>JBBGZY010003270.1:0-173304 GCA_037952925.1 Lithobates clamitans
TGGAAAAGGGCACCAAGAGTGGGGAAAGGGCACCATGAGGGGGGAGGGGCACCAAGAGGGGAAAGAGAGCAGCAAAAGGGGGCATTGGCATCAAGAGTAGGGAAAGTGCACCAAGAGTGGGGAGAGAGCAGCAAAAGGGGGGGAGTGAGCACCAAAAGTGGGGATAGGGCACCAAGAGGTAGCAGAGGACACCAAGCAGGGGAGAGAGAAGCAAACGGGGGGAGACACCAAGGGAGAGAGCAACAAAGGAGGGAGAGGGCACCAAGAGAGGGAGAGGACACCAAGAGGGAAGAGAGGGCACTAGGAGGGGGGAGAAGGCGCCAAGAGAGGGGTAAGGGCATACAAGAAAAGGGGAGGCACCAAGATAGGGGATACAAGAGGGGAGAGAGAGTACCAAAAGGGGGGAGAGGAGAGGAAATCAAGGCAGGAGAGGACACCAAGAGAAGGGAGAGAGCATGCAAGTAGGGGGGAAGGAAAGGCATACAAGAAGAACAGTGCTGGGGTGTCAGGGTATCAAAAGGGGTTTTGAGGTGACAAAATAGTGTTGGGGTGACTGATGGGATTTAAGTAGTGTTGGAGTGAAAGAGCATTGCTGGGGTGTAGGAACAGTGTTGGAGTGTAAAAAGTGTTGGGTAGTCAGAAGGGGTGTTGGGGTGATAGCTTGGCGTTGGGGTCTCAGAAGAGTGTTTGGATGATAGCTTGGCGTTGGGGTCTCAGAAGAGTGTTGGGATGATAGCTTGGCGTTGGGGTCTCAGAAGAGTGTTGGGATGATAGCTTGGCGTTGGGGTCTCAGAAGAGTGTTGGGATGATAGCTTGGCGTTGGGGTCTCAGAAGAGTGTTGGGATGATAGCTTGGCATTGGGGTCTCAGAAGAGTGTTGGGATGATAGCTTGGTGTTGGGGTCTCAGAAGAGTGTTGGGATGATAGCTTGGCGTTGGGGTCTCAGAAGAGTGTTGGGATGATAGCTTGGCGTTGGGGTCTCAGAAGAGTGTTGGGATGATAGCTTGGCATTGGGGTCTCAGAAGAGTGTTGGGATGATAGCTTGGCGTTGGGGTCTCAGAAGAGTGTTGGGATGATAGCTTGGCGTTGGGGTCTCAGAAGAGTGTTGGGACGATAGCTTGGCGTTGGGGTCTCAGAAGAGTGTTGGGATGATAGCTTGGCGTTGGGATTTTAGAAGAGTGTTGGGATGATAGCTTGGCGTTGGGGTCTCAGAAGAGTGTTGGGAGCCCAATGACTTGCAAGGGTGAAGGTATTTGGAACAAATGGAAGATCTGAACTCTGCTCATCGGGACAAGTTGGAGGAACATAGGACCAGATGGTTTTATTGGGATCCCTTCCGCTTCTCCAATGAATTCCTCCAATACACCAATATTAATTGCCTGTGATTCCTGACTGACACTGGTGACCCTGGTTCCCTGGAGGTGACCCCCCCCACCTCGTTTTCCCAAGTCTCCCCCTTTTTTTTTGCTTTTGCCCTTCCTTTTCCTCTTTTGCCCTGTTTTTTTTCTCTCTTCCCCCCATAGTTCTGTGCATTGCTTATAACACTTCATACCGACTGTATGTTATATCAAGTTACCATTTTATTGTATCTGTTGCACTCTTTTAAAAAAGAAGAGTGTTGGGGTTAAAGAAGAGTTTTGGGGTGTCAGAACCGCCATGAGGTGACAACAGTGTTGGTGTGATAGAATAGTGTTGAGATGGCAGAAAGGGTGTATGGGGTGCAAGAACAGTGTTGGGTGACAGAACACTGTCAGGGGTAACAAAACAGTGTAGGGGTGTCAGTAGGGTGTCAGAGTTTAAGTACAGTATTGGGATGTCAGTAGGGGTGTCAGGGTGTAAGTACAGTGTTGGGGTGTCAGTAGGGGTGTCAGGGTGTAAGTACAGTGTTGGGGTGTCAGTAGGGGTGTCAGAGTTTAAGTACAGTATTGGGATGTCAGTAGGGGTGTCAGGGTGTAAGTACAGTGTTGGGGTGTCAGTAGGGGTGTCAGGGTGTAAGTACCGTGTTGGGGTGTCAGTAGGGGTGTCAGGGTGTAAGTACAGTATTGGGATGTCATTAGGGGTGTCAGGGTGTAAGTACAGTGTTGGGGTGTCAGTAGGGGTGTCAGGGTGTAAGTACAGTATTGGGATGTCAGTAGGGGTGTCAGGGTGTAAGTACAGTGTTGGGGTGTCAGTAGGGGTGTCAGGGTGTAAGTACAGTGTTGGGGTGTCAGTAGGGGTGTCAGGGTGTAAGTACAGTGTTGGGGTGTCAGTAGGGGTGTCAGGGTGTAAGTACAGTATTGGGATGTCAGTAGGGGTGTCAGGGTGTAAGTACAGTGTTGGGGTGTCAGGGTGTAAGTACAGTGTTGGGGTGTCAGTAGGGGTGTCAGGGTGTAAGTACAGTGTTGGGGTGTCAGGGTGTAAGTACAGTGTTGGGGTGTCAGTAGGGGTGTCAGGGTGTAAGTACAGTATTGGGATGTCAGTAGGGGTGTCATGGTGTAAGTACAGTGTTGGGGTGTCAGTAGGGGTGTCATGGTGTAAGTACAGTATTGGGGTGTCAGTAGGTGTCAGGGTGTAAGTACAGTGTTGGGGTGTCAGAAGGGGTGTTTGGGGTGCAAGTAGTGTTAAGGTAACAAAATAGTGCTGAGGTAACAGTACAGTATCAGGGTGTCAGAAGGGGTGTTGGGGTGTTAGAACATTTTTGGGGTGACAGAAGACGTGATGCACTCTGATAGTCTGCAGAGCGGAGTCTGTCCTGTAATGTGGAAGTGATAGTCTGCAGTGCGGAGTCTGTCCTGTAATGTGGAAGTGATAGTCTGCAGTGCGGAGTCTGTCCTGTAATGTGGAAGTGATAGTCTGCAGTGCGGAGTCTGTCCTGTAATCTGGAAGTGATAGTCTGCAGCGTGGAGTCTGTCCTGTAATCTGGAAGTGATAGTCTGCAGTGCGGAGTCTGTCCTGTAATCTGGAAGTGATAGTCTGCAGCGCGGAGTCTGTCCTGTAATCTGGAAGTGATAGTCTGCAGTGCGGAGTCTGTCCTGTAATGTGGAAGTGATAGTCTGCAGTGCGGAGTCTGTCCTGTAATGTGGAAGTGATAGTCTGCAGCGTGGAGTCTGTCCTGTAATCTGGAAGTGATAGTCTGCAGCGCGGAGTCTGTCCTGTAATGTGGAAGTGATAGTCTGCAGTGCGGAGTCTGTCCTGTAATGTGGAAGTGATAGTCTGCAGTGCGGAGTCTGTCCTGTAATGTGGAAGTGATAGTCTGCAGACAGAACCTTATGAAGCATCTGATAATGAACGTCTGCAAGTAGAGAGATGCTCTGCAGATGAGAGGACTGAAGTGGAGGAATAGTCTGCAGACACAGGAAGAATCTGCAGGAAATGTTGGTGTAATATTCTGCAGGATGGAGGAATAGTCTGCAGAGTCTTAGCTCCGGTGCTCAGCATTTCAAGTCCGGTTAAAATAAAGTGCCGATAATCCCCCGGCTCCAATTAAAGCCCCTGAGAGGGGGGAGGGGGCAGCTGCTGGGGGTGGAATTGGCCACTGGACACTCCATGTGATATCTGGGGAATCCTTTCCTGAAATAGAGCCAAAAACTGGGAGCACCTGTCCAGGGCCCATCTGTCAGGGGGGGCCCGGGGCCAACCACTGAGAGCCGCCGCCATCCAATATTCACCCCCATTGTGTATCTATCTCCATATAATATTCTCCCCCCATTATATATTATATATCTCCATATATTATCCCCCCATTATATATTATATATCTCCATATATTATCCCCCCCATTATATAATATATATCTCCATATAATATTCTCCCCCATTATATATTATATATCTCCATATATTATCCCCCCATTATATAATATATATCTCCATATAATATTCTCCCCCCATTATATATTATATATCTCCATATATTATCCCCCCCATTATATAATATATATCTCCATATAATATTCTCCCCCCATTATATATTATATATCTCCATATATTACCCCCCCCATTATATATTATATATCTCCATATATTACCCCCCCCCCATTATATATTATCTATCTCCATATAATATTCTCCCCCCATTATATATTATATATCTCCATATAATATTCTCCCCCATTATATATTATATATCTCCATATATTACCCCCCCCATTATATATTATATATCTCCATATATTACCCCCCCCCCATTATATATTATATATCTCCATATATTACCCAACCCCCATTATATGTTATATATCTCCATATATTACCCAACCCCCATTATATATTATATATCTCCATATATTATCCCCCCCCCATTATATATTATATATCTCCATATATTACCCCCCCCCCATTATATATTATATATCTCCATATATTACCCAACCCCCATTATATATTATATATCTCCATATATTATCCCCCCCCATTATATAATATATATCTCCATATAATATTCTCCCCCCATTATATATTATATATCTCCATATATTATCCCCCCCATTATATAATATATATCTCCATATAATATTCTCCCCCCATTATATATTATATATCTCCATATATTACCCCCCCCATTATATATTATATATCTCCATATATTACCCCCCCCCCATTATATATTATCTATCTCCATATAATATTCTCCCCCATTATATATTATCTATCTCCATATAATATTCTCCCCCCATTATATATTATATATCTCATATATTACCCCCCCCATTATATATTATATATCTCCATATATTACCCCCCCCCCATTATATATTATATATCTCCATATATTACCCAACCCCCATTATATATTATATATCTCCATATATTACCCAACCCCCATTATATATTATATATCTCCATATATTACCCCCCCATATATATTATATATCTCCATATATTACCCCCCCCCATTATATATTATATATCTCCATATATTACCCAACCCCCATTATATATTATATATCTCCATATATTATCCCCCCCATTATATATTATATATCTCCATATATTACCCAACCCCCATTATATATTATATATCTCCATATATTACCCCCCCCATTATATATTATATATCTTCATATATTATCCCCCCCCCATTATATATTATATATCTCCATATATTATCCCCCCCCATTATATATTATATATCTTCATATATTATCCCCCCCATTATATATTATATATCTTCATATATTATCCCCCCCATTATATATTATATATCTCCATATATTACCCCCCCATTATATATTATATATCTCCATATATCATCCCCCCCCATTATATATTATATATCTCCATATATTATCCCCCCCATTATATAATATATATCTCCATATATTACCCCCCCCCCCATTATATATTATATATCTCCATATATTATTCCCCCCCCATTATATAATATAAATCTTCATATATTACCCCCCCATTATATATTATATATCTCCATATATTATTCCCCCCCCCCCATTATATGTTATATATCTCCATATATTATTCCCCCCCCATTATATAATATATATCTTCATATATTACCCCCCCATTATATATTATATATCTCCATATATTATCCCCCCCATTATATAATATATATCTTCATATATTACCCCCCCATTATATATTATATATCTCCATATATTATCCCCCCCATTATATAATATATATAGAATCTCCATAGAATATTACCCCACTGAGTACAGACTATTATGGCGCCCCCTGGCCGGTTTTGTGAACTCCCCCCAGAAATTGGTCTTCAGCAGAGCTCCTGATGGAGGAGATGGCCGGGAATCCTGGCGGTTTTGGTTTACTTTGCTGCAAACCAGGTTAAAGCGTTAAAGTTGACCCCGCTAAGTGGGTGGTTGAAATAGAGAGGCTGCAGAGCGGAGACTGTTCACAAGACTGCCCAACCCAGGCCAGGGGTGGAGGAAGGCGGCAGGTGAGAGGTCATTCCAGGTCACCATCTACAGTGGAGGTGGAGGAAGGCGGCAGGTGAGAGGTCATTCCAGGTCACCATCTACAGTGGAGGTGGAGGAAGGCGGCAGGTGAGAGGTCATTCCAGGTCACCATCTACAGTGGAGGTGGAGGAAGGCGGCAGGTGAGAGGTCATTCCAGGTCACCATCTACAGTGGGGGTGGAGGAAGGCGACAGGTGAGAGGTCATTCCAGGTCACCATCTACAGTGGAGGTGGAGGAAGGCGGCAGGTGAGAGGTCATTCCAGGTCACCATCTACAGTGGGGGTGGAGGAAGGCGGCAGGTGAGAGGTCATTCCAGGTCACCATCTACAGTGGGGGTGGAGGAAGGCGGCAGGTGAGAGGTCATTCCAGGTCACCATCTACAGTGGGGGTGGAGGAAGGCGGCAGGTGAGAGGTCATTCCAGGTCACCATCTACAGTGGAGGTGGAGGAAGGTGGCAGGTGAGAGGTCATTCCAGGTCACCATCTACAGTGGGGGTGGAGGAAGGCGGCAGGTGAGAGGTCATTCCAGGTCACCATCTACAGTGGAGGTGGAGGAAGGTGGCAGGTGAGAGGTCATTCCAGGTCACCATCTACAGTGGGGGTGGAGGAAGGCGGCAGGTGAGAGGTCATTCCAGGTCACCATCTACAGTGGAGGTGGAGGAAGGCGGCAGGTGAGAGGTCATTCCAGGTCACCATCTACAGTGGGGGTGGAGGAAGGCGGCAGGTGAGAGGTCATTCCAGGTCACCATCTACAGTGGAGGTGGAGGAAGGCGGCAGGTGAGAGGTCATTCCAGGTCACCATCTACAGTGGAGGTGGAGGAAGGCGACAGGTGAGAGGTCATTCCAGGTCACCATCTACAGTGGAGGTGGAGGAAGGCGGCAGGTGAGAGGTCATTCCAGGTCACCATCTACAGTGGAGGTGGAGGAAGGCGGCAGGTGAGAGGTCATTCCAGGTCACCATCTACAGTCAAATGCTAGGCGGGTATTAGAACTCTATAGCTTTCAGGTAGCTGGAGGTAAGGCAGCACAAGTCACTTCAGAGGCTTAAATACCCTTCTGGTCAGAGGACATGCCCACAATTGTTACTGGGAACTCTGGACATACAGGCAGGGATTCTGAGAATACTGTAAAATCACGTTCCTAATGGGCAGCCTCTGGAGGCCCCCAGATCTAGATTTCTCGGGATGTACAGGATGAAAAGCCTTAATTAGCTTGGGCAAAGGGACATGGCTAACTTCTGTGGAGGGGCAGAATGCGACCTGGCTGGTCTGTACCCAAATGGAGGTTTCCAGAAGGATGGCGTGATCCTATCCTTCTCCTACTGGACTGGAAACTGGAAACTACGTGCCACTAATCACTGTCCCTACCAGATGGTTGACTTGTCCCTACACTTCCCACACACAAAACGCACACCAGGCCTGAGAGCCAGGGTCTTAAATCGGCTCTGTCTGACTCAAGATGGCTGCTAGAGTCACATGGGGCAGCAGTATCAACCGGATAGCTCCCCCAATGACTCAGGAAACCATAAAGAAACCATGTTCCTCTTGACTTCCTCTCCCCCTGCTATGGCGTGGAGAAGGTAGACTGCACCTGCCTTCAAACTGATTTCCAGGAATTTTCTTCGGTGACAAATACCTACCTACCACTAAATCATTTAAGAGAGGCTCGCTGCAACTCACCTTGACCTTCAACTTCAAAATCCGCCATACCACCCACAAGAACTGGGGGAGGTGAAGTTGATCTTCCGAAAACAGGAATCCGAGACAATGGTTTTATACACGAAATGTGGAACACCGGGTGGACCTTTAGTGAGTCTGGAAGGGAAAGATTGGCCGCTGCTGGGTTGATGATTTAGAGGCTCATAAACTGTTCAATAGATCTGATCCCCATCTTCCTCGAGGTTGGCCTGGATCATCAAGAAATTCCTATCTGTGAGGATGGTGTCAGGAAAAATGGGAACAGCATTACCAAGAAACACAATAGATGTTGGCTTTGACATTTTTGGAGCCAGGTTGGAAGATCAAGTGGATCCCTTTCATCTTCTCTTCAATCATGCTGAGGAGAGTTCTTGGGATAGACAAATAGAACTGGTGGCAGTCATTTGGGTCTCCTGACAACCAGTTAAAGCTGGTACTATGAGCCAGCAACCAGGGTACTCCCAAGATGACTGGGAACAAGGGTGAAGGCATTCCTAGGCGCTTTTAGTGACCCGGCCAAAACTGGAATCAGGAGAGGGTAGGTTTCTTGTATAACAAGCCATTTTAGAGGTGGAACCATCAGGAAAAGCAGACCTATGTGATAGGCAAGGGTCCAAAATCCAGGCACATGCGGCCTTCGTGTGGCCTTCAATAATAGGTTCAACTTAGCTTCAGCAGTCTTTTTGGGTCCTTGCAAAGGCAAGGGTAATGAAATATGAGTGGCTAAAGTCTAAGAGGCTAGGGTATGCTGGGAGGCCTTGGATTCTTTATCATTTGGCCTAACAAGACAATCCATAAGGAAATTACCCTGAACCCAGCTGTAAAGACAGAGGTTGGCACTGAAGGTGCTCTTCAGGGGTCAAAGCTGGTTGGGTCTGACCCAGCTGCATCAGTTCAGATGCATCAGATGGTAGTAGGGATGCTAGAGTCATTGTTGCCCTAGGTGGAGGGAGGTAGGTAGGTAGCATAAAAAAGAAGGTATACACCCATCTTTTCTTGTCTCTACTCCTGGAGATTACAGTTGTCCTGGATGGCCAGTCAAGTTCGCTCCTTTAACCAGTAATTCTAGGGACTCCTTCAGTGTGTTTTGGATTCTAATTCAAGCTAGTTTGTCATGTGACTGTTCCAAGAGGCCTGGACAGAACTGGTGCTCGACGGGACCATCCTTCTATTGACTGCCCACACTCCATCTAGAAAGGTCAGAGATATACTTCTTGTCAAGTCTTTAACCCCGATGAAGATTCGTAGAGGGTCAACCTAAAGTTTGGCCAGTGCCCTAGACAGAGAGGAGACTCTTCAGAAAATGTCACTTCCCTTTTACATGAGATGAAAATTGCAGGCTTAGGGATCCCCCTGATGGAGGGAAACTATGGTGCCTAATTGGTGAAGGTCTTTGGTTAGAGAGAAAAGAAGAGGAGACAAGTGCTATGAAAGACTCTGAACTGGATGTGGTCTCCTTGGAAATGGGATCAGGGGTGGTAGGCAAAACAGAGGGATGGGCAGACAGTGTTGCTAAACCAGACAGGTATTCAATGTGGCCCTATGAGTGGAAAAACCTCAATGTGACTTATTTTATCTCACCAATACCAACAATGTGACTTATTTTATCTCACTGACACCAGCAATGTTCAATAATATAGATAACTTTCTGTGTAACTCTGAGATGTCCCTTGTTTTTCATTTTTTGATCCCCAAAACTTTCCTTAACTGCTGGCAGTTTACCTTTAAAGTGTTTCAGATTATTCATGAACTGCCCAAACTTCAGTAAAACCGGTAATATTCCCTATAACTTTTAACCACCACTGTATATATAACTGGTGGTCAACTTACATGATATAAGGGACCACAAGTGTAGCCTGACATCACCAAAGGGCCCCACATAATATTCAGTGAGTTGCTGGACAACGGGGACATGTTTCAGAAAATGGTTGTAGATGGTGGAGGTGCTATTGGAGTTGTTGAAGAATGGGGACATGTTTCAGGAGATGGTCGTAGATGGTGGAGGTGCTATTGGAGTCGTTGGAGAATGGGGACATGTTTCAGGAGACCGTCATATTTGGTGGAGGTGCTATTGGAGTAGTTGGAGAACGAGGACATGTTTCAGGAGACGGTCATAGATGGTGGAGGTGCTTTTGGAGTTGGAGAAGGAGGACATGTTTCAGGAGATGGTCATAGGTGGTGGAGGTGCTTTTGGAGTTTTGGAAGAACAGGGACATGTTTCAGGAGAAGGTCGTAGATGGTGGAGGTGCTATTGAAGTCATTGGAGAACGGGGACATGTTTCAGGAGATGGTAATAGATGGTGGAGGTGCTATTGGAGTTGTTGGAGAACGAGGACATGTTTCAGGAGACGGTAATAGATGGTGGAGGTGCTATTGGAGTTGTTGGAGAATGAGCACATGTTTCAGGAGACGGTCATAGATGGTGGAGGTGCTTTTGGAGTTGGAGAACGAGGACATGTTTCAGGAGACGTTCATAGATGGTGGAGGTGCTATTGCGGTTTTGGAAGAATGGGGACATGTTTCAGGAGATGGTCGTAGATAGTGGAGGTGCTATTGGAGTTTTTGGAGAACGGGGACATGTTTCAGGAGACGGTAATAGATGGTGGAGGTGCTACTGGAGTTGGAGAACTAGAACATGTTTCAGGAGACGGTCATAGATGGTGGAGGTGCTTTTGGAGTTGGAGAACGAGGACATGTTTCAGGAGACGGTCATAGATGGTGGAGGTGCTTTTGGAGTTGGAGAATGAGGACATGTTTCAGGAGACGGTCATAGATGGTGGAGGTGCTTTTGGAGTTGGAGAACGAGGACGTGTTTCGGGAGATGGTCGTAGATGGTGGAGGTGCTATTGGAGTCGTTGGAGAATGGGGATATGTTTCAGGAGAGGGTAATAGATGGTGGAGGTGCTTTTGGAGTTGGAGAACAAGGACATGTTTCAGGAGACAGTCATAGATGGTGGAGGTGCTTTTGGAGTTGGAGAACGAGGACATGTTTCAGGAGACGCTCATAGATGGTGGAGGTGCTTTTGGAGTTGGAGAATGAGGACATGTTTCAGGAGACGGTCATAGATGGTGGAGGTGCTTTTGGAGTTGGAGAACGAGGACGTGTTTCGGGAGATGGTCGTAGATGGTGGAGGTGCTTTTGGAGTCGTTGGAGAATGGGGACATGTTTCAGGAGAGGGTAATAGATGGTGGAGGTGCTTTTGGAGTTGGAGAACAAGGACATGTTTCAGGAGACGGTCATAGATGGTGGAGGTGCTTTTGGAGTTGGAGAACGAGGACATGTTTCAGGAGACGCTCATAGATGGTGGAGGTGCTTTTGGAGTTGGAGAATGAGGACATGTTTCAGGAGACGGTCATAGATGGTGGAGGTGCTTTTGGAGTTGGAGAATGAGCACATGTTTCAGGAGACGGTCATAGATGGTGGAGGTGCTTTTGGAGTTGGAGAACGAGGACATGTTTCAGGAGACGGTCAAGGATGGTGGAGGTGCTATTGGAGTTGTTGGAGAACGGGGACATGCTTCAGGAGATGGTCATAGATTGTGGAGGTGCTATTGGAGTTGTTGGAGAACGGGGACATGCTTCAGGAGATGAACACAGCCTGGAGACACATGACATCAGACTGCTACAACAAGCCCTGACAAAGCAATGCTTTCACATGTGTCCTACTACAACTACAACCCTTCTAAGATCTGATATTTCTCTAACTGAGAACTGAGATCAGAGAGGACAGGGGCGAGTTGCCCAGAGAAAATCTATTATCCCATTATCTACAAGAAGCCAATCTAGAGGATATTTTTCCTTCACTAGATTCAGTAAAAAACAAAACAGATGACTGTCTGAAGGGCCACACAGTCAGTGCTAAAGGGCCACAAAGATATATCATAGGAAACAGACAACCAGATGGATCCTGAATGGCAGCCAAGGCTCCCCTATTACTGAATGGCGTTTATAGTCATTCATACATCATTCATTGTATTATTGACAGTTGGTTCTGTCATCACCAGGACTCCATTGGGAAATCCTGGAAGGTGAGGAAAGGCAGCTACCAGCAGTGACCAGGGATTTCCAGGAACATCTCTGGGTCTCTCTCTGGCTCTCTGAAGAAATCCGAATAGTTGGGTGCCCACCTTCATCCAATCAATTGTTTTTGAAATTGAGCTGCTTCAGAAGTTCTAGAAACATCCTGACAAGTGTCATGTGTGGCCGGTATTGATCAATGGGACAGGAAAGGGAGGAAATGCTCCAATAATACACCAACACTGCCATTGATTATACAGAAATCAGGCCCCCGGGACTGTCAGAACTGGATAGTAGTAAAAGGGGAGGAAATACTCCAATAATACACCAATACTGCCATTGATTATCCAGAAACCAGGCTCCTGAGGCTCTTAGCTCTGGATCCTTCTGTTTTGGGGCCATGTGTCTGCCAGCTGGTCCTCTTGTTTTGTAGGAATTGTGCCACATCCCTCTGGGTCATATCTGCTGCTATAACATGTCTACTGTCCATTAAACTCCCCTCATTATACGTGTTAGTGAATGGCAGTGAATGGCAGCCAATGTTCCCAGCTTAGCCAGCAGATTTATTAATATGTCCTCCCATACTATTCCTGCCAGCGGCCTATCAATCCAGATATCAGTATTCACAGCCAAAACCCAGAGAGTTCTGCAAAGTACCCCTCTGTAGGGTGCAATTTACCCCTTTGTGGACGTCTCTGTAGGGTGAAAATGACCTCTCTGTAGGATGCAATTTCCTCCTCTGCTGTGTGCAGCCCCCCCGAGGTACTTGCCCCTGTACTTTGCAGCAATAAGCATGTAAAAGCAGATTGGAAAGCCATGTAATAGTTGGCAGAGGGGGGCAGTGGGAGGCGGGGGGGGGGGAGTGCAGAGTACTACAGGAGTGTTGGGTTTCCTGGATGGCATTGTGCCACCTCCCAGCTCTGCATCTCCTCCAGACAGAAGAAGAGAAATCCAATGTCCTCCAGCACTCTGCCTGACAGTGCTGGCACCCTGATTTCACTTTCCTCCAGGTGCTCTCAGCCTGAATTTTGTGAGTTTCCTTCTGACAATACAGTGATGAGTTCCTAAGCGAACGCTGAGCTGCCTCCAATCCATCCTCTGCCAGTCATTGTTATGGTGAGGGAGCAGAACACAAACTCTAAGCTGGTGACTTCCCTCACTTTGGGAAGATTTCTTCTCATTTCCTTTGGATTCTATAGAAGAAGTTAAAGGGAAATTTCCCAAAAGAGTCACAAGAAGATTGTATCCATTCCTCTGATCTATCAAAAACTGAGAAGAAGGTTTTGGTTTTAGACATTATTCAAAATCTCCTGCCTGGGGCATCTTTGGGTCACAAAGTTTGGTGGTCTTTCACCTGTAGCAACGTCTCTGGCCTCCTCCAGTCTAATGAGAACCTCCAGGGCCAAAGATAGCTGACATCATTCTGTATGTGGTGGGTTGGGAGGCACAGTGGGTGCAAGGTGGACAAAGTTATTGGGCGCCAGACACTTCTTGGATGTAAAAGAGGTTTTATTTCTCTTAACAGTCCTTTTTATATCTTGAGGGGGAAAGAGGGTTAGGGCCAGGACACTCTTAAGCAGTTGCAATTTCAATTGGCAGACACTGAGACTTCAATAGGAGGACAGCTGTACAGGGAAAGGCCCCAGCAAGGTGCTACTTCTGCACATGCAGGATTGCTGTCTCCTATGGCAACAGTCTTTAACAGTTCCTAACAAAAATCATTACAGTCCTCTTTGTGTCACTACAACTTCTATTTGTAGTTCTTCAGCCCCTTGAGCTCCCGGTCTCTCACTAGACCCTCTGATTCACCGACTCTGAATCTCTTGAGCTCCTCAAAGCTTTGTGGTGGTCTCTCCCTCAAGCGTACCCCCGCTTCCCTGCTGGGTCCCTAGCTTGGCACTCTAGATACTTCTCAAGCTTCAACCCTGCTGACCAGCTCTTTCCCTGGCTTGACACACAAGGCTGCTCTGCAAGTGTCTCCTTCACTGGTTGGGTCCCCTGACTTGATCACCACCTGAAGTTTCCCGATTCTCCACTGTGCCCGTTCGGGGAGAATACTGCTCAGGTACTTGCTTCAGTTACTCACTGTGGTCCCTGGTAATAAGGTGGTTGGTCCCTTCGTGGCTACAGCTTCCCTTCTACCTCTGACCATGACAGGTTCTGCGGCCAGCAGAACCGTCACTTATGGTTGGACTGTAAGCCGCAATCCCAACCCTGCGCTGCCCTCTTACTTCTGGATAGGCCCTCACACAGCCTGGCAACCAGATGCCCCGGGATAGGCCCAATCTCTGGCCTAGCAGCCCGGGGTCTATGACACACGTCCACCCAGACAGCCATCCAGGTGGCACAGAACATAGATCACCTCACCTCACCCGAATATATAGGTTTTCCCAGCAGGCCAAGGGATTCAAGAAAACCCCTGCCCATTGGCTGAGATACCCCATACATCCATAACCTGACCTTGGGTTGCCCTTCTCATATCTAGTACCACCGAGTGCCCGGCCACCTAGTGGTAGAAGAGAAAAGTACAATAAGGCCAAACTTAGGGAGAAATCAATGGATCTCTAGCAATTGACCAGGGTAACTACTCCTGGCAAGTAAATTTGTGAGGAGCGCCCTGACTAAACCCCAAGGCGCAACATCCTCCCCCTGCCCAAGAAACTACGTCTTGGTGTTTGCAGAAAAATAATTTGAGCTCCCAAAGCCCGAGAGCGGATGTCCTGGCATAAACTGGGATAGGTAGGGAAACAGGGAATGGGTTAACAGTATAACAGTAGAATAACATATGTGTGGTGTACCACATGAATAACATTAATATCAAAATATGAAAATAGTAATGTATGACATTCAAATATCAAACATGGTTATGTACACTTTAAGGCAAGTGTAACGCTGGTAGATTTGCGATCTACCATCTGATAGGTAAGTTTAGTAACTTTTTCGTTAGGAAGGTTAGATTTGCCTCTGTTTTAGCTTGGCTGACGTTTCGTGTGTTTCCATACTGAGCCGTGGGTGTCGCTGTTACCGATGGCTAGTGTTGGAATGGCAACGTGTCTAAGCGTATGGATGCTCTTCTGTCACGGAGACAACTCGGTGGAGGTGGTCCTCCGAGTTGCATTCCGGCCGAGGGTATTTATGGGACAGACGCCATATTTTGGGGTTCGTTTTACAGCCACCTGCTGGCCCTTCTGGCCGACAGGTATGCGTTAGAGAGCTATCTCGTGGTCCTCCGTTCCGGAGGCCCACATTGCTGTGGCGCAGGGGTGGGCCCAGAAGCTTGTCTGGGGCCTACCACAGCAGCCGAGGAATGGTCCTGAGCTGTCTATCCAAAGGGAGGAAGCTGGACAACCGAGAAGATCCCAGGGGAGGACCCATCATGGAAGGATCATGTAGAGTGCTGGTCTGGAGAGGGGCCTGGTGACTCGGTTGGAGGACATATCCTAAAGTTATTATACAGCATAGTACTGCCGGGTTGGCTTAAAGGTTCAAGTACTGTGACTAACATTCACCACAAGAAAACCAATACATCCTGTGGCAGAGGATCGTGCGGGTTTATCCCAACTAAGTCTGTGGCAGAGACTTTTGTTTGTGCTACGTGCTGGCTGCCAGGCTAGTGAGGGAGGCCTATCCAGGCGTGCAAGGAGTGTGTTCCACCAAGGGAGCGCGTTCTACTGAAATATCCAACCCCAAGGAAATTTGTCAAAAATCTTACTAAAAAGGTATTTGAGTTTTCCTCTGCAGTTCTCCTTCTGCCTCTTTCCTGCTACTTCCTTCATTGATGGTTTAATAAAGCATTGAAAACGTACTCAAGTGTTGGTGCGTGTGTCATCCAGAGGTAAACTCAACGGAACCCTAGACCCGGTGCCGGTGAAACAGAGGGAAGGAGAGTGAAGGTAACAAGCCCGCTTAAACCAGCAGCTCCGCCGAGACTTATTGCTACACAAGTAAAGCAAGAGTATTGCTTCCTAACTATCTTGCTAATATATACAGAAATAGCGAATATACAAAGGGTTATTGTTGTGATCCGGCTAGATCCCTGTCTCTCCTTGGCCAAGGAAGATGCACCGGCACAGCAACATCTGAAAGAGAGAAATGAAAACAATGCAGAGGCATCCTACCCTACCCTCAGCCGAGGACAGCATGAAAGTGTAAAACATCCTGGACATTGATACATTATTTACAGAATGAAAGCAGACCCCATTCTCACTGAGAACGCCACCCCCTTTCCTAATGAGTTTAGAACTTCAGTAGTGGTTAAATCAGTAACAGTCCTGATATATGCACATTAATCCATTATTTGAAGAAAATAGGCAATTATTCCTCTATCACATCCTATTCTGACATTTCTCTGTCATTGTCTCCCAGGTGCACGAATCCTTGTTGGGGAGTGACCATCTCCTTTTCCCTGAGGGACCTCCAGAACGCCCGCAGGTGTGGGGCAGAGGTCTTGGATCCTCTGTTCGGTGGCCAGCGCTTCAGCTGGAGAAGTTTCTGGTAACTCCACAGATGCTGCTGGCAGAAAATCACATGTCCCTGTCAGTGTTGTGGGAGAAAGGCCGACTACCTCATCTCTCAAGGAGTCTGAAGGCCACTGTAGGTGCTGGGCAGAGGCCAGCAGCACTCTGCCCTGTCTCCAGCAATTCAGCTGGGAGTAGAAGCTTCACTACATCCGCTTGTCCCTGGAACTCTGTAGTTGTTGCCACTGCTGGGCAGAGGTTGGTAGCAGTCTGCCCTGTTGCCAGCACTTCTGCTGGGAACTCCACATCATCCACTTCGGCTAACTGTTGGGAAGTGACCATCACCTTCTCACCATGGGCCCCTGGTACTGCTGCAGGTGTGGGGCAGCGGTCTTGGACCCTCTGTCCTGTGGCCAGCGCTTCAGCTGGGGAAGTCTCTGGTAACTCCACAGATACTGCTGTTGGTGCTGGGCAGAGCTCAGTGGAGTTTGGTCGTAATGCCAGCTCTTCTGCTGGAGGCTCACCAGGTTGTTCTTCTTCAGCAGAACAGTCTATTAAATCCCCAATCTCTATAACTGGTGTTCAGGGATAGAGATTGACCATCTCCTGTCCGTAGAACGAAGAGGAGGTTACTGGTGTTGGGCAAAGCTCAGTGATGTCTGGCCTTGATGCCAGCTCCCCTGCTGTGTTGGTGGCATCATTCTGGGTTGCCATCTAGTGCTGGAAAGTGACCATCTCCTTCTCACCCTGTGCCTCCGGAACCACCGCAGGTGTGGGGCAGAGGTCTTGGACCCTCAGTCCAGTTGTCAGTGCTTCAGCAGCTTTGGGGACGGCAATCTCCTGAGTTTCCACTGCCGATTCTCTGGCATGCTGCTGAACATGTTCTAGCAGTTTTCTGTATGCCCTTTCCAGATGCTGTTCCTTCCTTAGAAAATATTCCAGGTCAGGTTTAAGCTCTGAGACCCCTGCAAGACTGAGCATAGCCTCTCTGTATTCTCGCAGGTCCTCAAGGGTAGGCTCCCCTTCATCGCCAAACACAAAACAATCTGTAAGGCTCTCCCACAGCAATCCAGGGCCACCAAAGTCATATCCCTCTGGACAGCATTCTGTTGTCTCCTCTAAATATTCCTCCTCTGCGTGCCATTGCAGAGCCCGATACTGATGGTCCAGCTCTATCTCCTGCTGGACCAGCCTGTCCAACTCAGTCACCCATTGCTCCTGGGGCCGCTCTCCCAGGAATGCCATCCGCAATGCCCGTTGTTCGCTGGCCTGTTGCTCTGGGGTAGAAAAGCACTTACCCTGTTTTATACGAGCGACCTACCCGAATCTGCTGCCTGAGCTCCAGGTATTCATCCACAGACACAGCCCTGGAGTATGCTGAAAGGATGATCTGCAGCAGCCCCAGAAACTCTGATGCCAGGTCCATATCTCCGCTGGGGTGACTGAAGTCTGTTATCCTTATCTTGGATCCAGGTGGAGGTTGGGATGTGTTCACAGCCAGGAGGCACGATCCCACTGCTACCAACCAGTTGTGATGAACCCTTTCCTCAGCAGGTCTATGTCCGCCATAAATGCTTCCTCTGTCAAGAACCAGCACTATCGAAGACCCTTTAGCTCACCCAGTCACCAGCCGTAACACAGTGTAGGGTGAACAACAACATCATACTGCTTTATTCCAGCACATGTTACCCCAGATATTCAACTCAGAGACACTTCCACCCACCCCTGGATTCAGGGCGGGATAAACTGTCCAATCACAATAGACACACAGGTCAGGTGTATTCAAATTTCTCATCAGTAAACAGTCTTATCAGCAGGGAGAGCTGTTGGAGGAATTCGCCCCCCACCAATCTCACAGCTAATCTACATACACATCCCATAATATCAAGGAAGACAGACACAATAGAACATTGGAATAAAGCCCCACCCCAAATGATCCCAGCAAAGAGTACATAACAGCATGAGACAACACACAATATATACATATATATACAACATTCCAGTGTGGCTGTACAGTGTGTCTAAATAGCACAGATCATAGTGGGGTTCTCAGGCACCCTGTTCCCCTAATGGACGCAGGGTGATTTACACATAAGAGAAGCCAGGGGAGCCGGACACGGAGTCTCCAGAGCTCTCCAAGGTAAGCTGAGTTCCACAAACCCCCCACCCAAAGTGACTCCCATCACACTAACTATCTACACACTCGGTGTCCATGACATGTTACAGCCCATTGATTTTACCTCAATGGACTACATTCCCAGCAGTTCCTTTTCTTCCTCAAAGGCAACTCCGGGCACAAAGGGCATGACTGCATCTCAAGCAACAGGCAGTCAGGCCAAGATGCAAGGGACCACACTTCGGGACACAGGTCCCCTTGCAGAAATATCTTCGGTCTGCCCACATGGCAGCCAAAGACCAAGACACTTTGTTTGGTTGTTTGTAACCGATAATCTGCTGAAATCCGTAGGTCGCTCTTCAGGGTGGGACACCCTAACAACTTTAATTTTTAGCCAACGTGGCTCAGATAATCATTTCCTGTAACTGCCGGCAGCATTCAGTCCAGCACAGTCCTGGCAATACAGTTTACTGGGATATTCCCCATTAATCACTTTAAATGGATGTGTAAGGTAGCTGTCAGCATAGCGTCCCGTATTTGTAATCCACAAGGTAATGGTATCACTTTGATGAGACTTCACCAATAAAACCTGGGATCTGGCAGTGTTACATCTTCTCCTTTGGCATTTACAGTGACAACATAATATTTGGCATCTTTCTTGTCCGGCCTGCAGGGGATCACGCTGTCCAGATTAATTTTACAGCCGTAGCCTCAGGTATCCAGCAATGAAAGGTATCACCCCAACATTTTAGGTGATAACTTTAAAAAAAAATCTATCTTAAAGGGGTATTTGAAGGAATACACGGACGGCCTCATCCACCCATTGCGTTTCCTTCTTCAGAATCTCCTCTTCCAGATGAGGGGGAATGTAGGGGTATAAACCCGTCATTTTCCGTTACTCTCTTGATAATTATGTATTTAATTCTGTATTTTTTACAACCGAGGCAGGGTCTTAGGTTCTCCATACCCAGATAGAACCCGAGCATCTGGGGTGCGCTGAACTGGGTACCCAGCAACCTTCTCCGGCTTTTGATCCACATTGGAACTTGGCATGGGGGTGATAGGCCGGGCTGTGGAAACCCATTAATTCCCTTGATCCTCCTCAAAGGACCTGGCAATGCTAATCAGCGGTGCTGCACTGGCTGACAGCATAATCTGCACACTTGCAATAGTGGTAGCAGGTTCTTCATCTTCCTGCACATTACTGGTTAACTCTTCATCCCTTTCTCCCCATTTCCCTGAGTAGGACAGAGTGTCCGAGAAGAGTTCTGACAGACCATTGGACAGAATGTCCGAATCTGAGATGGTCAAACACTCCTCGGCTGGGATGTAGTTGTGCTTGGCTTTCGCCTTGACTGGCAGCCCCATGACATTCCCTTTCGTACAAGTATCACTTCCTCCACAGGCACACCACTTTCGCTTTTTGCTAGCTTACCCGGATAACTCTCTCGGATAACTCAGACATCAATGCAAGCAGCCAGGGTTGACCTCGGCCCTTAGGAGAGATCGATGCGCTGGGTTCTGGGGTAGTCGCTGAAGCAGGGTCAGCATCTTTCTGCACGACTTGGGGGACCACCGATGGGCTTTGGACCTCACTCCCCAAAGGGACAGCGATATTCTTGTCCCAATCCACTTGTAGGATCCAAGGGGGTAATTTTGGAGGAACAACCTCGAATAGGTGCTCCCCACAGTGTCCACAGATGATCCAAGGCCTCAACTGAATAGTCAGGCCAGAACACTTTCCACAAATCAGTCCAAGAGACTCGTAGCCTCCGGCCGTATACAAAGCAAGCTGGCCATTCAGTGTGTACCACACTCCTGTATTAGTCAGGACAGGTTTTCCGCCGCTTGGGCCAAAGCAGACGCCCGGAGCGTACTTTCCCCAATCCGCCATCTTACTCACGAACTGCGCCATCTCCTTCACCCACCCACAATCAGACACACGTGGCAGCACTTCCTTATCCTCCTCTGCGGAGCAGGGGCTCCTCCCCCTGGCAACAGATTGGTGCAAATGTTTCCTGGGAACTGTGGGGCCCGCCATTCTTCTTGCTACGACACGCCAAAACTTTAATGGAGTCCATTTTTAGGTCTGTATTAACCCTTACAGTGCTGGCGGAAAGTGTGAAAAGCGCAGGCTGATTCTTTCCCATGAGCAATGAAACTTGGTGGTTCTTCCCCACACTGATAGTACACACGACAACACAGTCTATAAGAGGGGTAAATGTTACTTGCCACCTTCCCACGAACCCTAAGTCCGGATGGAGCTGAATCCGATTTCTATGGGTGACTGCTGTAAGGACAATGCCTTGGCACACGTTGGGCGACAAATGTAGCAAAGTCTCTGGCCTCCTCCAGTAATGAGAACCTTTAGAGCCAAAGATAGCTGACATCCTTCTGTATATGGTGGGTTGGGAGGCATAGTGGGTGCAAGGTGGATAAGTTATTGGTCGCCAGACACTTTTTGGATGTAAAAGACGTTTTATTTCTCTTAACAGTCCTTTTTTATATTTTGAGAGGGAAAGAGGGTTAGGGCCAGGATACCCTTAAGCAGTTGCAATTTCAATTAGCATACTCTGAGACTTCAATGCAGGATTGCTGTCTCCTATGGCAACAGTCCAGTTTAACATTTCCTAACACAAATCGTTACAGTCCTCTTTGCGTCACTACAACTTCCCCTTGAGCTCCCGGTCTCTCACTGGACCCTCTGATTCACTGAGTCTAAATCCCTTGAGCTCCTCAAAGCTTTGCAGTGGTCTCTGCCTCAATCGTCACCCACGCTTCTCTGCTGGGTCCCTAGCTTGGCACTCCAGATATTTCTCAAGCTTCACCCCTGGTAACCGGCTTGGTCCGTGGCTTGACACACAAGGCTGCTCTGCAAGTGTCTCCTCCGCTGGTTGGGTCCCTGACTTGATCACCACCTGAAGTTTCCTGGTTCTCCACTGTGCCCGGTTGGTGAGAATACTGCTCTGGTACTTGCTTCAGTTACTCATGGTGGTCCCTGGTAATAAGGTGGTCGGTCCCTTTGTGGCGACAGCTTACCTTCTACCTCCGACCACGACAGGTTCTCCGGCCAGCAGAACCGTCACTAATGGTTGGACTGCAAGCCGCAATCCCAACCCCCCAACCCTGTGCTGCTCTCTTGCTTCTGGCCCTCACACAGCCTGGCAGCCAGATGCCCTTGGGATAGGCCTAGCAGCCCGGCAATACAACACACGTCCACCCAGACAGATATCCAGGTGGCACAGAACATAGATCACCTGACCTCACCTGAATATATACTGTAGGCTCTCCCAGCAGGCCAAGGGATTCAAGAAAACCCCTGCCCATTGGCTGAGCTACCCCATATACTCATAACCTGACCTTGGGTTGCCCTTCTCATATCTAGTACCACCAGGTACCCAGCCACCTAGTGGTAGAAGAGAGAAGTGCAACAAGTGCAACTACTTCTTGCAAGTAAATTTGTGAGGAGCTCCCTGACTAAACTACAAGGTGCTACACACCAAAATGAGCATTGTGGCTGTTTCACGTCTATAGAGACTGTGCGGAGCCAACATGGCTGCCCTATAGTGTAAACATTGAGAAGAGAGAGAAGCAGAGAGCGATGAATGAAAAGAGAGAGATGACAGCAAAAAGCAACTACTGTACAGAGCCAGATATGAGCGATGAATGAGGCTGATAGGAAAACAGATAGCGATGAATGAGATTGGGTGGTGAATGAAAGAGGGAAGAACATGATACCTCTAAATGCATAGAGAATGAAGAGAGGAGAGGGAGTGGTCCGTGGCAAGTCTTGGTGTTTGGTTGCTGTCTGCTGTCTGTTGCTGTCTGCTGTCTGCTGCTGTTTGCTGGGGTGCTTTTTGGGGGCTTTTCCTTTGACTTTTGCTGTCACTTTTTAAATAGCTCTTTTTTTTTTTCCTGGTTTCATCAGTCTATCAATTAAGGGGTGTGGTTAATTGCTCACAGGTGACTATTTAACTTGTTGTAGGACTCAGTCTGAGCGTGCTCAGTTTGAAGCAGTGGAGCTTGGTGTAAGTGGAGCTGGATTAAGTGGGAGTTAAACACAAGAGTTTAAAACAGGAGGTTATAACAGGGGTCATAGTACCTGTGTAGTGTGAGTATCTAAGTGTTGTCTGAGTAGTGTGTGTGGATCGTTAGTACTTGTGTATTGTGTACCTGTGTATTGTCTTGTTGTGTACCTGTGTATTGTCTTGAGTATTAGTGCCAGGAAGCTAGCTGTTAGGTAATTTGCACAGGGTAAAATCCCCAATCCTCACTAAATTTAATAGGTACGATGCCCGGCGGGTGTGGAGAGGCGGCTCTTTGTACATCTTGCTGCATTTATGCGTTCCTTGATCATCCGATCGAGGGCGAATACTGCTGTGCAAAATGTAAGCACATTGTTTCCCTGGAAGCCCAGGTTCTGAATCTGGGGAAGCAACTGTCAGCACTGAGAAGTCCCTCCATACTAAAGGTGAGCCAGGAACGTACACGGCAGGTGCCGGCAGGGGCCAGCATAGAGGGGGGTGGAGACAAAGAGGTGCAGGCACTAGCAAAGAGTAGATGGGTGACAGTCAGGAGGGGTAGAAGGGGAAGTGCCAGAGAGGCCGTTCCAGGACTGGAGCATCCCAATAAGTACGCTCCATTGAGTGACATTGGTGAAACCAGTCAGGGACCAGCACTGCTGGAGATGAGGGACTCTCCTAGCTGCCAGGGGAAGAACTCCTCCAGTGAGAGTGGGGGGGGGCAGCAAAGGGAAAGGAAAGACAGATTCTGGTGGTAGGGGACTCAATTCTTAGAAGGACAGAGAGGGCAATCTGTAACCAAGACCTGAAGCGCCGAACAGTATGTTGTCTACCGGGCGCTCGGGTTCGGCACATCACGGATCTTGTGGACAGATTACTGGGAGGGGCTGGGGAAGACCCGGCTGTCATGGTGCATGTTGGCACCAATGACAAAGTCAGAGGCAGATGGAGTGTCCTAAAGAACGATTTTAGGGACTTAGGAGCTAAATTGAGGAAAAGGACCTCCAAGGTAGTGTTCTCAGGAATACTACCGGTACATCGAGCCACACCAGAGAGGCAGAGGGGGATTAGGGAAGTAAACAAGTGGCTGAAGAGCTGGTGTAGTAAGGAGGGGTTTGGGTTCCTGGAGGACTAGGCCGACTTCTCAGTCGGTAACCGGTACTATAGAAGGGACGGACTGCACCTAAATGAGGAGGGTGCAGATCTGCTGGGAATGAAGATGGCCAAAAAGTTAGAGGGGTTTTTAAACTAGGCGATGGGGCGGAGTGTCCAGAGACAGTGATAGCCAGCGCGGAAGATATTCCAGAGGGTAGTATTGGGGGCATTAGTGGTAGGTTAACCAAAGCACAAAAACACAAGGTGAGTATAGTAGCAAGTCCTAGTTGCAATCTTGAAACACCCAATACGAGGACAATATGCGACCGGTCTAAACTATGTGGCATGTTCACCAATGCCAGGAGCATGGTGGACAAGATGGGTGAACTAGAGATACTGTTGTACAAGGAGGATTTGGATTTTGTGGGAATTTCAGAGACCTGGTTCAACAGCTCTCATGATTGGCTGGCAAACATTCAAGGGTATACCCTATACCGCAAGGATAGAGAAGGTAAAAATGGGGGAGGGGTATGCCTATATATCAAGAATAATGTACAAGTGAATGTGAGAGATGACATCACTGAGGGGGCTAGGGAGGAGGTGGAATCTTTATGGGTAGAGCTCCAAAGGGATGAAGCTAAGGGGAAAATAATACTGGGAGTATGCTATAGGCCCCCTAACCTGAGGGAGGAAGTGGAGATGGATCTCCTATCACAAATTGGATTAGCAGCAAGGATGGGAAGTGTTATCATAATGGGGGATTTTAATTATCCAGACATAGACTGGGCGGAGGGAACCGCGCATTCATTTAAGGCTCGCCAGTTCCTTAGTGTTTTGCAAGACAATTTTATGGGTCAGATGGTAGACGCACCAACTAGAAATAAAACATTACTAGATCTACTGATTACCAACAATACAGACCTGATAACAGATGTGGAAATACGGGGCAATTTAGGTAACAGCGATCACAGGTCAATTAGTTTCAGTATAAATCACACAAATAGGAAACATGAAGGGAACACAAAGACACTGAATTTCAAAAGAGCCAACTTCCCTAAACTACAAACCTTGCTAAAAGGCATAAATTGGGATAAAATATTAGGAACAAAGAATACAGAGGAGAGATGGGTATGCTTTAAGAGCATATTAAATAAGGGCATTAGCCAATGTATCCCATTTGGTAATAAATTTAAAAGAGCGAACAAACATCCTGGATGGCTTAACTCCGATGTAAAAATGCATATAAAAGCAAAGGAGAAGGCCTTCAAAAAATACAAGGTTGAGGGATCATCATCAGCATTCAGACTTTATAAAGAATGCAACAAGAAATGTAAGGGTGCAATTAGGATGGCTAAGATAGAACATGAAAGACACATAGCGGAGGAGAGCAAAAGAAATCCCAAGAAATTCTTTAAGTATGTAAACAGTAAAAAAGGGAGGACAGACCTTATTGGCCCCATAAAGAATGAGGAAGGACATCTGGTTACAAAGGATGGGGAGATGGCAAAGGTATTGAATTTATTCTTCTCCTCAGTCTTCACAAGTGAATCGGGGGGCTTCAGTAACCAAAACTGCAGTGTTTATCCTCATGACACAACACAGGAAGCACCTTCATGGTTAACAGAGGACAGAATTAAAATTAGACTTGAGAAACTTAACATTAATAAATCACCGGGACCAGATGGCTTGCATCCGAGGGTATTTAGGGAACTCAGTCAGGTGATTGCCAGACCGTTGTTCCTAATATTTACAGACAGTCTATTGACTGGAATGGTACCAGCTGATTGGAGAAAAGCCAATGTAGCACCAATATTTAAAAAGGGCCCAAAAAACATCCCTGGGAATTACAGACCAGTTAGCCTAACATCAATAGTATGTAAACTCTTGGAGGGGATGATAAGGGACTATATACAAGATTTTAGTAATAAGAATGATTTCATTAGCAGTAATCAGCATGGATTCATGAAGAATCGTTCTTGCCAAACCAATCTATTAACCTTCTATGAGGAGGTGAGTTGCCATCTAGATAAAGGAAGGCCCGTAGACGTGGTGTATCTGGATTTTGCAAAAGCATTTGACACAGTTCCCCATAAACGTTTACTGTACAAAATAAGGTGCGTTGGCATGGACCATAGGGTGAGTACATGGATTGAAAACTGGCTACAAGGGCGTGTTCAGAGGGTGGTGATAAATGGGGAGTACTCAGAATGGTCAGGGGTGGGTAGTGGGGTCCCCAAGGGTTCTGTGCTGGGACCAATCCTATTTAATTTGTTCATAAACGACCTGGAGGATGGGATAAACAGTTCAATCTCTGTATTTGCAGACGATACTAAGCTAAGCAGGGCAATAACTTCTCTGCAGGATGTGGAAATCTTGCAAAAAGACCTGAACAAATTAATGGGGTGGGCGACTACATGGCAAATGAGGTTCAATGTAGAAAAATGTAAAATAATGCATTTGGGTGGCAAAAATATGAATGCAATCTATAGACTGGGGGGAGAACCTCTGGGGGGATCTAGGATGGAAAAGGACCTGGGGGTCCTAGTGGATGATAGGCTCAGCAATGACATGCAATGCCAAGCTGCTGCTAATAAAGCAAACAGAATATTGGCATTAAAAGGGGATCAACTGCAGAGATAAAACGATAATTCTCCCGCTCTACAAGACTCTGGTCCGGCCGCACCTGGAGTATGCTGTCCAGTTCTGGGCACCAGTCCTCAGGAGGGACGTACTGGAAATGGAGCGACTACAAAGAAGGGCAACAAAGCTAATAAAGGGTCTGGAGGATCTTAGTTATGAGGAAAGGTTGTGAGCTCTGAACTTATTCTCTCTGGAGAAGAGACGCTTGAGAGGGGATATGATTTCAATTTACAAATACTGTACTGGTGACCCCACAATATATAAATACCGGACTGGTGACCCCACAATATACAAATACCGGACTGGTGACCCCACAATATACAAATACCGGACTGGTGACCCCACAATATACAAATACTGTACTGGTGACCCCACAATAGGGATAAAACTTTTTCGCAGAAGAGAGTTTAATAAGACTCGTGGCCACTCATTACAATTAGAAGAAAAGAGGTTTAACCTTAAACTACGTAGAGGGTTCTTTACTGTAAGAGCGGTAAGGATGTGGAATTCCCTTCCACAGGCGGTGGTCTCAGCGGGGAGCATTGATAGCTTCAAGAAACTATTAGATAATCACCTGAATGACCGCAATATACAGGGATATGTAATGTAATACTGACACATAATCACACACATAGGTTGGACTTGATGGACTTGTGTCTTTTTTCAACCTCACCTACTATGAGTGATGAATGACAACGGAACAGAGAGTAATGAGAGAGGAGAGTGATGAATGATAAATGCTGCTGTGCCCGTTGGTATTCTGGCCATCTTGGACACATTTGGGTGTTTCAAGATGGCAGCCACGTGGCGCTACTGCACATGTGTAGTGACATCATTTTCCGGTCTGGCGATGATGTATATCCTGCATGTTGGAGGTGGGGGTCCAATAGAAGGCACCATTTTAGGTGGACACATATATGGGAGCTTCAGTCTACACTCTGGTCAGCTTCCTGTCTTCTTTATGACATTGAGTTTCACCTTCAGCAATTTCCTGTTTTGTGCTGTATAAAAGGGAGATCCCTCGAGGTGTGGCTGTCTGTATCTTTCCTGGTGTGGGAGTGGTGGTTGTCTGAATCTTCCTCAGTGGGAGTGGGGGTTGTCTACATGTTTCCTCATGTGGGAGTGGTGGTTGTCTACATCTGTCCCAGTGTGGGAGTGGTGGTTGTCTGCATCTTCCCCGGTGTGGGAATGGTGGTTGTCTGCATCTTCCCCGGTGTGGGACTGGTGGTTGTGTGCATCTTCCCGAGTATTGGAGTGGTGGTTGTCTGCATCTTCCCAGTGTGGGAGTGGTGGTTGTCTGCATCTTCCCGGTGTGGGAGTGATGGTTGTGTGCATCTTCCCAGGTGTGGGAATGGTGGTTGTCTGCATCTTCCCTGGTGTGGGAATGGTGGTTGTGTGCATTTTCCCTGGTGTGGGAATGGTGGTTGTCTACATCTTCCCCGGTGTGGGAATGGTGGTTGTGTGCATCTTCCCTGGTGTGGGAGTGGTGGTTGTCTGCATCTTCCCCGGTGTGAGAATGGTGGTTGTGTGCATTTTCCCTGGTGTGGGAATGGTGGTTCTCTACATCTTCCCCGGTGTGGAAGTGGTGGTTGTGTGCATCTTCCCTGGTGTGGGAATGGTGGTTGTGTGCATCTTCCCCGGTGTGAGAATAGTGGTTGTGTGCATCTTCCCGGGTGTGGGAATGGTGGTTGTGTGCATCTTCCCTGGTGTTGGAGTGGTGGTTGTCTGCATCTTCCTCGGTGTGAGAATGGTGGTTGTGTGCATTTTCCCTGGTGTGGGAGTGGTGGTTGTCTGCATCTTCCCCGGTGTGGAAGTGGTGGTTGTGTGCATTTTCCCTGGTGTGGGAATGGTGGTTGTGTGCATCTTCCCCAGTGTGAGAATGGTGGTTGTGTGCATCTTCCCGGGTGTGGGAATGGTGGCTGTATGCATCTTCCCTTGTCTGGGAGTGGTGGTTGTCTACATCTTCCCCAGTGTGGGAGTGGTGGTTGTCTGCATGTTCCCCGGTGTGGGAGTGGTGGTTGTCTACATCTCTCTCGGTGTGGGAGTGGTGATTGTCTGCATCTTCCCCGGCGTGGGAGTGGTGGTTGTCTGACACTTCCCCGGTGTGGGAGTGGTGGTTGTCAGCATCTTCCCTGGTGTGGGAGCGGGGGTCTTCTACATCTTCCCGAGTGTTGAAGTTGATGTTGTTTGCAAATTCCCAGTGGGGAAGTGGTGGCTGTCTTCATCTTCCCAGATGTTGGATTGGTGGTTGTCTGTATCTTCCCCGGTGTTGGAGTGGTGATTGTTTGCATCTTCCCCAGTGTGGGAATGGTGGTTGTCTGCATCTTCCTAGGTGTTGGAATGGTGGTTGTTTGCATCTTCCCTGGTGTGGGAGTGGTGGTTGTGTGCATCTTCCCTGGTGTGGGAGTGGTGGTTGTTTCCATCTTCACTTGTGTGGGAGTGGGTTGTCTACATCTTCCCCAGTGTTGGAGTGGTGATTGTCTGCATGTTCCCTGGTGTGGGAGTGGTGGTTGTCTGCATGTTCCCCGGTGTGGGAGTGGTGGTTGTCTGCATCTTCCCCAGTGTGGGAGTGCTGGTTGTCTGCATCTTCCCCAATGTGGGAATGGTGGTCATCTACATCTTCCCCAGTGTTGGAGTTAATGTTGTTTGCATCTTCCCGGTGTGGAAGTGGTGGTTGTCTTCATCTTCCCAGATGTTGGATTGGTGTTTTTTTGCATCTTCCCTCGAGTTAGAGTGGTGGTTGTCTGCATCTTCCCCGGTGTGGGAGTGATAGTTGTCTGCATCTTCCCCAGTGGGATTGGTGGTTGTCTACATGTTTCCTGATGTTGTCTACATCTGTCCCAGTGTGCGAGTGATGGTTGTCTGCATCTTCCCCGGTGTGGGAATGGTGGTTGTGTGCATCTTCCCCGGTTTGGGAGTGGTGGTTGTGTGCATCTTCCCCGGTGTGGGAGTGGTGGTTGTGTGCATCTTCCCTGGTGTGGGAATGGTGGTTGTCTGCATCTTTCCCGGTGTGGGAATGGTGGTTGTGTGCATCTTCCCAGGTCTGGGAATGGTGGTTGTCTGCATCTT
Source organism: Lithobates clamitans (assembly GCA_037952925.1). Taxonomy (NCBI): domain Eukaryota; kingdom Metazoa; phylum Chordata; class Amphibia; order Anura; family Ranidae; genus Lithobates; species Lithobates clamitans. The sequence continues at coordinate 29,026 of JBBGZY010003270.1, forward strand.
CCCTGGTGTGGGAGTGGTGGTTGTCTGCATCTTCCCCGGTGTGGGAGTGGTGGTTGTCTGCATGTTCCCCAGTGTGGGAGTGGTGGTTGTCTGCATCTTCCCTGGTGTGGGAGTAGTGGTTGTCTGCATCTTCCCCGGTCTGGGAGTGGTGGTTGTCTGCATCTTCTCTAGTGTGGGAGTGGTGGTTGTCTGCATCTTCCCCGGTGTGGGAGTGGTGGTTGTCTACATCTCTCCCGGTGTGGGTGTGGTGATTGTTTCCATCTTCCCCGGTGTGGGAGTGGTGGTTGTCTGACTCTTCCCCGGTGTGGGAGTGGTGGATGGCAGCATCTTCCCTGGTGTGGGAGTGGTGGTTGTCAGCATCTTCCCTGGTGTGGGAGTGGTGGTCTTCTACATCTTCCCAAGTGTTGGAATTGATGTTGTTTGCATCTTCCCAGTGGGGAAGTGGTGGCTGTCTTCATCTTCCCTGATGTGGGAATGGTAGTTGTCTGCATCTTCCCTGGTGTGGGAGTGGTGGTCTTCTACATCTTCCCCAGCGTTGGAGTTGATGTTGTTTGCATCTTCCCAGTGGGGAAGTGGTGGTTGTCTTCGTCTTCCCTGGTGTTGGAGTGGTGGTTGTTTGCATCTTCCCGGTGTGGGAGTGGTGGTTGTTTCCATTTTCACTTGTGTGGGAGTGGGTTGTCTGCATCGTCCCCGGTGTGGGAGTGGTGGTTGTCTGCATGTTCCCCAGTGTGGGAGTGGTGGTTGTCTGCATCTTCCCTGGTGTGGGAGTAGTGGTTGTCTGCATCTTCCCCGGTCTGGGAGTGGTGGTTGTCTGCATCTTCTCTAGTGTGGGAGTGGTGGTTGTCTGCATCTTCCCCGGTGTGGGAGTGGTGGTTGTCTACATCTCTCCCGGTGTGGGAGTGGTGATTGTTTGCATCTTCCCCGGTGTGGGAGTGGTGGTTGTCTGACTCTTCCCCGGTGTGGGAGTGGTGGATGGCAGCATCTTCCCTGGTGTGGGAGTGGTGGTTGTCAGCATCTTCCCTGGTGTGGGAGTGGTGGTCTTCTACATCTTCCCAAGTGTTGGAATTGATGTTGTTTGCATCTTCCCAGTGGGGAAGTGGTGGCTGTCTTCATCTTCCCTGATGTGGGAATGGTAGTTGTCTGCATCTTCCCTGGTGTGGGAGTGGTGGTCTTCTACATCTTCCCCAGCGTTGGAGTTGATGTTGTTTGCATCTTCCCAGTGGGGAAGTGGTGGTTGTCTTCATCTTCCCTGGTGTTGGAGTGGTGGTTGTTTGCATCTTCCCGGTGTGGGAGTGGTGGTTGTTTCCATTTTCACTTGTGTGGGAGTGGGTTGTCTGCATCGTCCCCGGTTTGGGAGTGGTGGTTTTCTACATGTTCCCCAGTGTGGGAGTGGTGGTTGTCTGCATCTTCCCTGGTGTGGGAGTGCTGGTTGTCTGCATCTTCCCTGGTGTGGGAGTGGTGGTTGTCTGCATCTTCCCTGGTGTGGAAGTGGTGGTTGTTTCCTTTTTCCCTGGTGTGGGAATAGTGGTTGTGTACATCTTCCCCGGTGTGAGAATGGTGGTTGTGTGCATCTTCCCGGGTGTGGGAATGGTGGCTGTATGCATCTTCCCTTGTCTGGGAGTGGTGGTTGTCTACATCTTCCCCAGTGTGGGAGTGGTGGTTTTCTACATGTTCCCCAGTGTGGGAGTGGTGGTTGTCTGCATCTTCCCTGGTGTGGGAGTGCTGGTTGTCTGCATCTTCCCTGGTGTGGGAGTGGTGGTTGTCTGCATCTTCCCCGATGTGGGAATGGTGGTTGTCTGCATCTTCCCTGGTGTGGGAATGGTGGTTGTCTGACTTTTCTCCAGTGCAGGAGTGGTGGTTGTCTGCATCTTTCCATTGTGGGAGTGGTGGTTGTCTGCATCTTCCCGGGTATTGGAGTGCTGGTTGTTTGCATCTTTCTCAGGGTTGGAGTTTTGAGGCCAGCCATGCTCTTGGATGGACCCATTCTGGGCTTTGGTTTTGGTTACTTTGTTTGCCTCCTATTATTTTTTTAAATTTACTTATTCATTTCATTTTTCTTTTCTTTCCTTTTTTTTCTCTTCTTTTGTCCCTTCCTCTGGTGTCAGAAACCATGAAATGAGACCGAGACAGAAGTACAGGTAAATCCCACTTGTTTAATAATAAGAGTAAAAAGAACAAACGTAGTCAAAACATAGTCAAAGTTCAGTAACCGGAACGCATAGTCAGTCAAGCCAGAATTTAGATGTAGTGGAGCAGCAAGCAGGATCTGGAGCCAGAAAGGATGTCAGCCAAGCAAGTCTTTAAACAGGAACGCAGAAGAAAATCTATGATCTTGACCAAGGTGAAGGCAGAGATCCACTGGGCTGAACGGCTTTAGTAGGCAGGACTGACGAGCAGATCATCAAAAGCTGAGTAAGTGTGGAGAGATAGGAGCTGGCAATTATCCGACAGCTGAGCGGCCAGCTCTGAGAAGGAAGAGCCCAGCCCTGACATCTGGTCAGTATGTGTATACATCTTCTTCGCTGCCCTCTGGACCTCGAAAGTTACAGTTCCCTTTTCCCCCTTTGGGACCCTTTCACCATGAGATCTCATCACCACCATAGAGGGCTGCAGGTTTCCAACCTCTAACCTCCCCATGAGAACAATGAATGAGAAGAGCAGAGAACAATGAAGGAGAAAGGCAGAGAACAATGAAGGAGAAGAGCAGAGAACAATGAAGGAGAAGAGCAGAGAACAATGATGGAAAAGAGCAGAGAACAATGACAAGGAAGGGCAGAGAACAATGAAGGAGAAGGGCAGAGAACAATGAATGAGAAGAGCAGAGAACAATGGAGGAGAAGAGCAGAGAACAATGAATGAGAAGAGCAGAGAACAATGATGGAGAAGAGCAGAGAACAATGGAGGAGAAGGGCAGAGAACAATGATGGAGAAGGGCAGAGAACAATGAATGAGAAGAGCAGAGAACAATAAAGGAGAAGAGCAGAGAACAATGAAGGAGAAGAGCAGAGAACAATGATGGAGAAGGGCAGAGAACAATGAATGAGAAGAGCAGAGAACAATGGAGGAGAAGGACAGAGAACAATGGAGGAGAAGGACAGGGAACAATGAATGAGAAGGACAGAGAACAATGAATGAGAAGAGCAGAGAACAATGAATAAGAAGAGCAGAGAACAATGAAGGAGAAGAGCAGAGAACAATGAATGAGAAGAGCAGAGAACAATGAAGGAGAAGAGCAGAGAACAATGAAGGAGATGGGCAGAGAACAATGAAGGAGAAGAGCAGAGAACAATGATGGAGAAGAGCAGAGAACAATGAATGAGAAGAGCAGAGAACAATGAAGGAGAAGAGCAGAGAACAATGAATGAGAAGGGCAGAGAACAATGGAGGAGAAGGACAGAGAACAATGAAGGAGAAGAGCAGAGAACAATGATGGAGAAGGGCAGAGAACAATGAAGGAGAAGGGCAGAGAACAATGATGGAGAAGATCAGAGAACAATGAAGGAGAAGAGCAGAGAACAATGATGGAAAAGAGCAGAGAACAATGACAAGGAAGGGCAGAGAACAATGAAGGAGAAGGGCAGAGAACAATGAATGAGAAGAGCAGAGAACAATGGAGGAGAAGAACAATGAATGAGAAGAGCAGAGAACAATGATGGAGAAGGGCAGAGAACAATGGAGGAGAAGGGCAGAGAACAATGATGGAGAAGGGCAGAGAACAATGAATGAGAAGAGCAGAGAACAATGGAGGAGAAGGGCAGAGAACAATGAATGAGAAGAGCAGAGAACAATGGAGGAGAAGGATAGAGAACAATGGAAGAGAAGGACAGAGAACAATGAATGAGAAGGACAGAGAACAATGAATGAGAAGAGCAGAGAACAATGAATAAGAAGAGCAGAGAACAATGAAGGAGAAGGGCAGAGAACAATGAAGGAGAAGAGCAGAGAACAATGATGGAGAAGAGCAGAGAACAATGAATGAGAAGAGCTTAGAACAATGAAGGGGAAGAGCAGAGAACAATGAATGAGAAGGGCAGAGAACAATGGAGGAGAAGGACAGAGAACAATGAAGGAGAAGAGCAGAGAACAATGATGGAGAAGATCAGAGAACAATGAAGGAGAAGAGCAGATAACAATGATGGAGAAGGGCAGAGAACAATGATGGAGAAGGGCAGAGAACAATGAAGGAGAAGGGCAGAGAACAATGATGGAGAAGATCAGAGAACAATGAAGGAGAAGAGCAGAGAACAATGAAGGAGAAGGGCAGAGAACAATGATGGAGAAGAGCAGAGAACAATGACGGAGAAGGGCAGAGAACAAGGAAGGAAAAGAGCAGAGGACAATGACGGAGAAGAGCAGAGAACAATGAAGGAGAAGACCAGAGAACAATGAATAAGAAGAGCAGAGAACAATGAAGGAGAAGGGCAGAGAACAATGATGGAGAAGAGCAGAGAACAATGATGGAGAAGAGCAGAGAACAATGAATGAGAAGAGCAGAGAACAATGAAGGAGAAGAGCAGAGAACAATGAATGAGAAGGGCAGAGAACAATGGAGGAGAAGGACAGAGAACAATGAAGGAGAAGAGCAGAGAACAATGATGGAGAAGGGCAGAGAACAATGAAGGAGAAGGGCAGAGAACAATGATGGAGAAGATCAGAGAACAATGAAGGAGAAGAGCAGAGAACAATGACAAGGAAGGGCAGAGAACAATGAAGGAGAAGGGCAGAGAACAATGAATGAGAAGAGCAGAGAACAATGGAGGAGAAGAACAGAGAACAATGAATGAGAAGAGCAGAGAACAATGATGGAGAAGGGCAGAGAACAATGATGGAGAAGGGCAGAGAACAATGAATGAGAAGAGCAGAGAACAATAGAGGAGAAGGATAGAGAACAATGGAAGAGAAGGACAGAGAACAATGAATTAGAAGGACAGAGAACAATGAATGAGAAGAGCAGAGAACAATGAATAAGAAGAGCAGAGAAAAATGAAGGAGAAGGGCAGAGAACAATGAAGGAGAAGAGCAGAGAACAATGATGGAGAAGAGCAGAGAACAATGAAGGAGAAGGGCAGAGAACAATGATGGAGAAGATCAGAGAACAATGAAGGAGAAGAGCAGAGAACAATGACAAGGAAGGGCAGAGAACAATGAAGGAGAAGGGCAGAGAACAATGAATGAGAAGAGCAGAGAACAATGGAGGAGAAGAACAGAGAACAATGAATGAGAAGAGCAGAGAACAATGATGGAGAAGGGCAGAGAACAATGATGGAGAAGGGCAGAGAACAATGAATGAGAAGAGCAGAGAACAATAGAGGAGAAGGATAGAGAACAATGGAAGAGAAGGACAGAGAACAATGAATGAGAAGGACAGAGAACAATGAATGAGAAGAGCAGAGAACAATGAATAAGAAGAGCAGAGAAAAATGAAGGAGAAGGGCAGAGAACAATGAAGGAGAAGAGCAGAGAACAATGATGGAGAAGAGCAGAGAACAATGAATGAGAAGAGCTTAGAACAATGAAGGAGAAGAGCAGAGAACAATGAATGAGAAGGGCAGAGAACAATGAAGGAGAAGGGCAGAGAACAATGAAGGAGAAGAGCAGAGAACAATGATGGAGAAGGGCAGAGAACAATGGAGGAGAAGGGCAGAGAACAATGATGGAGAAGAGCAGAGAACAATGATGGAGAAGGGCAGAGAACAATGATGGAGAAGAGCAGAGAACAATGACGGAGAAGGGCAGAGAACAATGGAGGAGAAGGGCAGAGAACAATGATGGAGAAGGGCAGAGAACAATGATGGAGAAGAGCAGAGAACAATGACGGAGAAGGGCAGAGAACAAGGAAGCAAAAGAGCAGAGGACAATGACGGAGAAGAGCAGAGAACAATGAAGGAGAAGACCAGAGAACAATGAATAAGAAGAGCAGAGAACAATGAAGGAGAAGGGCAGAGAACAATGATGGAGAAGAGCAGAGAACAATGATGGAGAAGAGCAGAGAACAATGAAGGAGAAGGACAGAGAACAATGATGGAGAAGGGCAGAGAACAATGGAGGAGAAGGGCAGAGAACAATGAAGGAGAAGGACAGAGAACAATGAATGAGAAGGGCAGAGAACAATGAATGAGCAGAGCAGAGAACAATGATGGAGAAGGGCAGAGAACAATGGAGGAGAAGGGCAGAGAACAATGATGGAGAAGAGCAGAGAACAATGATGGAGAAGAGCAGAGAACAATGATGGAGAAGGGCACAGAACGATGAAAGAGAGGAGCAGAGAACAATGAATGAGAAGGGCAGAGAACAATGGAGGAGAAGGGCAGAGAACAATGATGGAGAAGGGCAGAGAACAATGAAGGAGAAGGGCAGAGAACAACGGAGGAGAAGGACAGAGAACAATGATGGAGAAGAGCAGAGAACAATGAAAGAGAAGAGCAGAGATCAATGAAGGAGAAGAGCAGTGAACAATGAAGGAAAAGAGCAGAGAACAATGAAGGAGAAGGGCAGAGAACAATGAAGGAGAAGAGCAGAGAACAATGAATGAGAAGAGCAGAGAACAATGGAAGAGAAGGACAGAGAACAATGATGGAGAAGAGCAGAGAACAATGAAGGAGAAGACCAGAGAACAATGAAGGAGAAGGGGAGAGATCAATGAAGGAGAAGAGCAGAGAACAATGAAGGAGAAGAGCAGAGAACAATGTAGGAGAAGAGCAGAGAACAATGAAGGAGAAGGACAGAGAACAATGAAGGAGAAGAGCAGAGAACAATGGAGGAGAAGGGCAGAGAACAATGAAGGAAAAGGGCAGAGAATGATGGAGAAGAGCAGAGAACAATGAAGGAGAAGAGCAGAGAACAATGATGGAGAAGAGCAGAGAACAATGAAGGAGAAGGGCAGAGAACAATGGAGGAGAAGGGCAGAGAACAATGAATTAGAAGGACAGAGAACAATGGAGGAGAAGGGCAGAGAACAATGATGGAGAAGGGCAGAGAACAATGAATGAGAAGAGCAGAGAACAATGATGGAAAAGAGCAGAGAACAATGACAAGGAAGGGCAGAGAACAATGAAGGAGAAGGGCATAGAACAATGAATGAGAAGAGCAGAGAACAATGGAGGAGAAGAGCAGAGAACAATGAGTGAGAAGAGCAGAGAACAATGAAGGAGAAGGGCAGAGAACAATGAAGGAGAAGAGCAGAGAACAATGAAGGAGAAGAGCAGAGAACAACGATGGAAAAGAGCAGAGAACAATGACAAGGAAGGGCAGAGAACAATGAAGGAGAAGGGCAGAGAACAATGAAGGAGAAGAGCATAGAACAATGATGGAGAAGGGCAGAGAACAATGGAGGAGAAGGGCAGAGAACAATGATGGAGAAGAGCAGAGAACAATGATGGAGAAGGGCAGAGAACAATGATGGAGAAGAGCAGAGAACAATGACGGAGAAGGGCAGAGAACAATGGAGGAGAAGGGCAGAGAACAATGATGGAGAAGGGCAGAGAACAATGATGGAGAAGAGCAGAGAACAATGACGGAGAAGGGCAGAGAACAAGGAAGCAAAAGAGCAGAGGACAATGACGGAGAAGAGCAGAGAACAATGAAGGAGAAGACCAGAGAACAATGAATAAGAAGAGCAGAGAACAATGAAGGAGAAGGGCAGAGAACAATGATGGAGAAGAGCAGAGAACAATGATGGAGAAGAGCAGAGAACAATGATGGAGAAGGGCAGAGAACAATGGAGGAGAAGGGCAGAGAACAATGAAGGAGAAGGACAGAGAACAATGATGGAGAAGGGCAGAGAACAATGAATGAGCAGAGCAGAGAACAATGATGGAGAAGGGCAAAGAACAATGGAGGAGAAGGGCAGAGAACAATGATGGAGAAGAGCAGAGAACAATGAAAGAGAAGAGCAAAGATCAATGAAGGAGAAGAGCAGTGAACAATGAAGGAGAAGAGCAGAGAACAATGAAGGAGAAGGGCAGAGAACAATGAAGGAGAAGAGCAGAGAACAATGAATGAGAAGAGCAGAGAACAATGGAAGAGAAGGACAGAGAACAATGATGGAGAAGAGCAGAGAACAATGAAGGAAAAGGGCAGAGAACAATGATGGAGAAGAGCAGAGAACAATGAAGGAGAAGAACAGAGAACAATGATGGAGAAGAGCAGAGTACAATGAAGTAGAAGAGCAGAGAACAATGAATGAGAAGAGCAGAGAACAATGGAGGAGAAGGGCAGAGAACAATGAAGGAAAAGGGCAGAGAACAATGATGGAGAAGAGCAGAGAACAATGAAGGAGAAGAGCAGAGAACAATGAAGGAGAAGGACAGAGAACAATGAAGTAGAAGAGCAGAGAACAATGAATGAGAAGAGCAGAGAACAATGGAGGAGAAGGGCAGAGAACAATGAAGGAAAAGGGCAGAGAACAATGATGGAGAAGAGCAGAGAACAATGAAGGAGAAGAGCAGAGAACAATGATGGAGAAGAGCAGATAACAATGAAGGAGAAGGGCAGACAACAATGGAGGAGAAGGGCAGAGAACAATGATGGAAAAGAGCAGAGAACAATGAATTAGAAGGACAGAGAACAATGGAGGAGAAGGGCAGAGAACAATGATGGAGAAGGGCAGAGAACAAAGAAAGAGAAGAGCAGAGAACAATGATGGAGAAGAGCAGAGAACAATGAATTAGAAGGACAGAGAACAATGGAGGAGAAGGGCAGAGAACAATGATGGAGAAGGGCAGAGAACAATGAAAGAGAAGAGCAGAGAACAATGATGGAAAAGAGCAGAGAACATAGACAAGGAAGGGCAGAGAACAATGAAGGAGAAGGGCAGAGAACAATGAATGAGAAGAGCAGAGAACAATGGAGAGTAAGAGCAGAGAACAATGAATGAGAAGAGCAGAGAACAATGAAGGAGAAGGGCAGAGAACAATGATGGAGAAGAGCAGAGAACAATGATGGAGAAGGGCAGAGAACAATGGAGGAGAAGGGCAGAGAACAATGATGGAGAAGGGCAGAGAACAATGATGGAGAAGAGCAGAGAACAATGATGGAAAAGAGCAGAGAACAATGACAAGGAAGGGCAGAGAACAATGAATGAGAAGAGCAGAGAACTATGGAGGAGAAGAGCAGAGAACAATGAATGAGAAGAGCAGAGAACAATGAAGGAGAAGGGCAGAGAACAATGAAGGAGAAGAGCAGAGAACAATGAAGGAGAAGAGCAGAGAACAATGATGGAAAAGAGCAGAGAACAATGACAAGGAAGGGCAGAGAACAATGAAGTAGAAAGGCAGAGAACAATGAATGAGAAGAGCAGAGAACAATGGAGGAGAAGAGCAGAGAACAATGAATGAGAAGAGCAGAGAACAATGATGGAGAAGGGCAGAGAACAATGGAGGAGAAGGGCAGAGAACAATGATGGAGAAGGGCAGAGAACAATGAATGAGAAGAGCAGAGAACAATAAAGGAGAAGAGCAGAGAACAATGAATGAGAAGGGCAGAGAACAATGAATGAGAAGAGCAGAGAACAATGGAGGAGAAGGACAGAGAACAATGGAGGAGAAGGACAGGGAACAATGAATGAGAAGGACAGAGAACAATGAATGAGAAGAGCAGAGAACAATGAATAAGAAGAGCAGAGAACAATGAAGGAGAAGAGCAGAGAACAATGAATGATAAGAGCAGAGAACAATGAAGGAGAAGAGCAGAGAACAATGAATGAGAAGGGCAGAGAACAATGGAGGAGAAGGACAGAGAACAATGAAGGAGAAGAGCAGAGAACAATGATGGAGAAGGGCAGAGAACAATGAAGGAGAAGGGCAGAGAACAATGATGGAGAAGATCAGAGAACAATGAAGGAGAAGAGCAGAGAACAATGATGGAAAAGAGCAGATGACAATGACAAGGAAGGGCAGAGAACAATGAATGAGAAGAGCAGAGAACAATGGAGGAGAAGGGCAGAGAACAATGAATGAGAAGAGCAGAGAACAATGATGGAAAAGAGCAGAGAACAATGACAAGGAAGGGCAGAGAACAATGAATGAGAAGAGCAGAGAACAATGGAGGAGAAGAGCAGAGAACAATGAATGAGAAGAGCAGAGAACAATGAAGGAGAAGGGCAGAGAACAATGAAGGAGAAGAGCAGAGAACAATGAAGGAGAAGAGCAGAGAACAATGATGGAAAAGAGCAGAGAACAATGACAAGGAAGGGCAGAGAACAATGAAGAAGAAGGGCAGAGAACAATGAATGAGAAGAGCAGAGAACAATGGAGGAGAAGAGCAGAGAACAATGAATGAGAAGAGCAGAGAACAATGATGGAGAAGGGCAGAGAACAATGGAGGAAAAGGGCAGAGAACAATGATGGAGAAGAGCAGAGAACAATGAATGAGAAGGGCAGAGAACAATGAATGAGAAGAGCAGAGAACAATGGAGGAGAAGGACAGAGAACAATGGAGGAGAAGGACAGGGAACAATGAATGAGAAGGACAGAGAACAATGAATGAGAAGAGCAGAGAACAATGAATAAGAAGAGCAGAGAACAATGAAGGAGAAGAGCAGAGAACAATGAATGAGAAGAGCAGAGAACAATGAAGGAGAAGAGCAGAGAACAATGAATGAGAAGGGCAGAGAACAATGGAGGAGAAGGACAGAGAACAATGAAGGAGAAGAGCAGAGAACAATGATGGAGAAGGGCAGAGAACAATGAAGGAGAAGGGCAGAGAACAATGATGGAGAAGATCAGAGAACAATGAAGGAGAAGAGCAGAGAACAATGATGGAAAAGAGCAGAGAATAATGACAAGGAAGGGCAGAGAACAATGAAGGAGAAGGGCAGAGAACAATAAATGAGAAGAGCAGAGAACAATGGAGGAGAAGAACAGAGAACAATGAATGAGAAGAGCAGAGAACAATGATGGAGAAGGGCAGAGAACAATGGAGGAGAAGGGCAGAGAACAATGATGGAGAAGGGCAGAGAACAATGAATGAGAAGAGCAGAGAACAATGGAGGAGAAGGACAGAGAACAATGGAAGAGAAGGACAGAGAACAATGAATGAGAAGGACAGAGAACAATGAATGAGAAGAGCAGAGAACAATGAATAAGAAGAGCAGAGAACAATGAAGGAGAAGGGCAGAGAACAATGAAGGAGAAGAGCAGAGAACAATGAATGAGAAGAGCTTAGAACAATGAAGGAGAAGAGCAGAGAACAATGAATGAGAAGGGCAGAGAACAATGGAGGAGAAGGACAGATAACAATGAAGGAGAAGAGCAGAGAACAATGATGGAGAAGATCAGAGAACAATGAAGGAGAAGAGCAGAGAACAATGATGGAGAAGGGCAGAGAACAATGAAGGAGAAGAGCAGAGAACAATGAAGGAGAAGAGCAGAGAACAATGAAGGAGAAGGACAGAGAAGGATGAAGGAGAAGAGCAGAGAACAATGAATGAGAAGAGCAGAGAACAATGGAGGAGAAGGGCAGAGAACAATGAAGGAAAAGGGCAGAGAACAATGATGGAGAAGAGCAGAGAACAATGAAGGAGAAGAGCAGAGAACAATGAAGGAGAAGAGCAGAGAACAATGAAGGAGAAGGGCAGAGAACAATGGAAGAGAAGGACAGAGAACAATGAAGGAGAAGAGCAGAGAACAATGATGGAGAAGATCAGAGAACAATGAAGGAGAAGGGGAGAGATCAATGAAGGAGAAGAGCAGAGAACAATGAAGGAGAAGAGCAGAGAACAATGAAGGAGAAGAGCAGAGAACAATGAAGGAGAAGAGCAGAGAACAATGAAGGAGAAGGACAGAGAAGAATGAAGGAGAAGAGCAGAGAACAATGAATGAGAAGAGCAGAGAACAATGGAGGAGAAGAGCAGAGAACAATGAAGGAAAAGGGCAGAGAACAATGATGGAGAAGAGCAGAGAACAATGAAGGAGAAGAGCAGAGAACAATGAAGGAGAAGAGCAGAGAACAATGATGGAGAAGAGCAGAGAACAATGAAGGAGAAGGGCAGAGAACAATGAAGGAGAAGAGCAGAGAACAATGAATGAGAAGAGCAGAGAACAATGGAAGAGAAGGACAGAGAACAATGATGGAGAAGAGCAGAGAACAATGAAGGAGAAGACCAGAGAACAATGAAGGAGAAGGGGAGAGATCAATGAAGGAGAAGAGCAGAGAACAATGAAGGAAAAGGGCAGAGAACAATGATGGAGAAGAGCAGAGAACAATGAAGGAGAAGGGCAGAGAACAATGGAGGAGAAGGGCAGAGAACAATGAATTAGAAGGACAGAGAACAATGGAGGAGAAGGGCAGAGAACAATGATGGAGAAGGGCAGAGAACAATGAATGAGAAGAGCAGAGAACAATGATGGAAAAGAGCAGAGAACAATGACAAGGAAGGGCAGAGAACAATGAAGGAGAAGGGCAGAGAACAATGAATGAGAAGAGCAGAGAACAATGAAGGAGAAGAGCAGAGAACAATGGAGGAGAAGAGCAGAGAACAATGAATGAGAAGAGCAGAGAACAATGAAGGAGAAGGGCAGAGAACAATGAAGGAGAAGAGCAGAGAACAATGAAGCATAAGAGCAGAGAACAATGATGGAAAAGAGCAGAGAACAATGACAAGGAAGGGCAGAGAACAATGATGGAGAAGGGCAGAGAACAATGAAGGAGAAGAGCAGACAACAATGATGGAGAAGGGAAGAGAACAATGGAGGAGAAGGGCAGAGAATAATGATGGAGAAGAGCAGAGAACAATGATGGAGAAGGGCAGAGAACGATGAAAGAGAAGAGCAGAGAACAATGAATGAGAAGGGCAGAGAACAATGGAGGAGAAGGGCAGAGAACAATGATGGAGAAGGGCAGAGAACAATGAAGGAGAAGAGCAGAGAACAATGGAGGAGAAGGGCAGAGAACAATGGAGGAGAAGGACAGAGAACAATGATGGAGAAGAGCAGAGAACAATGAAAGAGAAGAGCAGAGATCAATGAAGGAGAAGAGCAGTGAACAATGAAGGAGAAGAGCAGAGAACAATGAATGAGAAGAGCAGAGAACAATGGAGGAGAAGGACAGAGAACAATGGAGGAGAAGGACAGGGAACAATGAATGAGAAGGACAGAGAACAATGAATGAGAAGAGCAGAGAACAATGAATAAGAAGAGCAGAGAACAATGAAGGAGAAGAGCAGAGAACAATGAATGATAAGAGCAGAGAACAATGAAGGAGAAGAGCAGAGAACAATGAATGAGAAGGGCAGAGAACAATGGAGGAGAAGGACAGAGAACAATGAAGGAGAAGAGCAGAGAACAATGATGGAGAAGGGCAGAGAACAATGAAGGAGAAGGGCAGAGAACAATGATGGAGAAGATCAGAGAACAATGAAGGAGAAGAGCAGAGAACAATGATGGAAAAGAGCAGATGACAATGACAAGGAAGGGCAGAGAACAATGAAGGAGAAGGGCAGAGAACAATAAATGAGAAGAGCAGAAAACAATGGAGGAGAAGAACAGAGAACAATGAATGAGAAGGGCAGAGAACAATGAATGAGAAGAGCAGAGAACAATGATGGAAAAGAGCAGAGAACAATGACAAGGAAGGGCAGAGAACAATGAATGAGAAGAGCAGAGAACAATGGAGGAGAAGAGCAGAGAACAATGAATGAGAAGAGCAGAGAACAATGAAGGAGAAGGGCAGAGAACAATGAAGGAGAAGAGCAGAGAACAATGAAGGAGAAGAGCAGAGAACAATGATGGAAAAGAGCAGAGAACAATGACAAGGAAGGGCAGAGAACAATGAAGAAGAAGGGCAGAGAACAATGAATGAGAAGAGCAGAGAACAATGGAGGAGAAGAGCAGAGAACAATGAATGAGAAGAGCAGAGAACAATGATGGAGAAGGGCAGAGAACAATGGAGGAAAAGGGCAGAGAACAATGATGGAGAAGAGCAGAGAACAATGAATGAGAAGGGCAGAGAACAATGAATGAGAAGAGCAGAGAACAATGGAGGAGAAGGACAGAGAACAATGGAGGAGAAGGACAGGGAACAATGAATGAGAAGGACAGAGAACAATGAATGAGAAGAGCAGAGAACAATGAATAAGAAGAGCAGAGAACAATGAAGGAGAAGAGCAGAGAACAATGAATGAGAAGAGCAGAGAACAATGAAGGAGAAGAGCAGAGAACAATGAATGAGAAGGGCAGAGAACAATGGAGGAGAAGGACAGAGAACAATGAAGGAGAAGGGCAGAGAACAATGATGGAGAAGGGCAGAGAACAATGAAGGAGAAGGGCAGAGAACAATGATGGAGAAGATCAGAGAACAATGAAGGAGAAGAGCAGAGAACAATGAAGGAGAAGAGCAGAGAACAATGATGGAGAAGAGCAGAGAACAATGAAGGAGAAGGGCAGAGATCAATGAAGGAGAAGAGCAGAGAACAATGAAGGAAAAGGGCAGAGAACAATGATGGAGAAGAGCAGAGAACAATGAAGGAGAAGGGCAGAGAACAATGGAGGAGAAGGGCAGAGAACAATGAATTAGAAGGACAGAGAACAATGGAGGAGAAGGGCAGAGAACAATGATGGAGACGGGCAGAGAACAATGAATGAGAAGAGCAGAGAACAATGATGGAAAAGAGCAGAGAACAATGACAAGGAAGGGCAGAGAACAATGAAGGAGAAGGGCAGAGAACAATGAATGAGAAGAGCAGAGAACAATGAAGGAGAAGAGCAGAGAACAATGGAGGAGAAGAGCAGAGAACAATGATGGAGAAGAGCAGAGAACAATGATGGAGAAGGGCAGAGAACGATGAAAGAGAAGAGCAGAGAACAATGAATGAGAAGGGCAGAGAACAATGAAGGAGAAGAGCAGAGAACAATGAAGGAGAAGAGCAGAGAACAATGATGGAGAAGAGCAGAGAACAATGAAGGAGAAGGGCAGAGAACAATGAAGGAGAAGAGCAGAGAACAATGAATGAGAAGAGCAGAGAACAATGGAAGAGAAGGACAGAGAACAATGATGGAGAAGAGCAGAGAACAATGAAGGAGAAGACCAGAGAACAATGAAGGAGAAGGGGAGAGATCAATGAAGGAGAAGAGCAGAGAACAATGAAGGAAAAGGGCAGAGAACAATGATGGAGAAGAGCAGAGAACAATGAAGGAGAAGGGCAGAGAACAATGGAGGAGAAGGGCAGAGAACAATGAATTAGAAGGACAGAGAACAATGGAGGAGAAGGGCAGAGAACAATGATGGAGAAGGGCAGAGAACAATGAATGAGAAGAGCAGAGAACAATGATGGAAAAGAGCAGAGAACAATGACAAGGAAGGGCAGAGAACAATGAAGGAGAAGGGCAGAGAACAATGAATGAGAAGAGCAGAGAACAATGAAGGAGAAGAGCAGAGAACAATGGAGGAGAAGAGCAGAGAACAATGAATGAGAAGAGCAGAGAACAATGAAGGAGAAGGGCAGAGAACAATGAAGGAGAAGAGCAGAGAACAATGAAGCATAAGAGCAGAGAACAATGATGGAAAAGAGCAGAGAACAATGACAAGGAAGGGCAGAGAACAATGAAGGAGAAGGGCAGAGAACAATGAAGGAGAAGAGCAGACAACAATGATGGAGAAGGGCAGAGAACAATGGAGGAGAAGGGCAGAGAATAATGATGGAGAAGAGCAGAGAACAATGAATGAGAAGGGCAGAGAACAATGGAGGAGAAGGGCAGAGAACAATGATGGAGAAGGGCAGAGAACAATGAAGGAGAAGAGCAGACAACAATGGAGGAGAAGGGCAGAGAACAATGGAGGAGAAGGACAGAGAACAATGATGGAGAAGAGCAGAGAACAATGAAAGAGAAGAGCAGAGATCAATGAAGGAGAAGAGCAGTGAACAATGAAGGAGAAGAGCAGAGAACAATGAAAGAGAAGGGCAGAGAACAATAAAGGAGAAGAGCAGAGAACAACGAATCCGAAGAGCAGAGAACAATGGAAGAGAACGAAAGAGAACAATGATGGAGAAGAGCAGAGAACAATGAAGGAGAAGACCAGAGAACAATGAAGGAGAAGGGGAGAGATCAATGAAGGAGAAGAGCAGAGAACAATGAAGGAGAAGAGCAGAGAACAATGAAGGAGAAGGGCAGAGAACAATGAAGGAGAAGAGCAGAGAACAATGAATGAGAAGAGCAGAGAACAATGGAGTAGAAGGGCAGAGAACAATGAAGGAGAAGGGCAGAGAACAATGATGGAGAAGAGCAGAGAACAATGAAGGAGAAGAGCAGAGAACAATGATGGAGAAGAGCAGAGAACAATGAAGGAGAAGGGCAGAGAACAATGGAGGAGAAGGGCAGAGAACAATGAATTAGAAGGACAGAGAACAATGGAGGAGAAGGGCAGAGAACAATGATGGAGAAGGGCAGAGAACAATGAATGAGAAGAGCAGAGAACAATGATGGAAAAGAGCAGAGAACAATGACAAGGAAGGGCAGAGAACAATGAATGAGAAGAGCAGAGAACAATGGAGGAGAAGAGCAGAGAACAATGAATGAGAAGAGCAGAGAACAATGAAGGAGAAGGGCAGAGAACAATGAAGGAGAAGAGCAGAGAACAATGAAGGAGAAGAGCAGAGAACAATGATGGAAAAGAGCAAAGAACAATGACAAGGAAGGGCAGAGAACAATGAAGGAGAAGGGCAGAGAACAATGAATGAGAAGAGCAGAGAACAATGGAGGAGAAGAGCAGAGAACAATGAATGAGAAGAGCAGAGAACAATGATGGAGAAGGGCAGAGAACAATGGAGGAGAAGGGCAGAGAACAATGATGGAGAAGGGCAGAGAACAATGATGGAGAAGAGCAGAGAACGATGAAAGAGAAGAGCAGAGAACAATGAATGAGAAGGGCAGAGAACAATGGAGGAGAAGGGCAGAGAACAATGATGGAGAAGGGCAGAGAACAATGGAGGAGAAGGACAGAGAACAATGATGGAGAAGAGCAGAGAACAATGAAAGAGAAGAGCAGAGATCAATGAAGGAGAAGAGCAGTGAACAATGAAGGAGAAGAGCAGAGAACAATGAAGGAGAAGGGCAGAGAACAATAAAGGAGAAGAGCAGAGAACAATGAATGAGAAGAGCAGAGAACAATGGAGGAGAAGGACAGAGAACAATGATGGAGAAGAGCAGAGAACAATGAAGGAGAAGACCAGAGAACAATGAAGGAGAAGGGGAGAGATCAATGAAGGAGAAGACCAGAGAACAATGAAGGAGAAGAGCAGAGAACAATGAAGGAGAAGGGCAGAGAACAATGAAGGAGAAGAGCAGAGAACAATGAATGAGAATAGCAGAGAACAATGGAGGAGAAGGACAGAGAACAATGAAGGAGAAGGGCAGAGAACAATGATGGAGAAGAGCAGAGAACAATGAAGGAGAAGAGCAGAGAACAATGATGGAGAAGAGCAGAGAACAATGAAGGAGAAGGGCAGAGAACAATGGAAGAAAAGGGCAGAGAACAATGAATTAGAAGGACAGAGAACAATGGAGGAGAAGGGCAGAGAACAATGATGGAGAAGGGCAGAGAACAATGAATGAGAAGAGCAGAGAACAATGATGGAAAAGAGCAGAGAACAATGACAAGGAAGGGCAGAGAACAATGAATGAGAAGAGCAGAGAACAATGAAGGAGAAGGGCAGAGAACAATGAAGGAGAAGAGCAGAGAACAATGAAGGAGAAGAGCAGAGAACAATGATGGAAAAGAGCAGAGAACAATGACAAGGAAGGGCAGAGAACAATGAAGTAGAAAGGCAGAGAACAATGAATGAGAAGAGCAGAGAACAATGGAGGAGAAGAGCAGAGAACAATGAATGAGAAGAGCAGAGAACAATGATGGAGAAGGGCAGAGAACAATGGAGGAGAAGGGCAGAGAACAATGATGGAGAAGGGCAGAGAACAATGAATGAGAAGAGCAGAGAACAATAAAGGAGAAGAGAAGAGAACAATGAATGAGAAGGGCAGAGAACAATGAATGAGAAGAGCAGAGAACAATGGAGGAGAAGGACAGAGAACAATGGAGGAGAAGGACAGGGAACAATGAATGAGAAGGACAGAGAACAATGAATGAGAAGAGCAGAGAACAATGAATAAGAAGAGCAGAGAACAATGAAGGAGAAGAGCAGAGAACAATGAATGATAAGAGCAGAGAACAATGAAGGAGAAGAGCAGAGAACAATGAATGAGAAGGGCAGAGAACAATGGAGGAGAAGGACAGAGAACAATGAAGGAGAAGAGCAGAGAACAATGATGGAGAAGGGCAGAGAACAATGAAGGAGAAGGGCAGAGAACAATGATGGAGAAGATCAGAGAACAATGAAGGAGAAGAGCAGAGAACAATGATGGAAAAGAGCAGATGACAATGACAAGGAAGGGCAGAGAACAATGAATGAGAAGAGCAGAGAACAATGGAGGAGAAGGGCAGAGAACAATGAATGAGAAGAGCAGAGAACAATGATGGAAAAGAGCAGAGAACAATGACAAGGAAGGGCAGAGAACAATGAATGAGAAGAGCAGAGAACAATGGAGGAGAAGAGCAGAGAACAATGAATGAGAAGAGCAGAGAACAATGAAGGAGAAGGGCAGAGAACAATGAAGGAGAAGAGCAGAGAACAATGAAGGAGAAGAGCAGAGAACAATGATGGAAAAGAGCAGAGAACAATGACAAGGAAGGGCAGAGAACAATGAAGAAGAAGGGCAGAGAACAATGAATGAGAAGAGCAGAGAACAATGGAGGAGAAGAGCAGAGAACAATGAATGAGAAGAGCAGAGAACAATGATGGAGAAGGGCAGAGAACAATGGAGGAAAAGGGCAGAGAACAATGATGGAGAAGAGCAGAGAACAATGAATGAGAAGGGCAGAGAACAATGAATGAGAAGAGCAGAGAACAATGGAGGAGAAGGACAGAGAACAATGGAGGAGAAGGACAGGGAACAATGAATGAGAAGGACAGAGAACAATGAATGAGAAGAGCAGAGAACAATGAATAAGAAGAGCAGAGAACAATGAAGGAGAAGAGCAGAGAACAATGAATGAGAAGAGCAGAGAACAATGAAGGAGAAGAGCAGAGAACAATGAATGAGAAGGGCAGAGAACAATGGAGGAGAAGGACAGAGAACAATGAAGGAGAAGAGCAGAGAACAATGATGGAGAAGGGCAGAGAACAATGAAGGAGAAGGGCAGAGAACAATGATGGAGAAGATCAGAGAACAATGAAGGAGAAGAGCAGAGAACAATGATGGAAAAGAGCAGAGAATAATGACAAGGAAGGGCAGAGAACAATGAAGGAGAAGGGCAGAGAACAATAAATGAGAAGAGCAGAGAACAATGGAGGAGAAGAACAGAGAACAATGAATGAGATGAGCAGAGAACAATGATGGAGAAGGGCAGAGAACAATGGAGGAGAAGGGCAGAGAACAATGATGGAGAAGGGCAGAGAACAATGAATGAGAAGAGCAGAGAACAATGGAGGAGAAGGACAGAGAACAATGGAAGAGAAGGACAGAGAACAATGAATGAGAAGGACAGAGAACAATGAATGAGAAGAGCAGAGAACAATGAATAAGAAGAGCAGAGAACAATGAAGGAGAAGGGCAGAGAACAATGAAGGAGAAGAGCAGAGAACAATGAATGAGAAGAGCTTAGAACAATGAAGGAGAAGAGCAGAGAACAATGAATGAGAAGGGCAGAGAACAATGGAGGAGAAGGACAGATAACAATGAAGGAGAAGAGCAGAGAACAATGATGGAGAAGATCAGAGAACAATGAAGGAGAAGAGCAGAGAACAATGATGGAGAAGGGCAGAGAACAATGAAGGAGAAGAGCAGAGAACAATGAAGGAGAAGAGCAGAGAACAATGAAGGAGAAGGACAGAGAAGAATGAAGGAGATGAGCAGAGAACAATGAATGAGAAGAGCAGAGAACAATGGAGGAGAAGGGCAGAGAACAATGAAGGAAAAGGGCAGAGAACAATGATGGAGAAGAGCAGAGAACAATGAAGGAGAAGAGCAGAGAACAATGAAGGAGAAGAGCAGAGAACAATGAAGGAGAAGGGCAGAGAACAATGGAAGAGAAGGACAGAGAACAATGAAGGAGAAGAGCAGAGAACAATGATGGAGAAGATCAGAGAACAATGAAGGAGAAGGGGAGAGATCAATGAAGGAGAAGAGCAGAGAACAATGAAGGAGAAGAGCAGAGAACAATGAAGGAGAAGAGCAGAGAACAATGAAGGAGAAGAGCAGAGAACAATGAAGGAGAAGGACAGAGAAGAATGAAGGAGAAGAGCAGAGAACAATGAATGAGAAGAGCAGAGAACAATGGAGGAGAAGAGCAGAGAACAATGAAGGAAAAGGGCAGAGAACAATGATGGAGAAGAGCAGAGAACAATGAAGGAGAAGAGCAGAGAACAATGAAGGAGAAGAGCAGAGAACAATGATGGAGAAGAGCAGAGAACAATGAAGGAGAAGGGCAGAGAACAATGAAGGAGAAGAGCAGAGAACAATGAATGAGAAGAGCAGAGAACAATGGAAGAGAAGGACAGAGAACAATGATGGAGAAGAGCAGAGAACAATGAAGGAGAAGACCAGAGAACAATGAAGGAGAAGGGGAGAGATCAATGAAGGAGAAGAGAAGAGAACAATGAAGGAAAAGGGCAGAGAACAATGATGGAGAAGAGCAGAGAACAATGAAGGAGAAGGGCAGAGAACAATGGAGGAGAAGGGCAGAGAACAATGAATTAGAAGGACAGAGAACAATGGAGGAGAAGGGCAGAGAACAATGATGGAGAAGGGCAGAGAACAATGAATGAGAAGAGCAGAGAACAATGATGGAAAAGAGCAGAGAACAATGACAAGGAAGGGCAGAGAACAATGAAGGAGAAGGGCAGAGAACAATGAATGAGAAGAGCAGAGAACAATGAAGGAGAAGAGCAGAGAACAATGGAGGAGAAGAGCAGAGAACAATGAATGAGAAGAGCAGAGAACAATGAAGGAGAAGGGCAGAGAACAATGAAGGAGAAGAGCAGAGAACAATGAAGCATAAGAGCAGAGAACAATGATGGAAAAGAGCAGAGAACAATGACAAGGAAGGGCAGAGAACAATGATGGAGAAGGGCAGAGAACAATGAAGGAGAAGAGCAGACAACAATGATGGAGAAGGGAAGAGAACAATGGAGGAGAAGGGCAGAGAATAATGATGGAGAAGAGCAGAGAACAATGATGGAGAAGGGCAGAGAACGATGAAAGAGAAGAGCAGAGAACAATGAATGAGAAGGGCAGAGAACAATGGAGGAGAAGGGCAGAGAACAATGATGGAGAAGGGCAGAGAACAATGAAGGAGAAGAGCAGAGAACAATGGAGGAGAAGGGCAGAGAACAATGGAGGAGAAGGACAGAGAACAATGATGGAGAAGAGCAGAGAACAATGAAAGAGAAGAGCAGAGATCAATGAAGGAGAAGAGCAGTGAACAATGAAGGAGAAGAGCAGAGAACAATGAATGAGAAGAGCAGAGAACAATGGAGGAGAAGGACAGAGAACAATGGAGGAGAAGGACAGGGAACAATGAATGAGAAGGACAGAGAACAATGAATGAGAAGAGCAGAGAACAATGAATAAGAAGAGCAGAGAACAATGAAGGAGAAGAGCAGAGAACAATGAATGATAAGAGCAGAGAACAATGAAGGAGAAGAGCAGAGAACAATGAATGAGAAGGGCAGAGAACAATGGAGGAGAAGGACAGAGAACAATGAAGGAGAAGAGCAGAGAACAATGATGGAGAAGGGCAGAGAACAATGAAGGAGAAGGGCAGAGAACAATGATGGAGAAGATCAGAGAACAATGAAGGAGAAGAGCAGAGAACAATGATGGAAAAGAGCAGATGACAATGACAAGGAAGGGCAGAGAACAATGAAGGAGAAGGGCAGAGAACAATAAATGAGAAGAGCAGAGAACAATGGAGGAGAAGAACAGAGAACAATGAATGAGAAGGGCAGAGAACAATGAATGAGAAGAGCAGAGAACAATGATGGAAAAGAGCAGAGAACAATGACAAGGAAGGGCAGAGAACAATGAATGAGAAGAGCAGAGAACAATGGAGGAGAAGAGCAGAGAACAATGAATGAGAAGAGCAGAGAACAATGAAGGAGAAGGGCAGAGAACAATGAAGGAGAAGAGCAGAGAACAATGAAGGAGAAGAGCAGAGAACAATGATGGAAAAGAGCAGAGAACAATGACAAGGAAGGGCAGAGAACAATGAAGAAGAAGGGCAGAGAACAATGAATGAGAAGAGCAGAGAACAATGGAGGAGAAGAGCAGAGAACAATGAATGAGAAGAGCAGAGAACAATGATGGAGAAGGGCAGAGAACAATGGAGGAAAAGGGCAGAGAACAATGATGGAGAAGAGCAGAGAACAATGAATGAGAAGGGCAGAGAACAATGAATGAGAAGAGCAGAGAACAATGGAGGAGAAGGACAGAGAACAATGGAGGAGAAGGACAGGGAACAATGAATGAGAAGGACAGAGAACAATGAATGAGAAGAGCAGAGAACAATGAATAAGAAGAGCAGAGAACAATGAAGGAGAAGAGCAGAGAACAATGAATGAGAAGAGCAGAGAACAATGAAGGAGAAGAGCAGAGAACAATGAATGAGAAGGGCAGAGAACAATGGAGGAGAAGGACAGAGAACAATGAAGGAGAAGGGCAGAGAACAATGATGGAGAAGGGCAGAGAACAATGAAGGAGAAGGGCAGAGAACAATGATGGAGAAGATCAGAGAACAATGAAGGAGAAGAGCAGAGAACAATGATGGAAAAGAGCAGAGATTAATGACAAGGAAGGGCAGAGAACAATGAAGGAGAAGGGCAGAGAACAATAAATGAGAAGAGCAGAGAACAATGGAGGAGAAGAACAGAGAACAATGAATGAGAAGAGCAGAGAACAATGATGGAGAAGGGCAGAGAACAATGGAGGAGAAGGGCAGAGAACAATGATGGAGAAGGGCAGAGAACAATGAATGAGAAGAGCAGAGAACAATGGAGGAGAAGGACAGAGAACAATGGAAGAGAAGGACAGAGAACAATGAATGAGAAGGACAGAGAACAATGAATGAGAAGAGCAGAGAACAATGAATAAGAAGAGCAGAGAACAATGAAGGAGAAGGGCAGAGAACAATGAAGGAGAAGAGCAGAGAACAATGAATGAGAAGAGCTTAGAACAATGAAGGAGAAGAGCAGAGAACAATGAATGAGAAGGGCAGAGAACAATGGAGGAGAAGGACAGATAACAATGAAGGAGAAGAGCAGAGAACAATGATGGAGAAGATCAGAGAACAATGAAGGAGAAGAGCAGAGAACAATGATGGAGAAGGGCAGAGAACAATGAAGGAGAAGAGCAGAGAACAATGAAGGAGAAGAGCAGAGAACAATGAAGGAGAAGGACAGAGAAGAATGAAGGAGAAGAGCAGAGAACAATGAATGAGAAGAGCAGAGAACAATGGAGGAGAAGGGCAGAGAACAATGAAGGAAAAGGGCAGAGAACAATGATGGAGAAGAGCAGAGAACAATGAAGGAGAAGAGCAGAGAACAATGAAGGAGAAGAGCAGAGAACAATGAAGGAGAAGGGCAGAGAACAATGGAAGAGAAGGACAGAGAACAATGAAGGAGAAGAGCAGAGAACAATGATGGAGAAGATCAGAGAACAATGAAGGAGAAGGGGAGAGATCAATGAAGGAGAAGAGCAGAGAACAATGAAGGAGAAGAGCAGAGAACAATGAAGGAGAAGAGCAGAGAACAATGAAGGAGAAGAGCAGAGAACAATGAAGGAGAAGGACAGAGAAGAATGAAGGAGAAGAGCAGAGAACAATGAATGAGAAGAGCAGAGAACAATGGAGGAGAAGAGCAGAGAACAATGAAGGAAAAGGGCAGAGAACAATGATGGAGAAGAGCAGAGAACAATGAAGGAGAAGAGCAGAGAACAATGAAGGAGAAGAGCAGAGAACAATGATGGAGAAGAGCAGAGAACAATGAAGGAGAAGGGCAGAGAACAATGAAGGAGAAGAGCAGAGAACAATGAATGAGAAGAGCAGAGAACAATGGAAGAGAAGGACAGAGAACAATGATGGAGAAGAGCAGAGAACAATGAAGGAGAAGACCAGAGAACAATGAAGGAGAAGGGGAGAGATCAATGAAGGAGAAGAGCAGAGAACAATGAAGGAAAAGGGCAGAGAACAATGATGGAGAAGAGCAGAGAACAATGAATGAGAAGGGCAGAGAACAATGGAGGAGAAGGGCAGAGAACAATGAATTAGAAGGACAGACAACAATGGAGGAGAAGGGCAGAGAACAATGATGGAGAAGGGCAGAGAACAATGAATGAGAAGAGCAGAGAACAATGATGGAAAAGAGCAGAGAACAATGACAAGGAAGGGCAGAGAACAATGAAGGAGAAGGGCAGAGAACAATGAATGAGAAGAGCAGAGAACAATGAAGGAGAAGAGCAGAGAACAATGGAGGAGAAGAGCAGAGAACAATGAATGAGAAGAGCAGAGAACAATGAAGGAGAAGGGCAGAGAACAATGAAGGAGAAGAGCAGAGAACAATGAAGCATAAGAGCAGAGAACAATGATGGAAAAGAGCAGAGAACAATGACAAGGAAGGGCAGAGAACAATGATGGAGAAGGGCAGAGAACAATGAAGGAGAAGAGCAGACAACAATGATGGAGAAGGGAAGAGAACAATGGAGGAGAAGGGCAGAGAATAATGATGGAGAAGAGCAGAGAACAATGATGGAGAAGGGCAGAGAACGATGAAAGAGAAGAGCAGAGAACAATGAATTAGAAGGGCAGAGAACAATGGAGGAGAAGGGCAGAGAACAATGATGGAGAAGGGCAGAGAACAATGAAGGAGAAGAGCAGAGAACAATGGAGGAGAAGGGCAGAGAACAATGGAGGAGAAGGACAGAGAACAATGATGGAGAAGAGCAGAGAACAATGAAAGAGAAGAGCAGAGATCAATGAAGGAGAAGAGCAGTGAACAATGAAGGAGAAGAGCAGAGAACAATGAAGGAGAAGGGCAGAGAACAATACAGGAGAAGAGCAGAGAACAACGAATTAGAAGAGCAGAGAACAATGGAGGAGAACGAAAGAGAACAATGATGGAGAAGAGCAGAGAACAATGAAGGAGAAGACCAGAGAACAATGAAGGAGAAGGGGAGAGATCAATGAAGGAGAAGAGCAGAGAACAATGAAGGAGAAGAGCAGAGAACAATGAAGGAGAAGGGCAGAGAACAATGAAGGAGAAGAGCAGAGAACAATGAATGAGAAGAGCAGAGAACAATGGAGTAGAAGGGCAGAGAACAATGAAGGAGAAGGGCAGAGAACAATGATGGAGAAGAGCAGAGAACAATGAAGGAGAAGAGCAGAGAACAATGATGGAGAAGAGCAGAGAACAATGAAGGAGAAGGGCAGAGAACAATGGAGGAGAAGGGCAGAGAACAATGAATTAGAAGGACAGAGAACAATGGAGGAGAAGGGCAGAGAACAATGATGGAGAAGGGCAGAGAACAATGAATGAGAAGAGCAGAGAACAATGATGGAAAAGAGCAGAGAACAATGACAAGGAAGGGCAGAGAACAATGAATTAGAAGGACAGAGAACAATGGAGGAGAAGGGCAGAGAACAATGATGGAGAAGGGCAGAGAACAATGAATGAGAAGAGCAGAGAACAATGATGGAAAAGAGCAGAGAACAATGACAAGGAAGGGCAGAGAACAATGAATGAGAAGAGCAGAGAACAATGGAGGAGAAGAGCAGAGAACAATGAATGAGAAGAGCAGAGAACAATGAAG
Organism: Lithobates clamitans; assembly: GCA_037952925.1. Classification (NCBI taxonomy): domain Eukaryota; kingdom Metazoa; phylum Chordata; class Amphibia; order Anura; family Ranidae; genus Lithobates; species Lithobates clamitans. The sequence goes on from JBBGZY010003270.1 coordinate 54,873, forward strand.
GAGAAGGGCAGAGAACAATGAAGGAGAAGAGCAGAGAACAATGAAGGAGAAGAGCAGAGAACAATGATGGAAAAGAGCAAAGAACAATGACAAGGAAGGGCAGAGAACAATGAAGGAGAAGGGCAGAGAACAATGAATGAGAAGAGCAGAGAACAATGGAGGAGAAGAGCAGAGAACAATGAATGAGAAGAGCAGAGAACAATGATGGAGAAGGGCAGAGAACAATGGAGGAGAAGGGCAGAGAACAATGATGGAGAAGGGCAGAGAACAATGATGGAGAAGAGCAGAGAACGATGAAAGAGAAGAGCAGAGAACAATGAATGAGAAGGGCAGAGAACAATGGAGGAGAAGGGCAGAGAACAATGATGGAGAAGGGCAGAGAACAATGGAGGAGAAGGACAGAGAACAATGATGGAGAAGAGCAGAGAACAATGAAAGAGAAGAGCAGAGATCAATGAAGGAGAAGAGCAGTGAACAATGAAGGAGAAGAGCAGAGAACAATGAAGGAGAAGGGCAGAGAACAATAAAGGAGAAGAGCAGAGAACAATGAATGAGAAGAGCAGAGAACAATGGAGGAGAAGGACAGAGAACAATGATGGAGAAGAGCAGAGAACAATGAAGGAGAAGACCAGAGAACAATGAAGGAGAAGGGGAGAGATCAATGAAGGAGAAGACCAGAGAACAATGAAGGAGAAGAGCAGAGAACAATGAAGGAGAAGGGCAGAGAACAATGAAGGAGAAGAGCAGAGAACAATGAATGAGAATAGCAGAGAACAATGGAGGAGAAGGACAGAGAACAATGAAGGAGAAGGGCAGAGAACAATGATGGAGAAGAGCAGAGAACAATGAAGGAGAAGAGCAGAGAACAATGATGGAGAAGAGCAGAGAACAATGAAGGAGAAGGGCAGAGAACAATGGAAGAAAAGGGCAGAGAACAATGAATTAGAAGGACAGAGAACAATGGAGGAGAAGGGCAGAGAACAATGATGGAGAAGGGCAGAGAACAATGAATGAGAAGAGCAGAGAACAATGATGGAAAAGAGCAGAGAACAATGACAAGGAAGGGCAGAGAACAATGAATGAGAAGAGCAGAGAACAATGAAGGAGAAGGGCAGAGAACAATGAAGGAGAAGAGCAGAGAACAATGAAGGAGAAGAGCAGAGAACAATGATGGAAAAGAGCAGAGAACAATGACAAGGAAGGGCAGAGAACAATGAAGTAGAAAGGCAGAGAACAATGAATGAGAAGAGCAGAGAACAATGGAGGAGAAGAGCAGAGAACAATGAATGAGAAGAGCAGAGAACAATGATGGAGAAGGGCAGAGAACAATGGAGGAGAAGGGCAGAGAACAATGATGGAGAAGGGCAGAGAACAATGAATGAGAAGAGCAGAGAACAATAAAGGAGAAGAGAAGAGAACAATGAATGAGAAGGGCAGAGAACAATGAATGAGAAGAGCAGAGAACAATGGAGGAGAAGGACAGAGAACAATGGAGGAGAAGGACAGGGAACAATGAATGAGAAGGACAGAGAACAATGAATGAGAAGAGCAGAGAACAATGAATAAGAAGAGCAGAGAACAATGAAGGAGAAGAGCAGAGAACAATGAATGATAAGAGCAGAGAACAATGAAGGAGAAGAGCAGAGAACAATGAATGAGAAGGGCAGAGAACAATGGAGGAGAAGGACAGAGAACAATGAAGGAGAAGAGCAGAGAACAATGATGGAGAAGGGCAGAGAACAATGAAGGAGAAGGGCAGAGAACAATGATGGAGAAGATCAGAGAACAATGAAGGAGAAGAGCAGAGAACAATGATGGAAAAGAGCAGATGACAATGACAAGGAAGGGCAGAGAACAATGAATGAGAAGAGCAGAGAACAATGGAGGAGAAGGGCAGAGAACAATGAATGAGAAGAGCAGAGAACAATGATGGAAAAGAGCAGAGAACAATGACAAGGAAGGGCAGAGAACAATGAATGAGAAGAGCAGAGAACAATGGAGGAGAAGAGCAGAGAACAATGAATGAGAAGAGCAGAGAACAATGAAGGAGAAGGGCAGAGAACAATGAAGGAGAAGAGCAGAGAACAATGAAGGAGAAGAGCAGAGAACAATGATGGAAAAGAGCAGAGAACAATGACAAGGAAGGGCAGAGAACAATGAAGAAGAAGGGCAGAGAACAATGAATGAGAAGAGCAGAGAACAATGGAGGAGAAGAGCAGAGAACAATGAATGAGAAGAGCAGAGAACAATGATGGAGAAGGGCAGAGAACAATGGAGGAAAAGGGCAGAGAACAATGATGGAGAAGAGCAGAGAACAATGAATGAGAAGGGCAGAGAACAATGAATGAGAAGAGCAGAGAACAATGGAGGAGAAGGACAGAGAACAATGGAGGAGAAGGACAGGGAACAATGAATGAGAAGGACAGAGAACAATGAATGAGAAGAGCAGAGAACAATGAATAAGAAGAGCAGAGAACAATGAAGGAGAAGAGCAGAGAACAATGAATGAGAAGAGCAGAGAACAATGAAGGAGAAGAGCAGAGAACAATGAATGAGAAGGGCAGAGAACAATGGAGGAGAAGGACAGAGAACAATGAAGGAGAAGAGCAGAGAACAATGATGGAGAAGGGCAGAGAACAATGAAGGAGAAGGGCAGAGAACAATGATGGAGAAGATCAGAGAACAATGAAGGAGAAGAGCAGAGAACAATGATGGAAAAGAGCAGAGAATAATGACAAGGAAGGGCAGAGAACAATGAAGGAGAAGGGCAGAGAACAATAAATGAGAAGAGCAGAGAACAATGGAGGAGAAGAACAGAGAACAATGAATGAGATGAGCAGAGAACAATGATGGAGAAGGGCAGAGAACAATGGAGGAGAAGGGCAGAGAACAATGATGGAGAAGGGCAGAGAACAATGAATGAGAAGAGCAGAGAACAATGGAGGAGAAGGACAGAGAACAATGGAAGAGAAGGACAGAGAACAATGAATGAGAAGGACAGAGAACAATGAATGAGAAGAGCAGAGAACAATGAATAAGAAGAGCAGAGAACAATGAAGGAGAAGGGCAGAGAACAATGAAGGAGAAGAGCAGAGAACAATGAATGAGAAGAGCTTAGAACAATGAAGGAGAAGAGCAGAGAACAATGAATGAGAAGGGCAGAGAACAATGGAGGAGAAGGACAGATAACAATGAAGGAGAAGAGCAGAGAACAATGATGGAGAAGATCAGAGAACAATGAAGGAGAAGAGCAGAGAACAATGATGGAGAAGGGCAGAGAACAATGAAGGAGAAGAGCAGAGAACAATGAAGGAGAAGAGCAGAGAACAATGAAGGAGAAGGACAGAGAAGAATGAAGGAGATGAGCAGAGAACAATGAATGAGAAGAGCAGAGAACAATGGAGGAGAAGGGCAGAGAACAATGAAGGAAAAGGGCAGAGAACAATGATGGAGAAGAGCAGAGAACAATGAAGGAGAAGAGCAGAGAACAATGAAGGAGAAGAGCAGAGAACAATGAAGGAGAAGGGCAGAGAACAATGGAAGAGAAGGACAGAGAACAATGAAGGAGAAGAGCAGAGAACAATGATGGAGAAGATCAGAGAACAATGAAGGAGAAGGGGAGAGATCAATGAAGGAGAAGAGCAGAGAACAATGAAGGAGAAGAGCAGAGAACAATGAAGGAGAAGAGCAGAGAACAATGAAGGAGAAGAGCAGAGAACAATGAAGGAGAAGGACAGAGAAGAATGAAGGAGAAGAGCAGAGAACAATGAATGAGAAGAGCAGAGAACAATGGAGGAGAAGAGCAGAGAACAATGAAGGAAAAGGGCAGAGAACAATGATGGAGAAGAGCAGAGAACAATGAAGGAGAAGAGCAGAGAACAATGAAGGAGAAGAGCAGAGAACAATGATGGAGAAGAGCAGAGAACAATGAAGGAGAAGGGCAGAGAACAATGAAGGAGAAGAGCAGAGAACAATGAATGAGAAGAGCAGAGAACAATGGAAGAGAAGGACAGAGAACAATGATGGAGAAGAGCAGAGAACAATGAAGGAGAAGACCAGAGAACAATGAAGGAGAAGGGGAGAGATCAATGAAGGAGAAGAGAAGAGAACAATGAAGGAAAAGGGCAGAGAACAATGATGGAGAAGAGCAGAGAACAATGAAGGAGAAGGGCAGAGAACAATGGAGGAGAAGGGCAGAGAACAATGAATTAGAAGGACAGAGAACAATGGAGGAGAAGGGCAGAGAACAATGATGGAGAAGGGCAGAGAACAATGAATGAGAAGAGCAGAGAACAATGATGGAAAAGAGCAGAGAACAATGACAAGGAAGGGCAGAGAACAATGAAGGAGAAGGGCAGAGAACAATGAATGAGAAGAGCAGAGAACAATGAAGGAGAAGAGCAGAGAACAATGGAGGAGAAGAGCAGAGAACAATGAATGAGAAGAGCAGAGAACAATGAAGGAGAAGGGCAGAGAACAATGAAGGAGAAGAGCAGAGAACAATGAAGCATAAGAGCAGAGAACAATGATGGAAAAGAGCAGAGAACAATGACAAGGAAGGGCAGAGAACAATGATGGAGAAGGGCAGAGAACAATGAAGGAGAAGAGCAGACAACAATGATGGAGAAGGGAAGAGAACAATGGAGGAGAAGGGCAGAGAATAATGATGGAGAAGAGCAGAGAACAATGATGGAGAAGGGCAGAGAACGATGAAAGAGAAGAGCAGAGAACAATGAATGAGAAGGGCAGAGAACAATGGAGGAGAAGGGCAGAGAACAATGATGGAGAAGGGCAGAGAACAATGAAGGAGAAGAGCAGAGAACAATGGAGGAGAAGGGCAGAGAACAATGGAGGAGAAGGACAGAGAACAATGATGGAGAAGAGCAGAGAACAATGAAAGAGAAGAGCAGAGATCAATGAAGGAGAAGAGCAGTGACCAATGAAGGAGAAGAGCAGAGAACAATGAATGAGAAGAGCAGAGAACAATGGAGGAGAAGGACAGAGAACAATGGAGGAGAAGGACAGGGAACAATGAATGAGAAGGACAGAGAACAATGAATGAGAAGAGCAGAGAACAATGAATAAGAAGAGCAGAGAACAATGAAGGAGAAGAGCAGAGAACAATGAATGATAAGAGCAGAGAACAATGAAGGAGAAGAGCAGAGAACAATGAATGAGAAGGGCAGAGAACAATGGAGGAGAAGGACAGAGAACAATGAAGGAGAAGAGCAGAGAACAATGATGGAGAAGGGCAGAGAACAATGAAGGAGAAGGGCAGAGAACAATGATGGAGAAGATCAGAGAACAATGAAGGAGAAGAGCAGAGAACAATGATGGAAAAGAGCAGATGACAATGACAAGGAAGGGCAGAGAACAATGAAGGAGAAGGGCAGAGAACAATAAATGAGAAGAGCAGAGAACAATGGAGGAGAAGAACAGAGAACAATGAATGAGAAGGGCAGAGAACAATGAATGAGAAGAGCAGAGAACAATGATGGAAAAGAGCAGAGAACAATGACAAGGAAGGGCAGAGAACAATGAATGAGAAGAGCAGAGAACAATGGAGGAGAAGAGCAGAGAACAATGAATGAGAAGAGCAGAGAACAATGAAGGAGAAGGGCAGAGAACAATGAAGGAGAAGAGCAGAGAACAATGAAGGAGAAGAGCAGAGAACAATGATGGAAAAGAGCAGAGAACAATGACAAGGAAGGGCAGAGAACAATGAAGAAGAAGGGCAGAGAACAATGAATGAGAAGAGCAGAGAACAATGGAGGAGAAGAGCAGAGAACAATGAATGAGAAGAGCAGAGAACAATGATGGAGAAGGGCAGAGAACAATGGAGGAAAAGGGCAGAGAACAATGATGGAGAAGAGCAGAGAACAATGAATGAGAAGGGCAGAGAACAATGAATGAGAAGAGCAGAGAACAATGGAGGAGAAGGACAGAGAACAATGGAGGAGAAGGACAGGGAACAATGAATGAGAAGGACAGAGAACAATGAATGAGAAGAGCAGAGAACAATGAATAAGAAGAGCAGAGAACAATGAAGGAGAAGAGCAGAGAACAATGAATGAGAAGAGCAGAGAACAATGAAGGAGAAGAGCAGAGAACAATGAATGAGAAGGGCAGAGAACAATGGAGGAGAAGGACAGAGAACAATGAAGGAGAAGGGCAGAGAACAATGATGGAGAAGGGCAGAGAACAATGAAGGAGAAGGGCAGAGAACAATGATGGAGAAGATCAGAGAACAATGAAGGAGAAGAGCAGAGAACAATGATGGAAAAGAGCAGAGAATAATGACAAGGAAGGGCAGAGAACAATGAAGGAGAAGGGCAGAGAACAATAAATGAGAAGAGCAGAGAACAATGGAGGAGAAGAACAGAGAACAATGAATGAGAAGAGCAGAGAACAATGATGGAGAAGGGCAGAGAACAATGGAGGAGAAGGGCAGAGAACAATGATGGAGAAGGGCAGAGAACAATGAATGAGAAGAGCAGAGAACAATGGAGGAGAAGGACAGAGAACAATGGAAGAGAAGGACAGAGAACAATGAATGAGAAGGACAGAGAACAATGAATGAGAAGAGCAGAGAACAATGAATAAGAAGAGCAGAGAACAATGAAGGAGAAGGGCAGAGAACAATGAAGGAGAAGAGCAGAGAACAATGAATGAGAAGAGCTTAGAACAATGAAGGAGAAGAGCAGAGAACAATGAATGAGAAGGGCAGAGAACAATGGAGGAGAAGGACAGATAACAATGAAGGAGAAGAGCAGAGAACAATGATGGAGAAGATCAGAGAACAATGAAGGAGAAGAGCAGAGAACAATGATGGAGAAGGGCAGAGAACAATGAAGGAGAAGAGCAGAGAACAATGAAGGAGAAGAGCAGAGAACAATGAAGGAGAAGGACAGAGAAGAATGAAGGAGAAGAGCAGAGAACAATGAATGAGAAGAGCAGAGAACAATGGAGGAGAAGGGCAGAGAACAATGAAGGAAAAGGGCAGAGAACAATGATGGAGAAGAGCAGAGAACAATGAAGGAGAAGAGCAGAGAACAATGAAGGAGAAGAGCAGAGAACAATGAAGGAGAAGGGCAGAGAACAATGGAAGAGAAGGACAGAGAACAATGAAGGAGAAGAGCAGAGAACAATGATGGAGAAGATCAGAGAACAATGAAGGAGAAGGGGAGAGATCAATGAAGGAGAAGAGCAGAGAACAATGAAGGAGAAGAGCAGAGAACAATGAAGGAGAAGAGCAGAGAACAATGAAGGAGAAGAGCAGAGAACAATGAAGGAGAAGGACAGAGAAGAATGAAGGAGAAGAGCAGAGAACAATGAATGAGAAGAGCAGAGAACAATGGAGGAGAAGAGCAGAGAACAATGAAGGAAAAGGGCAGAGAACAATGATGGAGAAGAGCAGAGAACAATGAAGGAGAAGAGCAGAGAACAATGAAGGAGAAGAGCAGAGAACAATGATGGAGAAGAGCAGAGAACAATGAAGGAGAAGGGCAGAGAACAATGAAGGAGAAGAGCAGAGAACAATGAATGAGAAGAGCAGAGAACAATGGAAGAGAAGGACAGAGAACAATGATGGAGAAGAGCAGAGAACAATGAAGGAGAAGACCAGAGAACAATGAAGGAGAAGGGGAGAGATCAATGAAGGAGAAGAGCAGAGAACAATGAAGGAAAAGGGCAGAGAACAATGATGGAGAAGAGCAGAGAACAATGAATGAGAAGGGCAGAGAACAATGGAGGAGAAGGGCAGAGAACAATGAATTAGAAGGACAGACAACAATGGAGGAGAAGGGCAGAGAACAATGATGGAGAAGGGCAGAGAACAATGAATGAGAAGAGCAGAGAACAATGATGGAAAAGAGCAGAGAACAATGACAAGGAAGGGCAGAGAACAATGAAGGAGAAGGGCAGAGAACAATGAATGAGAAGAGCAGAGAACAATGAAGGAGAAGAGCAGAGAACAATGGAGGAGAAGAGCAGAGAACAATGAATGAGAAGAGCAGAGAACAATGAAGGAGAAGGGCAGAGAACAATGAAGGAGAAGAGCAGAGAACAATGAAGCATAAGAGCAGAGAACAATGATGGAAAAGAGCAGAGAACAATGACAAGGAAGGGCAGAGAACAATGATGGAGAAGGGCAGAGAACAATGAAGGAGAAGAGCAGACAACAATGATGGAGAAGGGAAGAGAACAATGGAGGAGAAGGGCAGAGAATAATGATGGAGAAGAGCAGAGAACAATGATGGAGAAGGGCAGAGAACGATGAAAGAGAAGAGCAGAGAACAATGAATTAGAAGGGCAGAGAACAATGGAGGAGAAGGGCAGAGAACAATGATGGAGAAGGGCAGAGAACAATGAAGGAGAAGAGCAGAGAACAATGGAGGAGAAGGGCAGAGAACAATGGAGGAGAAGGACAGAGAACAATGATGGAGAAGAGCAGAGAACAATGAAAGAGAAGAGCAGAGATCAATGAAGGAGAAGAGCAGTGAACAATGAAGGAGAAGAGCAGAGAACAATGAAGGAGAAGGGCAGAGAACAATACAGGAGAAGAGCAGAGAACAACGAATTAGAAGAGCAGAGAACAATGGAGGAGAACGAAAGAGAACAATGATGGAGAAGAGCAGAGAACAATGAAGGAGAAGACCAGAGAACAATGAAGGAGAAGGGGAGAGATCAATGAAGGAGAAGAGCAGAGAACAATGAAGGAGAAGAGCAGAGAACAATGAAGGAGAAGGGCAGAGAACAATGAAGGAGAAGAGCAGAGAACAATGAATGAGAAGAGCAGAGAACAATGGAGTAGAAGGGCAGAGAACAATGAAGGAGAAGGGCAGAGAACAATGATGGAGAAGAGCAGAGAACAATGAAGGAGAAGAGCAGAGAACAATGATGGAGAAGAGCAGAGAACAATGAAGGAGAAGGGCAGAGAACAATGGAGGAGAAGGGCAGAGAACAATGAATTAGAAGGACAGAGAACAATGGAGGAGAAGGGCAGAGAACAATGATGGAGAAGGGCAGAGAACAATGAATGAGAAGAGCAGAGAACAATGATGGAAAAGAGCAGAGAACAATGACAAGGAAGGGCAGAGAACAATGAATTAGAAGGACAGAGAACAATGGAGGAGAAGGGCAGAGAACAATGATGGAGAAGGGCAGAGAACAATGAATGAGAAGAGCAGAGAACAATGATGGAAAAGAGCAGAGAACAATGACAAGGAAGGGCAGAGAACAATGAATGAGAAGAGCAAAGAACAATGGAGGAGAAGAGCAGAGAACAATGAATGAGAAGAGCAGAGAACAATGAAGGAGAAGGGCAGAGAACAATGAAGGAGAAGAGCAGAGAACAATGAAGGAGAAGAGCAGAGAACAATGATGGAAAAGAGCAGAGAACAATGACAAGGAAGGGCAGAGAACAATGAAGGAGAAGGGCAGAGAACAATGAATGAGAAGAGCAGAGAACAATGGAGGAGAAGAGCAGAGAACAATGAATGAGAAGAGTAGAGAACAATGATGGAGAAGGGCAGAGAACAATGGAGGAGAAGGGCAGAGAACAATGATGGAGAAGGGCAGAGAACAATGATGGAGAAGGGCAGAGAACGATGAATGAGAAGAGCAGAGAACAATGAATGAGAAGGGCAGAGAACAATGGAGGAGAAGGGCAGAGAACAATGATGGAGAAGGGCAGAGAACAATGGAGGAGAAGGACAGAGAACAATGATGGAGAAGAGCAGAGAACAATGAAAGAGAAGAGCAGAGATCAATGAAGGAGAAGAGCAGTGAACAATGAAGGAGAAGAGCAGAGAACAATGAAGGAGAAGGGCAGAGAACAATAAAGGAGAAGAGCAGAGAACAATGAATGAGAAGAGCAGAGAACAATGAAGGAGAAGGGGAGAGATCAATGAAGGAGAAGAGCAGAGAACAATGAAGGAGAAGAGCAGAGAACAATGAAGGAGAAGGGCAGAGAACAATGAAGGAGAAGAGCAGAGAACAATGAATGAGAAGAGCAGAGAACAATGGAGGAGAAAGAAAGAGAACAATGAAGGAGAAGGGCAGAGAACAATGATGGAGAAGAGCAGAGAACAATGAAGGAGAAGAGCAGAGAACAATGATGGAGAAGAGCAGAGAACAATGAAGGAGAAGGGCAGAGAACAATGGAGGAGAAGGGCAGAGAACAATGAATTAGAAGGACAGAGAACAATGGAGGAGAAGGGCAGAGAACAATGATGGAGAAGGGCAGAGAACAATGAATGAGAAGAGCAGAGAACAATGATGGAAAAGAGCAGAGAACAATGACAAGGAAGGGCAGAGAACAATGAATGAGAAGAGCAGAGAACTATGGAGGAGAAGAGCAGAGAACACGGAATGAGAAGAGCAGAGAACAATGAAGGAGAAGGGCAGAGAACAATGAAGGAGAAGAGCAGAGAACAATGAAGGAGAAGAGCAGAGAACAATGATGGAAAAGAGCAGAGAACAATGACAAGGAAGGGCAGAGAACAATGAAGGAGAAAGGCAGAGAACAATGAATGAGAAGAGCAGAGAACAATGGAGGAGAAGAGCAGAGAACAATGAATGAGAAGAGCAGAGAACAATGATGGAGAAGGGCAGAGAACAATGGAGGAGAAGGGCAGAGTACAATGATGGAGAAGGGCAGAGAACAATGAATGAGAAGAGCAGAGAACAATAAAGGAAAAGAGCAGAGAACAATGAATGAGAAGGGCAGAGAACAATGAATGAGAAGAGCAGAGAACAATGGAGGAGAAGGACAGAGAACAATGGAGGAGAAGGACAGGGAACAATGAATGAGAAGGACAGAGAACAATGAATGAGAAGAGCAGAGAACAATGATGGAAAAGAGCAGAGAACAATGACAAGGAAGGGCAGAGAACAATGAAGGAGAAGGGCAGAGAACAATGAATGAGAAGAGCAGAGAACAATGAAGGAGAAGAGCAGAGAACAATGGAGGAGAAGAGCAGAGAACAATGAATGAGAAGAGCAGAGAACAATGAAGGAGAAGGGCAGAGAACAATGAAGGAGAAGAGCAGAGAACAATGAAGCATAAGAGCAGAGAACAATGATGGAAAAGAGCAGAGAACAATGACAAGGAAGGGCAGAGAACAATGAAGGAGAAGGGCAGAGAACAATGAAGGAGAAGAGCAGACAACAATGATGGAGAAGGGCAGAGAACAATGGAGGAGAAGGGCAGAGAATAATGATGGAGAAGAGCAGAGAACAATGAATGAGAAGGGCAGAGAACAATGGAGGAGAAGGGCAGAGAACAATGATGGAGAAGGGCAGAGAACAATGAAGGAGAAGAGCAGACAACAATGGAGGAGAAGGGCAGAGAACAATGGAGGAGAAGGACAGAGAACAATGATGGAGAAGAGCAGAGAACAATGAAAGAGAAGAGCAGAGATCAATGAAGGAGAAGAGCAGTGAACAATGAAGGAGAAGAGCAGAGAACAATGAAAGAGAAGGGCAGAGAACAATAAAGGAGAAGAGCAGAGAACAACGAATCCGAAGAGCAGAGAACAATGGAAGAGAACGAAAGAGAACAATGATGGAGAAGAGCAGAGAACAATGAAGGAGAAGACCAGAGAACAATGAAGGAGAAGGGGAGAGATCAATGAAGGAGAAGAGCAGAGAACAATGAAGGAGAAGAGCAGAGAACAATGAAGGAGAAGGGCAGAGAACAATGAAGGAGAAGAGCAGAGAACAATGAATGAGAAGAGCAGAGAACAATGGAGTAGAAGGGCAGAGAACAATGAAGGAGAAGGGCAGAGAACAATGATGGAGAAGAGCAGAGAACAATGAAGGAGAAGAGCAGAGAACAATGATGGAGAAGAGCAGAGAACAATGAAGGAGAAGGGCAGAGAACAATGGAGGAGAAGGGCAGAGAACAATGAATTAGAAGGACAGAGAACAATGGAGGAGAAGGGCAGAGAACAATGATGGAGAAGGGCAGAGAACAATGAATGAGAAGAGCAGAGAACAATGATGGAAAAGAGCAGAGAACAATGACAAGGAAGGGCAGAGAACAATGAATGAGAAGAGCAGAGAACAATGGAGGAGAAGAGCAGAGAACAATGAATGAGAAGAGCAGAGAACAATGAAGGAGAAGGGCAGAGAACAATGAAGGAGAAGAGCAGAGAACAATGAAGGAGAAGAGCAGAGAACAATGATGGAAAAGAGCAGAGAACAATGACAAGGAAGGGCAGAGAACAATGAAGGAGAAGGGCAGAGAACAATGAATGAGAAGAGCAGAGAACAATGGAGGAGAAGAGCAGAGAACAATGAATGAGAAGAGCAGAGAACAATGATGGAGAAGGGCAGAGAACAATGGAGGAGAAGGGCAGAGAACAATGATGGAGAAGGGCAGAGAACAATGATGGAGAAGAGCAGAGAACGATGAAAGAGAAGAGCAGAGAACAATGAATGAGAAGGGCAGAGAACAATGGAGGAGAAGGGCAGAGAACAATGATGGAGAAGGGCAGAGAACAATGGAGGAGAAGGACAGAGAACAATGATGGAGAAGAGCAGAGAACAATGAAAGAGAAGAGCAGAGATCAATGAAGGAGAAGAGCAGTGAACAATGAAGGAGAAGAGCAGAGAACAATGAAGGAGAAGGGCAGAGAACAATAAAGGAGAAGAGCAGAGAACAATGAATGAGAAGAGCAGAGAACAATGGAGGAGAAGGACAGAGAACAATGATGGAGAAGGGGAGAGATCAATGAAGGAGAAGACCAGAGAACAATGAAGGAGAAGAGCAGAGAACAATGAAGGAGAAGGGCAGAGAACAATGAAGGAGAAGAGCAGAGAACAATGAATGAGAAGAGCAGAGAACAATAGGGGAGAAGGACAGAGAACAATGAAGGAGAAGGGCAGAGAACAATGATGGAGAAGAGCAGAGAACAATGAAGGAGAAGAGCAGAGAACAATGATGGAGAAGAGCAGAGAACAATGAAGGAGAAGGGCAGAGAACAATGGAAGAAAAGGGCAGAGAACAATGAATTAGAAGGACAGAGAACAATGGAGGAGAAGGGCAGAGAACAATGATGGAGAAGGGCAGAGAACAATGAATGAGAAGAGCAGAGAACAATGATGGAAAAGAGCAGAGAACAATGACAAGGAAGGGCAGAGAACAATGAATGAGAAGAGCAGAGAACTATGGAGGAGAAGAGCAGAGAACAATGAATGAGAAGAGCAGAGAACAATGAAGGAGAAGGGCAGAGAACAATGAAGGAGAAGAGCAGAGAACAATGAAGGAGAAGAGCAGAGAACAATGATGGAAAAGAGCAGAGAACAATGACAAGGAAGGGCAGAGAACAATGAAGTAGAAAGGCAGAGAACAATGAATGAGAAGAGCAGAGAACAATGGAGGAGAAGAGCAGAGAACAATGAATGAGAAGAGCAGAGAACAATGATGGAGAAGGGCAGAGAACAATGGAGGAGAAGGGCAGAGAACAATGATGGAGAAGGGCAGAGAACAATGAATGAGAAGAGCAGAGAACAATAAAGGAGAAGAGCAGAGAACAATGAATGAGAAGGGCAGAGAACAATGAATGAGAAGAGCAGAGAACAATGGAGGAGAAGGACAGAGAACAATGGAGGAGAAGGACAGGGAACAATGAATGAGAAGGACAGAGAACAATGAATGAGAAGAGCAGAGAACAATGAATAAGAAGAGCAGAGAACAATGAAGGAGAAGAGCAGAGAACAATGAATGAGAAGAGCAGAGAACAATGAAGGAGAAGAGCAGAGAACAATGAATGAGAAGGGCAGAGAACAATGGAGGAGAAGGACAGAGAACAATGAAGGAGAAGAGCAGAGAACAATGATGGAGAAGGGCAGAGAACAATGAAGGAGAAGGGCAGAGAACAATGATGGAGAAGATCAGAGAACAATGAAGGAGAAGAGCAGAGAACAATGATGGAAAAGAGCAGATGACAATGACAAGGAAGGGCAGAGAACAATGAATGAGAAGAGCAGAGAACAATGGAGGAGAAGGGCAGAGAACAATGAATGAGAAGAGCAGAGAACAATGATGGAAAAGAGCAGAGAACAATGACAAGGAAGGGCAGAGAACAATGAAGTAGAAAGGCAGAGAACAATGAATGAGAAGAGCAGAGAACAATGGAGGAGAAGAGCAGAGAACAATGAATGAGAAGAGCAGAGAACAATGATGGAGAAGGGCAGAGAACAATGGAGGAGAAGGGCAGAGAACAATGATGGAGAAGGGCAGAGAACAATGAATGAGAAGAGCAGAGAACAATAAAGGAGAAGAGCAGAGAACAATGAATGAGAAGGGCAGAGAACAATGAATGAGAAGAGCAGAGAACAATGGAGGAGAAGGACAGAGAACAATGGAGGAGAAGGACAGGGAACAATGAATGAGAAGGACAGAGAACAATGAATGAGAAGAGCAGAGAACAATGAATAAGAAGAGCAGAGAACAATGAAGGAGAAGAGCAGAGAACAATGAATGAGAAGAGCAGAGAACAATGAAGGAGAAGAGCAGAGAACAATGAATGAGAAGGGCAGAGAACAATGGAGGAGAAGGACAGAGAACAATGAAGGAGAAGAGCAGAGAACAATGATGGAGAAGGGCAGAGAACAATGAAGGAGAAGGGCAGAGAACAATGATGGAGAAGATCAGAGAACAATGAAGGAGAAGAGCAGAGAACAATGATGGAAAAGAGCAGATGACAATGACAAGGAAGGGCAGAGAACAATGAATGAGAAGAGTAGAGAACAATGGAGGAGAAGGGCAGAGAACAATGAATGAGAAGAGCAGAGAACAATGATGGAAAAGAGCAGAGAACAATGACAAGGAAGGGCAGAGAACAATGAATGAGAAGAGCAGAGAACAATGGAGGAGAAGAGCAGAGAACAATGAATGAGAAGAGCAGAGAACAATGAAGGAGAAGGGCAGAGAACAATGAAGGAGAAGAGCAGAGAACAATGAAGGAGAAGAGCAGAGAACAATGATGGAAAAGAGCAGAGAACAATGACAAGGAAGGGCAGAGAACAATGAAGAAGAAGGGCAGAGAACAATGAATGAGAAGAGCAGAGAACAATGGAGGAGAAGAGCAGAGAACAATGAATGAGAAGAGCAGAGAACAATGATGGAGAAGGGCAGAGAACAATGGAGGAAAAGGGCAGAGAACAATGATGGAGAAGAGCAGAGAACAATGAATGAGAAGGGCAGAGAACAATGAATGAGAAGAGCAGAGAACAATGGAGGAGAAGGACAGAGAACAATGGAGGAGAAGGACAGGGAACAATGAATGAGAAGGACAGAGAACAATGAATGAGAAGAGCAGAGAACAATGAATAAGAAGAGCAGAGAACAATGAAGGAGAAGAGCAGAGAACAATGAATGAGAAGAGCAGAGAACAATGAAGGAGAAGAGCAGAGAACAATGAATGAGAAGGGCAGAGAACAATGGAGGAGAAGGACAGAGAACAATGAAGGAGAAGAGCAGAGAACAATGATGGAGAAGGGCAGAGAACAATGAAGGAGAAGGGCAGAGAACAATGATGGAGAAGATCAGAGAACAATGAAGGAGAAGAGCAGAGAACAATGATGGAAAAGAGCAGAGAATAATGACAAGGAAGGGCAGAGAACAATGAAGGAGAAGGGCAGAGAACAATAAATGAGAAGAGCAGAGAACAATGGAGGAGAAGAACAGAGAACAATGAATGAGATGAGCAGAGAACAATGATGGAGAAGGGCAGAGAACAATGGAGGAGAAGGGCAGAGAACAATGATGGAGAAGGGCAGAGAACAATGAATGAGAAGAGCAGAGAACAATGGAGGAGAAGGACAGAGAACAATGGAAGAGAAGGACAGAGAACAATGAATGAGAAGGACAGAGAACAATGAATGAGAAGAGCAGAGAACAATGAATAAGAAGAGCAGAGAACAATGAAGGAGAAGGGCAGAGAACAATGAAGGAGAAGAGCAGAGAACAATGAATGAGAAGAGCTTAGAACAATGAAGGAGAAGAGCAGAGAACAATGAATGAGAAGGGCAGAGAACAATGGAGGAGAAGGACAGATAACAATGAAGGAGAAGAGCAGAGAACAATGATGGAGAAGATCAGAGAACAATGAAGGAGAAGAGCAGAGAACAATGATGGAGAAGGGCAGAGAACAATGAAGGAGAAGAGCAGAGAACAATGAAGGAGAAGAGCAGAGAACAATGAAGGAGAAGGACAGAGAAGAATGAAGGAGAAGAGCAGAGAACAATGAATGAGAAGAGCAGAGAACAATGGAGGAGAAGGGCAGAGAACAATGAAGGAAAAGGGCAGAGAACAATGATGGAGAAGAGCAGAGAACAATGAAGGAGAAGAGCAGAGAACAATGAAGGAGAAGAGCAGAGAACAATGAAGGAGAAGGGCAGAGAACAATGGAAGAGAAGGACAGAGAACAATGAAGGAGAAGAGCAGAGAACAATGATGGAGAAGATCAGAGAACAATGAAGGAGAAGGGGAGAGATCAATGAAGGAGAAGAGCAGAGAACAATGAAGGAGAAGAGCAGAGAACAATGAAGGAGAAGAGCAGAGAACAATGAAGGAGAAGAGCAGAGAACAATGAAGGAGAAGGACAGAGAAGAATGAAGGAGAAGAGCAGAGAACAATGAATGAGAAGAGCAGAGAACAATGGAGGAGAAGAGCAGAGAACAATGAAGGAAAAGGGCAGAGAACAATGATGGAGAAGAGCAGAGAACAATGAAGGAGAAGAGCAGAGAACAATGAAGGAGAAGAGCAGAGAACAATGATGGAGAAGAGCAGAGAACAATGAAGGAGAAGGGCAGAGAACAATGAAGGAGAAGAGCAGAGAACAATGAATGAGAAGAGCAGAGAACAATGGAAGAGAAGGACAGAGAACAATGATGGAGAAGAGCAGAGAACAATGAAGGAGAAGACCAGAGAACAATGAAGGAGAAGGGGAGAGATCAATGAAGGAGAAGAGAAGAGAACAATGAAGGAAAAGGGCAGAGAACAATGATGGAGAAGAGCAGAGAACAATGAAGGAGAAGGGCAGAGAACAATGGAGGAGAAGGGCAGAGAACAATGAATTAGAAGGACAGAGAACAATGGAGGAGAAGGGCAGAGAACAATGATGGAGAAGGGCAGAGAACAATGAATGAGAAGAGCAGAGAACAATGATGGAAAAGAGCAGAGAACAATGACAAGGAAGGGCAGAGAACAATGAAGGAGAAGGGCAGAGAACAATGAATGAGAAGAGCAGAGAACAATGAAGGAGAAGAGCAGAGAACAATGGAGGAGAAGAGCAGAGAACAATGAATGAGAAGAGCAGAGAACAATGAAGGAGAAGGGCAGAGAACAATGAAGGAGAAGAGCAGAGAACAATGAAGCATAAGAGCAGAGAACAATGATGGAAAAGAGCAGAGAACAATGACAAGGAAGGGCAGAGAACAATGATGGAGAAGGGCAGAGAACAATGAAGGAGAAGAGCAGACAACAATGATGGAGAAGGGAAGAGAACAATGGAGGAGAAGGGCAGAGAATAATGATGGAGAAGAGCAGAGAACAATGATGGAGAAGGGCAGAGAACGATGAAAGAGAAGAGCAGAGAACAATGAATGAGAAGGGCAGAGAACAATGGAGGAGAAGGGCAGAGAACAATGATGGAGAAGGGCAGAGAACAATGAAGGAGAAGAGCAGAGAACAATGGAGGAGAAGGGCAGAGAACAATGGAGGAGAAGGACAGAGAACAATGATGGAGAAGAGCAGAGAACAATGAAAGAGAAGAGCAGAGATCAATGAAGGAGAAGAGCAGTGAACAATGAAGGAGAAGAGCAGAGAACAATGAATGAGAAGAGCAGAGAACAATGGAGGAGAAGGACAGAGAACAATGGAGGAGAAGGACAGGGAACAATGAATGAGAAGGACAGAGAACAATGAATGAGAAGAGCAGAGAACAATGAATAAGAAGAGCAGAGAACAATGAAGGAGAAGAGCAGAGAACAATGAATGATAAGAGCAGAGAACAATGAAGGAGAAGAGCAGAGAACAATGAATGAGAAGGGCAGAGAACAATGGAGGAGAAGGACAGAGAACAATGAAGGAGAAGAGCAGAGAACAATGATGGAGAAGGGCAGAGAACAATGAAGGAGAAGGGCAGAGAACAATGATGGAGAAGATCAGAGAACAATGAAGGAGAAGAGCAGAGAACAATGATGGAAAAGAGCAGATGACAATGACAAGGAAGGGCAGAGAACAATGAAGGAGAAGGGCAGAGAACAATAAATGAGAAGAGCAGAGAACAATGGAGGAGAAGAACAGAGAACAATGAATGAGAAGGGCAGAGAACAATGAATGAGAAGAGCAGAGAACAATGATGGAAAAGAGCAGAGAACAATGACAAGGAAGGGCAGAGAACAATGAATGAGAAGAGCAGAGAACAATGGAGGAGAAGAGCAGAGAACAATGAATGAGAAGAGCAGAGAACAATGAAGGAGAAGGGCAGAGAACAATGAAGGAGAAGAGCAGAGAACAATGAAGGAGAAGAGCAGAGAACAATGATGGAAAAGAGCAGAGAACAATGACAAGGAAGGGCAGAGAACAATGAAGAAGAAGGGCAGAGAACAATGAATGAGAAGAGCAGAGAACAATGGAGGAGAAGAGCAGAGAACAATGAATGAGAAGAGCAGAGAACAATGATGGAGAAGGGCAGAGAACAATGGAGGAAAAGGGCAGAGAACAATGATGGAGAAGAGCAGAGAACAATGAATGAGAAGGGCAGAGAACAATGAATGAGAAGAGCAGAGAACAATGGAGGAGAAGGACAGAGAACAATGGAGGAGAAGGACAGGGAACAATGAATGAGAAGGACAGAGAACAATGAATGAGAAGAGCAGAGAACAATGAATAAGAAGAGCAGAGAACAATGAAGGAGAAGAGCAGAGAACAATGAATGAGAAGAGCAGAGAACAATGAAGGAGAAGAGCAGAGAACAATGAATGAGAAGGGCAGAGAACAATGGAGGAGAAGGACAGAGAACAATGAAGGAGAAGGGCAGAGAACAATGATGGAGAAGGGCAGAGAACAATGAAGGAGAAGGGCAGAGAACAATGATGGAGAAGATCAGAGAACAATGAAGGAGAAGAGCAGAGAACAATGATGGAAAAGAGCAGAGAATAATGACAAGGAAGGGCAGAGAACAATGAAGGAGAAGGGCAGAGAACAATAAATGAGAAGAGCAGAGAACAATGGAGGAGAAGAACAGAGAACAATGAATGAGAAGAGCAGAGAACAATGATGGAGAAGGGCAGAGAACAATGGAGGAGAAGGGCAGAGAACAATGATGGAGAAGGGCAGAGAACAATGAATGAGAAGAGCAGAGAACAATGGAGGAGAAGGACAGAGAACAATGGAAGAGAAGGACAGAGAACAATGAATGAGAAGGACAGAGAACAATGAATGAGAAGAGCAGAGAACAATGAATAAGAAGAGCAGAGAACAATGAAGGAGAAGGGCAGAGAACAATGAAGGAGAAGAGCAGAGAACAATGAATGAGAAGAGCTTAGAACAATGAAGGAGAAGAGCAGAGAACAATGAATGAGAAGGGCAGAGAACAATGGAGGAGAAGGACAGATAACAATGAAGGAGAAGAGCAGAGAACAATGATGGAGAAGATCAGAGAACAATGAAGGAGAAGAGCAGAGAACAATGATGGAGAAGGGCAGAGAACAATGAAGGAGAAGAGCAGAGAACAATGAAGGAGAAGAGCAGAGAACAATGAAGGAGAAGGACAGAGAAGAATGAAGGAGAAGAGCAGAGAACAATGAATGAGAAGAGCAGAGAACAATGGAGGAGAAGGGCAGAGAACAATGAAGGAAAAGGGCAGAGAACAATGATGGAGAAGAGCAGAGAACAATGAAGGAGAAGAGCAGAGAACAATGAAGGCGAAGAGCAGAGAACAATGAAGGAGAAGGGCAGAGAACAATGGAAGAGAAGGACAGAGAACAATGAAGGAGAAGAGCAGAGAACAATGATGGAGAAGATCAGAGAACAATGAAGGAGAAGGGGAGAGATCAATGAAGGAGAAGAGCAGAGAACAATGAAGGAGAAGAGCAGAGAACAATGAAGGAGAAGAGCAGAGAACAATGAAGGAGAAGAGCAGAGAACAATGAAGGAGAAGGACAGAGAAGAATGAAGGAGAAGAGCAGAGAACAATGAATGAGAAGAGCAGAGAACAATGGAGGAGAAGAGCAGAGAACAATGAAGGAAAAGGGCAGAGAACAATGATGGAGAAGAGCAGAGAACAATGAAGGAGAAGAGCAGAGAACAATGAAGGAGAAGAGCAGAGAACAATGATGGAGAAGAGCAGAGAACAATGAAGGAGAAGGGCAGAGAACAATGAAGGAGAAGAGCAGAGAACAATGAATGAGAAGAGCAGAGAACAATGGAAGAGAAGGACAGAGAACAATGATGGAGAAGAGCAGAGAACAATGAAGGAGAAGACCAGAGAACAATGAAGGAGAAGGGGAGAGATCAATGAAGGAGAAGAGCAGAGAACAATGAAGGAAAAGGGCAGAGAACAATGATGGAGAAGAGCAGAGAACAATGAATGAGAAGGGCAGAGAACAATGGAGGAGAAGGGCAGAGAACAATGAATTAGAAGGACAGAGAACAATGGAGGAGAAGGGCAGAGAACAATGATGGAGAAGGGCAGAGAACAATGAATGAGAAGAGCAGAGAACAATGATGGAAAAGAGCAGAGAACAATGACAAGGAAGGGCAGAGAACAATGAAGGAGAAGGGCAGAGAACAATGAATGAGAAGAGCAGAGAACAATGAAGGAGAAGAGCAGAGAACAATGGAGGAGAAGAGCAGAGAACAATGAATGAGAAGAGCAGAGAACAATGAAGGAGAAGGGCAGAGAACAATGAAGGAGAAGAGCAGAGAACAATGAAGCATAAGAGCAGAGAACAATGATGGAAAAGAGCAGAGAACAATGACAAGGAAGGGCAGAGAACAATGATGGAGAAGGGCAGAGAACAATGAAGGAGAAGAGCAGACAACAATGATGGAGAAGGGAAGAGAACAATGGAGGAGAAGGGCAGAGAATAATGATGGAGAAGAGCAGAGAACAATGATGGAGAAGGGCAGAGAACGATGAAAGAGAAGAGCAGAGAACAATGAATTAGAAGGGCAGAGAACAATGGAGGAGAAGGGCAGAGAACAATGATGGAGAAGGGCAGAGAACAATGAAGGAGAAGAGCAGAGAACAATGGAGGAGAAGGGCAGAGAACAATGGAGGAGAAGGACAGAGAACAATTATGGAGAAGAGCAGAGAACAATGAAAGAGAAGAGCAGAGATCAATGAAGGAGAAGAGCAGTGAACAATGAAGGAGAAGAGCAGAGAACAATGAAGGAGAAGGGCAGAGAACAATACAGGAGAAGAGCAGAGAACAACGAATTAGAAGAGCAGAGAACAATGGAGGAGAACGAAAGAGAACAATGATGGAGAAGAGCAGAGAACAATGAAGGAGAAGACCAGAGAACAATGAAGGAGAAGGGGAGAGATCAATGAAGGAGAAGAGCAGAGAACAATGAAGGAGAAGAGCAGAGAACAATGAAGGAGAAGGGCAGAGAACAATGAAGGAGAAGAGCAGAGAACAATGAATGAGAAGAGCAGAGAACAATGGAGTAGAAGGGCAGAGAACAATGAAGGAGAAGGGCAGAGAACAATGATGGAGAAGAGCAGAGAACAATGAAGGAGAAGAGCAGAGAACAATGATGGAGAAGAGCAGAGAACAATGAAGGAGAAGGGCAGAGAACAATGGAGGAGAAGGGCAGAGAACAATGAATTAGAAGGACAGAGAACAATGGAGGAGAAGGGCAGAGAACAATGATGGAGAAGGGCAGAGAACAATGAATGAGAAGAGCAGAGAACAATGATGGAAAAGAGCAGAGAACAATGACAAGGAAGGGCAGAGAACAATGAATTAGAAGGACAGAGAACAATGGAGGAGAAGGGCAGAGAACAATGATGGAGAAGGGCAGAGAACAATGAATGAGAAGAGCAGAGAACAATGATGGAAAAGAGCAGAGAACAATGACAAGGAAGGGCAGAGAACAATGAATGAGAAGAGCAAAGAACAATGGAGGAGAAGAGCAGAGAACAATGAATGAGAAGAGCAGAGAACAATGAAGGAGAAGGGCAGAGAACAATGAAGGAGAAGAGCAGAGAACAATGAAGGAGAAGAGCAGAGAACAATGATGGAAAAGAGCAGAGAACAATGACAAGGAAGGGCAGAGAACAATGAAGGAGAAGGGCAGAGAACAATGAATGAGAAGAGCAGAGAACAATGGAGGAGAAGAGCAGAGAACAATGAATGAGAAGAGCAGAGAACAATGATGGAGAAGGGCAGAGAACAATGGAGGAGAAGGGCAGAGAACAATGATGGAGAAGGGCAGAGAACAATGATGGAGAAGGGCAGAGAACGATGAATGAGAAGAGCAGAGAACAATGAATGAGAAGGGCAGAGAACAATGGAGGAGAAGGGCAGAGAACAATGATGGAGAAGGGCAGAGAACAATGGAGGAGAAGGACAGAGAACAATGATGGAGAAGAGCAGAGAACAATGAAAGAGAAGAGCAGAGATCAATGAAGGAGAAGAGCAGTGAACAATGAAGGAGAAGAGCAGAGAACAATGAAGGAGAAGGGCAGAGAACAATAAAGGAGAAGAGCAGAGAACAATGAATGAGAAGAGCAGAGAACAATGGAGGAGAAGGACAGAGAACAATGATGGAGAAGAGCAGAGAACAATGAAGGAGAAGACCAGAGAACAATGAAGGAGAAGGGGAGAGATCAATGAAGGAGAAGAGCAGAGAACAATGAAGGAGAAGAGCAGAGAACAATGAAGGAGAAGGGCAGAGAACAATGAAGGAGAAGAGCAGAGAACAATGAATGAGAAGAGCAGAGAACAATGTAGGAGAAAGACAGAGAACAATGAAGGAGAAGGGCAGAGAACAATGATGGAGAAGAGCAGAGAACAATGAAGGAGAAGAGCAGAGAACAATGATGGAGAAGAGCAGAGAACAATGAAGGAGAAGGGCAGAGAACAATGGAGGAGAAGGGCAGAGAACAATGAATTAGAAGGACAAAGAACAATGGAGGAGAAGGGCAGAGAACAATGATGGAGAAGGGCAGAGAACAATGAATGAGAAGAGCAGAGAACAATGATGGAAAAGAGCAGAGAACAATGACAAGGAAGGGCAGAGAACAATGAATGAGAAGAGCAGAGAACTATGGAGGAGAAGAGCAGAGAACACGGAATGAGAAGAGCAGAGAACAATGAAGGAGAAGGGCAGAGAACAATGAAGGAGAAGAGCAGAGAACAATGAAGGAGAAGAGCAGAGAACAATGATGGAAAAGAGCAGAGAACAATGACAAGGAAGGGCAGAGAACAATGAAGGAGAAAGGCAGAGAACAATGAATGAGAAGAGCAGAGAACAATGGAGGAGAAGAGCAGAGAACAATGAATGAGAAGAGCAGAGAACAATGATGGAGAAGGGCAGAGAACAATGGAGGAGAAGGGCAGAGTACAATGATGGAGAAGGGCAGAGAACAATGAATGAGAAGAGCAGAGAACAATAAAGGAAAAGAGCAGAGAACAATGAATGAGAAGGGCAGAGAACAATGAATGAGAAGAGCAGAGAACAATGGAGGAGAAGGACAGAGAACAATGGAGGAGAAGGACAGGGAACAATGAATGAGAAGGACAGAGAACAATGAATGAGAAGAGCAGAGAACAATGATGGAAAAGAGCAGAGAACAATGACAAGGAAGGGCAGAGAACAATGAAGAAGAAGGGCAGAGAACAATGAATGAGAAGAGCAGAGCACAATGGAGGAGAAGAGCAGAGAACAATGAATGAGAAGAGCAGAGAACAATGATGGAGAAGGGCAGAGAACAATGGAGGAAAAGGGCAGAGAACAATGATGGAGAAGAGCAGAGAACAATGAATGAGAAGGGCAGAGAACAATGAATGAGAAGAGCAGAGAACAATGGAGGAGAAGGACAGAGAACAATGGAGGAGAAGGACAGGGAACAATGAATGAGAAGGACAGAGAACAATGAATGAGAAGAGCAGAGAACAATGAATAAGAAGAGCAGAGAACAATGAAGGAGAAGAGCAGAGAACAATGAATGAGAAGAGCAGAGAACAATGAAGGAGAAGAGCAGAGAACAATGAATGAGAAGGGCAGAGAACAATGGAGGAGAAGGACAGAGAACAATGAAGGAGAAGAGCAGAGAACAATGATGGAGAAGGGCAGAGAACAATGAAGGAGAAGGGCAGAGAACAATGATGGAGAAGATCAGAGAACAATGAAGGAGAAGAGCAGAGAACAATGATGGAAAAGAGCAGAGAATAATTGCAAGGAAGGGCAGAGAACAATGAAGGAGAAGGGCAGAGAACAATAAATGAGAAGAGCAGAGAACAATGGAGGAGAAGAACAGAGAACAATGAATGAGAAGAGCAGAGAACAATGATGGAGAAGGGCAGAGAACAATGGAGGAGAAGAGCAGAGAACAATGATGGAGAAGGGCAGAGAACAATGAATGAGAAGAGCAGAGAACAATGGAGGAGAAGGACAGAGAACAATGGAAGAGAAGGACAGAGAACAATGAATGAGAAGGACAGAGAACAATGAATGAGAAGAGCAGAGAACAATGAATGAGAAGAGCTTAGAACAATGAAGGAGAAGAGCAGAGAACAATGAATGAGAAGGGCAGAGAACAATGGAGGAGAAGGACAGAGAACAATGAAGGAGAAGAGCAGAGAACAATGATGGAGAAGATCAGAGAACAATGAAGGAGAAGGGCAGAGAACAATGAAGGAGAAGAGCAGAGAACAATGAATGAGAAGAGCTTAGAACAATGAAGGAGAAGAGCAGAGAACAATGAATGAGAAGGGCAGAGAACAATGGAGGAGAAGGACAGAGAACAATGAAGGAGAAGAGCAGAGAACAATGATGGAGAAGATCAGAGAACAATGAAGGAGAAGAGCAGAGAACAATGATGGAGAAGGGCAGAGAACAATGATGGAGAAGGGCAGAGAACAATGAAGAAGGGCAGAGAACAATGATGGAGAAGATCAGAGAACAATGAAGGAGAAGAGCAGAGAACAATGATGGAGAAGGGCAGAGAACAATGACGGAGAAGGGCAGAGAACAATGATGGAGAAGATCAGAGAACAATGACGGAGAAGGGCAGAGAACAAGGAAGGAAAAGAGCAGAGGACAATGACGGAGAAGAGCAGAGAACAATGAATAAGAAGAGCAGAGAACAATAAAGGAGAAGGGCAGAGAACAATGATGGAGAAGAGCAGAGAACAATGATGGAGAAGAGCAGAGAACAATGAAGGAGAAGGGCAGAGAACAATGATGGAGAAGGGCAGAGAACAATGATGGAGAAGGGCAGAGAACAATGAATGAGAAGGGCAGAGAACAATGATGGAGAAGATCAGAGAACAATGAAGGAGAAGAGCAGAGAACAATGAATGAGAAGGGCAGAGAACAATGAAGGAGAAGAGCAGAGAACAATGAATGAGAAGAGCAGAGAACAATGGAGGAGAAGGGCAGAGAACAATGATGGAGAAGGGCAGAGAACAATGGAGGAGAAGGGCAGAGAACAATGAAGGAGAAGGACAGAGAACAATGAATGAGAAGGGCAGAGAACAATAAATGAGCAGAGCAGAGAACAATGATGGAGAAGGGCAGAGAACAATGGAGGAGAAGGGCAGAGAACAATGATGGAGAAGAGCAGAGAAAAATGATGGAGAAGGGCACAGAACGATGAAAGAGAAGAGCAGAGAACAATGAATGAGAAGGGCAGAGAACAATGGAGGAGAAGGGCAGAGAACAATGATGGAGAAGGGCAGAGAACAATGAAGGAGAAGAGCAGAGAACAATGGAGGAGAAGGGCAGAGAACAATGGAGGAGAAGGACAGAGAACAATGATGGAGATGAGCAGAGAACAATGAAAGAGAAGAGCAGAGATCAATGAAGGAGAAGAGCAGTGAACAATGAAGGAGAAGAGCAGAGAACAATGAAGGAGAAGGGCAGAGAACAATGAAGGAGAAGAGCAGAGAACAATGAATGATAAGAGCAGAGAACAATGGAAGAGAAGGACAGAGAACAATGATGGAGAAGAGCAGAGAACAATGAAGGAGAAGACCAGAGAACAATGAAGGTTAAGGGGAGAGATCAATGAAGGAGAAGAGCAGAGAACAATGAAGGAGAAGAGCAGAGAACAATGAAGTAGAAGAGCAGAGAACAATGAAGGGGAAGGACAGAGAACAATGAAGGAGAAGAGCAGAGAACAATGAATGAGAAGAGCAGAGAACAATGGAGGAGAAGGGCAGAGAACAATGAAGGAGAAGAGCAGAGAACAATGAAGGAGAAGAGCAGAGAACAATGATGGAAAAGAGCAGAGAACAATGACAAGGAAGGGCAGAGAACAATGAAGGAGAAGGGCAGAGAACAATGAAGGAGAAGAGCAGAGAACAATGAAGGAGAAGAGCAGAGAACAATGAAGGAGAGGAGAAGAGAACAATGATGGAGAAGAGCAGAGAACAATGAAGGAGAAGGGCAGAGAACAATGGAGGAGAAGTGCAGAGAACAATGAATTAGAAGGACAGAGAACAATGGAGGAGAAGGGCAGAGAACAATGAATGAGAAGAGCAGAGAACAATGAATGAGAAGAGCAGAGAACAATGGAGGAGAAGAGCAGAGAACAATGAATGAGAAGAGCAGAGAACAATGAATGAGAAGAGCAGAGAACAATGGAGGAGAAGAGCAGAGAACAATGATGGAAAAGAGCAGAGAACAATGACAAGGAAGGGCAGAGAACAATGAAGGAGAAGGGCAGAGAACAATGAAGGAGAAGAGCAGAGAACAATGAAGGAGAAGAGCAGAGAACAATGAAGGAGAGGAGAAGAGAACAATGATGGAGAAGAGCAGAGAACAATGAAGGAGAAGAGCAGAGAACAATGGAGGAGAAGAGCAGAGAACAATGAATGAGAAGAGCAGAGAACAATGAAGGAGAAGGGCAGAGAACAATGAAGGAGAAGAGCAGAGAACAATGAAGCATAAGAGCAGAGAACAATGATGGAAAAGAGCAGAGAACAATGACAAGGAAGGGCAGAGAACAATGATGGAGAAGGGCAGAGAACAATGAAGGAGAAGAGCAGACAACAATGATGGAGAAGGGAAGAGAACAATGGAGGAGAAGGGCAGAGAATAATGATGGAGAAGAGCAGAGAACAATGATGGAGAAGGGCAGAGAACGATGAAAGAGAAGAGCAGAGAACAATGAATTAGAAGGGCAGAGAACAATGGAGGAGAAGGGCAGAGAACAATGATGGAGAAGGGCAGAGAACAATGAAGGAGAAGAGCAGAGAACAATGGAGGAGAAGGGCAGAGAACAATGGAGGAGAAGGACAGAGAACAATGATGGAGAAGAGCAGAGAACAATGAAAGAGAAGAGCAGAGATCAATGAAGGAGAAGAGCAGTGAACAATGAAGGAGAAGAGCAGAGAACAATGAAGGAGAAGGGCAGAGAACAATACAGGAGAAGAGCAGAGAACAACGAATTAGAAGAGCAGAGAACAATGGAGGAGAACGAAAGAGAACAATGATGGAGAAGAGCAGAGAACAATGAAGGAGAAGACCAGAGAACAATGAAGGAGAAGGGGAGAGATCAATGAAGGAGAAGAGCAGAGAACAATGAAGGAGAAGAGCAGAGAACAATGAAGGAGAAGGGCAGAGAACAATGAAGGAGAAGAGCAGAGAACAATGAATGAGAAGAGCAGAGAACAATGGAGTAGAAGGGCAGAGAACAATGAAGGAGAAGGGCAGAGAACAATGATGGAGAAGAGCAGAGAACAATGAAGGAGAAGAGCAGAGAACAATGATGGAGAAGAGCAGAGAACAATGAAGGAGAAGGGCAGAGAACAATGGAGGAGAAGGGCAGAGAACAATGAATTAGAAGGACAGAGAACAATGGAGGAGAAGGGCAGAGAACAATGATGGAGAAGGGCAGAGAACAATGAATGAGAAGAGCAGAGAACAATGATGGAAAAGAGCAGAGAACAATGACAAGGAAGGGCAGAGAACAATGAATTAGAAGGACAGAGAACAATGGAGGAGAAGGGCAGAGAACAATGATGGAGAAGGGCAGAGAACAATGAATGAGAAGAGCAGAGAACAATGATGGAAAAGAGCAGAGAACAATGACAAGGAAGGGCAGAGAACAATGAATGAGAAGAGCAAAGAACAATGGAGGAGAAGAGCAGAGAACAATGAATGAGAAGAGCAGAGAACAATGAAGGAGAAGGGCAGAGAACAATGAAGGAGAAGAGCAGAGAACAATGAAGGAGAAGAGCAGAGAACAATGATGGAAAAGAGCAGAGAACAATGACAAGGAAGGGCAGAGAACAATGAAGGAGAAGGGCAGAGAACAATGAATGAGAAGAGCAGAGAACAATGGAGGAGAAGAGCAGAGAACAATGAATGAGAAGAGCAGAGAACAATGATGGAGAAGGGCAGAGAACAATGGAGGAGAAGGGCAGAGAACAATGATGGAGAAGGGCAGAGAACAATGATGGAGAAGGGCAGAGAACGATGAATGAGAAGAGCAGAGAACAATGAATGAGAAGGGCAGAGAACAATGGAGGAGAAGGGCAGAGAACAATGATGGAGAAGGGCAGAGAACAATGGAGGAGAAGGACAGAGAACAATGATGGAGAAGAGCAGAGAACAATGAAAGAGAAGAGCAGAGATCAATGAAGGAGAAGAGCAGTGAACAATGAAGGAGAAGAGCAGAGAACAATGAAGGAGAAGGGCAGAGAACAATAAAGGAGAAGAGCAGAGAACAATGAATGAGAAGAGCAGAGAACAATGGAGGAGAAGGACAGAGAACAATGATGGAGAAGAGCAGAGAACAATGAAGGAGAAGACCAGAGAACAATGAAGGAGAAGGGGAGAGATCAATGAAGGAGAAGAGCAGAGAACAATGAAGGAGAAGAGCAGAGAACAATGAAGGAGAAGGGCAGAGAACAATGAAGGAGAAGAGCAGAGAACAATGAATGAGAAGAGCAGAGAACAATGTAGGAGAAAGACAGAGAACAATGAAGGAGAAGGGCAGAGAACAATGATGGAGAAGAGCAGAGAACAATGAAGGAGAAGAGCAGAGAACAATGATGGAGAAGAGCAGAGAACAATGAAGGAGAAGGGCAGAGAACAATGGAGGAGAAGGGCAGAGAACAATGAATTAGAAGGACAGAGAACAATGGAGGAGAAGGGCAGAGAACAATGATGGAGAAGGGCAGAGAACAATGAATGAGAAGAGCAGAGAACAATGATGGAAAAGAGCAGAGAACAATGACAAGGAAGGGCAGAGAACAATGAATGAGAAGAGCAGAGAACTATGGAGGAGAAGAGCAGAGAACACGGAATGAGAAGAGCAGAGAACAATGAAGGAGAAGGGCAGAGAACAATGAAGGAGAAGAGCAGAGAACAATGAAGGAGAAGAGCAGAGAACAATGATGGAAAAGAGCAGAGAACAATGACAAGGAAGGGCAGAGAACAATGAAGGAGAAAGGCAGAGAACAATGAATGAGAAGAGCAGAGAACAATGGAGGAGAAGAGCAGAGAACAATGAATGAGAAGAGCAGTGAACAATGATGGAGAAGGGCAGAGAACAATGGAGGAGAAGGGCAGAGTACAATGATGGAGAAGGGCAGAGAACAATGAATGAGAAGAGCAGAGAACAATAAAGGAAAAGAGCAGAGAACAATGAATGAGAAGGGCAGAGAACAATGAATGAGAAGAGCAGAGAACAATGGAGGAGAAGGACAGAGAACAATGGAGGAGAAGGACAGGGAACAATGAATGAGAAGGACAGAGAACAATGAATGAGAAGAGCAGAGAACAATGATGGAAAAGAGCAGAGAACAATGACAAGGAAGGGCAGAGAACAATGAAGAAGAAGGGCAGAGAACAATGAATGAGAAGAGCAGAGCACAATGGAGGAGAAGAGCAGAGAACAATGAATGAGAAGAGCAGAGAACAATGATGGAGAAGGGCAGAGAACAATGGAGGAAAAGGGCAGAGAACAATGATGGAGAAGAGCAGAGAACAATGAATGAGAAGGGCAGAGAACAATGAATGAGAAGAGCAGAGAACAATGGAGGAGAAGGACAGAGAACAATGGAGGAGAAGGACAGGGAACAATGAATGAGAAGGACAGAGAACAATGAATGAGAAGAGCAGAGAACAATGAATAAGAAGAGCAGAGAACAATGAAGGAGAAGAGCAGAGAACAATGAATGAGAAGAGCAGAGAACAATGAAGGAGAAGAGCAGAGAACAATGAATGAGAAGGGCAGAGAACAATGGAGGAGAAGGACAGAGAACAATGAAGGAGAAGAGCAGAGAACAATGATGGAGAAGGGCAGAGAACAATGAAGGAGAAGGGCAGAGAACAATGATGGAGAAGATCAGAGAACAATGAAGGAGAAGAGCAGAGAACAATGATGGAAAAGAGCAGAGAATAATTGCAAGGAAGGGCAGAGAACAATGAAGGAGAAGGGCAGAGAACAATAAATGAGAAGAGCAGAGAACAATGGAGGAGAAGAACAGAGAACAATGAATGAGAAGAGCAGAGAACAATGATGGAGAAGGGCAGAGAACAATGGAGGAGAAGAGCAGAGAACAATGATGGAGAAGGGCAGAGAACAATGAATGAGAAGAGCAGAGAACAATGGAGGAGAAGGACAGAGAACAATGGAAGAGAAGGACAGAGAACAATGAATGAGAAGGACAGAGAACAATGAATGAGAAGAGCAGAGAACAATGAATGAGAAGAGCTTAGAACAATGAAGGAGAAGAGCAGAGAACAATGAATGAGAAGGGCAGAGAACAATGGAGGAGAAGGACAGAGAACAATGAAGGAGAAGAGCAGAGAACAATGATGGAGAAGATCAGAGAACAATGAAGGAGAAGGGCAGAGAACAATGAAGGAGAAGAGCAGAGAACAATGAATGAGAAGAGCTTAGAACAATGAAGGAGAAGAGCAGAGAACAATGAATGAGAAGGGCAGAGAACAATGGAGGAGAAGGACAGAGAACAATGAAGGAGAAGAGCAGAGAACAATGATGGAGAAGATCAGAGAACAATGAAGGAGAAGAGCAGAGAACAATGATGGAGAAGGGCAGAGAACAATGATGGAGAAGGGCAGAGAACAATGAAGAAGGGCAGAGAACAATGATGGAGAAGATCAGAGAACAATGAAGGAGAAGAGCAGAGAACAATGATGGAGAAGGGCAGAGAACAATGACGGAGAAGGGCAGAGAACAATGATGGAGAAGATCAGAGAACAATGACGGAGAAGGGCAGAGAACAAGGAAGGAAAAGAGCAGAGGACAATGACGGAGAAGAGCAGAGAACAATGAATAAGAAGAGCAGAGAACAATAAAGGAGAAGGGCAGAGAACAATGATGGAGAAGAGCAGAGAACAATGATGGAGAAGAGCAGAGAACAATGAAGGAGAAGGGCAGAGAACAATGATGGAGAAGGGCAGAGAACAATGATGGAGAAGGGCAGAGAACAATGAATGAGAAGGGCAGAGAACAATGATGGAGAAGATCAGAGAACAATGAAGGAGAAGAGCAGAGAACAATGAATGAGAAGGGCAGAGAACAATGAAGGAGAAGAGCAGAGAACAATGAATGAGAAGAGCAGAGAACAATGGAGGAGAAGGGCAGAGAACAATGATGGAGAAGGGCAGAGAACAATGGAGGAGAAGGGCAGAGAACAATGAAGGAGAAGGACAGAGAACAATGAATGAGAAGGGCAGAGAACAATAAATGAGCAGAGCAGAGAACAATGATGGAGAAGGGCAGAGAACAATGGAGGAGAAGGGCAGAGAACAATGATGGAGAAGAGCAGAGAAAAATGATGGAGAAGGGCACAGAACGATGAAAGAGAAGAGCAGAGAACAATGAATGAGAAGGGCAGAGAACAATGGAGGAGAAGGGCAGAGAACAATGATGGAGAAGGGCAGAGAACAATGAAGGAGAAGAGCAGAGAACAATGGAGGAGAAGGGCAGAGAACAATGGAGGAGAAGGACAGAGAACAATGATGGAGATGAGCAGAGAACAATGAAAGAGAAGAGCAGAGATCAATGAAGGAGAAGAGCAGTGAACAATGAAGGAGAAGAGCAGAGAACAATGAAGGAGAAGGGCAGAGAACAATGAAGGAGAAGAGCAGAGAACAATGAATGATAAGAGCAGAGAACAATGGAAGAGAAGGACAGAGAACAATGATGGAGAAGAGCAGAGAACAATGAAGGAGAAGACCAGAGAACAATGAAGGTTAAGGGGAGAGATCAATGAAGGAGAAGAGCAGAGAACAATGAAGGAGAAGAGCAGAGAACAATGAAGTAGAAGAGCAGAGAACAATGAAGGGGAAGGACAGAGAACAATGAAGGAGAAGAGCAGAGAACAATGAATGAGAAGAGCAGAGAACAATGGAGGAGAAGGGCAGAGAACAATGAAGGAGAAGAGCAGAGAACAATGAAGGAGAAGAGCAGAGAACAATGATGGAAAAGAGCAGAGAACAATGACAAGGAAGGGCAGAGAACAATGAAGGAGAAGGGCAGAGAACAATGAAGGAGAAGAGCAGAGAACAATGAAGGAGAAGAGCAGAGAACAATGAAGGAGAGGAGAAGAGAACAATGATGGAGAAGAGCAGAGAACAATGAAGGAGAAGGGCAGAGAACAATGGAGGAGAAGTGCAGAGAACAATGAATTAGAAGGACAGAGAACAATGGAGGAGAAGGGCAGAGAACAATGAATGAGAAGAGCAGAGAACAATGAATGAGAAGAGCAGAGAACAATGGAGGAGAAGAGCAGAGAACAATGAATGAGAAGAGCAGAGAACAATGAATGAGAAGAGCAGAGAACAATGGAGGAGAAGAGCAGAGAACAATGATGGAAAAGAGCAGAGAACAATGACAAGGAAGGGCAGAGAACAATGAAGGAGAAGGGCAGAGAACAATGAAGGAGAAGAGCAGAGA
Source organism: Lithobates clamitans (assembly GCA_037952925.1). NCBI lineage: Eukaryota > Metazoa > Chordata > Amphibia > Anura > Ranidae > Lithobates > Lithobates clamitans. The sequence goes on from JBBGZY010003270.1 coordinate 88,001, forward strand.
ACAATGAAGGAGAAGAGCAGAGAACAATGAAGGAGAGGAGAAGAGAACAATGATGGAGAAGAGCAGAGAACAATGAAGGAGAAGAGCAGAGAACAATGGAGGAGAAGAGCAGAGAACAATGAATGAGAAGAGCAGAGAACAATGAAGGAGAAGGGCAGAGAACAATGAAGGAGAAGAGCAGAGAACAATGAAGCATAAGAGCAGAGAACAATGATGGAAAAGAGCAGAGAACAATGACAAGGAAGGGCAGAGAACAATGATGGAGAAGGGCAGAGAACAATGAAGGAGAAGAGCAGACAACAATGATGGAGAAGGGAAGAGAACAATGGAGGAGAAGGGCAGAGAATAATGATGGAGAAGAGCAGAGAACAATGATGGAGAAGGGCAGAGAACGATGAAAGAGAAGAGCAGAGAACAATGAATTAGAAGGGCAGAGAACAATGGAGGAGAAGGGCAGAGAACAATGATGGAGAAGGGCAGAGAACAATGAAGGAGAAGAGCAGAGAACAATGGAGGAGAAGGGCAGAGAACAATGGAGGAGAAGGACAGAGAACAATGATGGAGAAGAGCAGAGAACAATGAAAGAGAAGAGCAGAGATCAATGAAGGAGAAGAGCAGTGAACAATGAAGGAGAAGAGCAGAGAACAATGAAGGAGAAGGGCAGAGAACAATACAGGAGAAGAGCAGAGAACAACGAATTAGAAGAGCAGAGAACAATGGAGGAGAACGAAAGAGAACAATGATGGAGAAGAGCAGAGAACAATGAAGGAGAAGACCAGAGAACAATGAAGGAGAAGGGGAGAGATCAATGAAGGAGAAGAGCAGAGAACAATGAAGGAGAAGAGCAGAGAACAATGAAGGAGAAGGGCAGAGAACAATGAAGGAGAAGAGCAGAGAACAATGAATGAGAAGAGCAGAGAACAATGGAGTAGAAGGGCAGAGAACAATGAAGGAGAAGGGCAGAGAACAATGATGGAGAAGAGCAGAGAACAATGAAGGAGAAGAGCAGAGAACAATGATGGAGAAGAGCAGAGAACAATGAAGGAGAAGGGCAGAGAACAATGGAGGAGAAGGGCAGAGAACAATGAATTAGAAGGACAGAGAACAATGGAGGAGAAGGGCAGAGAACAATGATGGAGAAGGGCAGAGAACAATGAATGAGAAGAGCAGAGAACAATGATGGAAAAGAGCAGAGAACAATGACAAGGAAGGGCAGAGAACAATGAATTAGAAGGACAGAGAACAATGGAGGAGAAGGGCAGAGAACAATGATGGAGAAGGGCAGAGAACAATGAATGAGAAGAGCAGAGAACAATGATGGAAAAGAGCAGAGAACAATGACAAGGAAGGGCAGAGAACAATGAATGAGAAGAGCTAAGAACAATGGAGGAGAAGAGCAGAGAACAATGAATGAGAAGAGCAGAGAACAATGAAGGAGAAGGGCAGAGAACAATGAAGGAGAAGAGCAGAGAACAATGAAGGAGAAGAGCAGAGAACAATGATGGAAAAGAGCAGAGAACAATGACAAGGAAGGGCAGAGAACAATGAAGGAGAAGGGCAGAGAACAATGAATGAGAAGAGCAGAGAACAATGGAGGAGAAGAGCAGAGAACAATGAATGAGAAGAGCAGAGAACAATGATGGAGAAGGGCAGAGAACAATGGAGGAGAAGGGCAGAGAACAATGATGGAGAAGGGCAGAGAACAATGATGGAGAAGGGCAGAGAACGATGAATGAGAAGAGCAGAGAACAATGAATGAGAAGGGCAGAGAACAATGGAGGAGAAGGGCAGAGAACAATGATGGAGAAGGGCAGAGAACAATGGAGGAGAAGGACAGAGAACAATGATGGAGAAGAGCAGAGAACAATGAAAGAGAAGAGCAGAGATCAATGAAGGAGAAGAGCAGTGAACAATGAAGGAGAAGAGCAGAGAACAATGAAGGAGAAGGGCAGAGAACAATAAAGGAGAAGAGCAGAGAACAATGAATGAGAAGAGCAGAGAACAATGGAGGAGAAGGACAGAGAACAATGATGGAGAAGAGCAGAGAACAATGAAGGAGAAGACCAGAGAACAATGAAGGAGAAGGGGAGAGATCAATGAAGGAGAAGAGCAGAGAACAATGAAGGAGAAGAGCAGAGAACAATGAAGGAGAAGGGCAGAGAACAATGAAGGAGAAGAGCAGAGAACAATGAATGAGAAGAGCAGAGAACAATGTAGGAGAAAGACAGAGAACAATGAAGGAGAAGGGCAGAGAACAATGATGGAGAAGAGCAGAGAACAATGAAGGAGAAGAGCAGAGAACAATGATGGAGAAGAGCAGAGAACAATGAAGGAGAAGGGCAGAGAACAATGGAGGAGAAGGGCAGAGAACAATGAATTAGAAGGACAGAGAACAATGGAGGAGAAGGGCAGAGAACAATGATGGAGAAGGGCAGAGAACAATGAATGAGAAGAGCAGAGAACAATGATGGAAAAGAGCAGAGAACAATGACAAGGAAGGGCAGAGAACAATGAATGAGAAGAGCAGAGAACTATGGAGGAGAAGAGCAGAGAACACGGAATGAGAAGAGCAGAGAACAATGAAGGAGAAGGGCAGAGAACAATGAAGGAGAAGAGCAGAGAACAATGAAGGAGAAGAGCAGAGAACAATGATGGAAAAGAGCAGAGAACAATGACAAGGAAGGGCAGAGAACAATGAAGGAGAAAGGCAGAGAACAATGAATGAGAAGAGCAGAGAACAATGGAGGAGAAGAGCAGAGAACAATGAATGAGAAGAGCAGAGAACAATGATGGAGAAGGGCAGAGAACAATGGAGGAGAAGGGCAGAGTACAATGATGGAGAAGGGCAGAGAACAATGAATGAGAAGAGCAGAGAACAATAAAGGAAAAGAGCAGAGAACAATGAATGAGAAGGGCAGAGAACAATGAATGAGAAGAGCAGAGAACAATGGTGGAGAAGGACAGAGAACAATGGAGGAGAAGGACAGGGAACAATGAATGAGAAGGACAGAGAACAATGAATGAGAAGAGCAGAGAACAATGATGGAAAAGAGCAGAGAACAATGACAAGGAAGGGCAGAGAACAATGAAGAAGAAGGGCAGAGAACAATGAATGAGAAGAGCAGAGCACAATGGAGGAGAAGAGCAGAGAACAATGAATGAGAAGAGCAGAGAACAATGATGGAGAAGGGCAGAGAACAATGGAGGAAAAGGGCAGAGAACAATGATGGAGAAGAGCAGAGAACAATGAATGAGAAGGGCAGAGAACAATGAATGAGAAGAGCAGAGAACAATGGAGGAGAAGGACAGAGAACAATGGAGGAGAAGGACAGGGAACAATGAATGAGAAGGACAGAGAACAATGAATGAGAAGAGCAGAGAACAATGAATAAGAAGAGCAGAGAACAATGAAGGAGAAGAGCAGAGAACAATGAATGAGAAGAGCAGAGAACAATGAAGGAGAAGAGCAGAGAACAATGAATGAGAAGGGCAGAGAACAATGGAGGAGAAGGACAGAGAACAATGAAGGAGAAGAGCAGAGAACAATGATGGAGAAGGGCAGAGAACAATGAAGGAGAAGGGCAGAGAACAATGATGGAGAAGATCAGAGAACAATGAAGGAGAAGAGCAGAGAACAATGATGGAAAAGAGCAGAGAATAATTGCAAGGAAGGGCAGAGAACAATGAAGGAGAAGGGCAGAGAACAATAAATGAGAAGAGCAGAGAACAATGGAGGAGAAGAACAGAGAACAATGAATGAGAAGAGCAGAGAACAATGATGGAGAAGGGCAGAGAACAATGGAGGAGAAGGGCAGAGAACAATGATGGAGAAGGGCAGAGAACAATGAATGAGAAGAGCAGAGAACAATGGAGGAGAAGGACAGAGAACAATGGAAGAGAAGGACAGAGAACAATGAATGAGAAGGACAGAGAACAATGAATGAGAAGAGCAGAGAACAATGAATGAGAAGAGCTTAGAACAATGAAGGAGAAGAGCAGAGAACAATGAATGAGAAGGGCAGAGAACAATGGAGGAGAAGGACAGAGAACAATGAAGGAGAAGAGCAGAGAACAATGATGGAGAAGATCAGAGAACAATGAAGGAGAAGGGCAGAGAACAATGAAGGAGAAGAGCAGAGAACAATGAATGAGAAGAGCTTAGAACAATGAAGGAGAAGAGCAGAGAACAATGAATGAGAAGGGCAGAGAACAATGGAGGAGAAGGACAGAGAACAATGAAGGAGAAGAGCAGAGAACAATGATGGAGAAGATCAGAGAACAATGAAGGAGAAGAGCAGAGAACAATGATGGAGAAGGGCAGAGAACAATGATGGAGAAGGGCAGAGAACAATGAAGAAGGGCAGAGAACAATGATGGAGAAGATCAGAGAACAATGAAGGAGAAGAGCAGAGAACAATGATGGAGAAGGGCAGAGAACAATGACGGAGAAGGGCAGAGAACAATGATGGAGAAGATCAGAGAACAATGACGGAGAAGGGCAGAGAACAAGGAAGGAAAAGAGCAGAGGACAATGACGGAGAAGAGCAGAGAACAATGAATAAGAAGAGCAGAGAACAATAAAGGAGAAGGGCAGAGAACAATGATGGAGAAGAGCAGAGAACAATGATGGAGAAGAGCAGAGAACAATGAAGGAGAAGGGCAGAGAACAATGATGGAGAAGGGCAGAGAACAATGATGGAGAAGGGCAGAGAACAATGAATGAGAAGGGCAGAGAACAATGATGGAGAAGATCAGAGAACAATGAAGGAGAAGAGCAGAGAACAATGAATGAGAAGGGCAGAGAACAATGAAGGAGAAGAGCAGAGAACAATGAATGAGAAGAGCAGAGAACAATGGAGGAGAAGGGCAGAGAACAATGATGGAGAAGGGCAGAGAACAATGGAGGAGAAGGGCAGAGAACAATGAAGGAGAAGGACAGAGAACAATGAATGAGAAGGGCAGAGAACAATAAATGAGCAGAGCAGAGAACAATGATGGAGAAGGGCAGAGAACAATGGAGGAGAAGGGCAGAGAACAATGATGGAGAAGAGCAGAGAAAAATGATGGAGAAGGGCACAGAACGATGAAAGAGAAGAGCAGAGAACAATGAATGAGAAGGGCAGAGAACAATGGAGGAGAAGGGCAGAGAACAATGATGGAGAAGGGCAGAGAACAATGAAGGAGAAGAGCAGAGAACAATGGAGGAGAAGGGCAGAGAACAATGGAGGAGAAGGACAGAGAACAATGATGGAGATGAGCAGAGAACAATGAAAGAGAAGAGCAGAGATCAATGAAGGAGAAGAGCAGTGAACAATGAAGGAGAAGAGCAGAGAACAATGAAGGAGAAGGGCAGAGAACAATGAAGGAGAAGAGCAGAGAACAATGAAGGAGAAGAGCAGAGAACAATGAAGGAGAAGGGCAGAGAACAATGGAGGAGAAGGGCAGAGAACAATGAAAGAGAAGAGGAGAGAACAATGAAGGAGAAGGACAGAGAACAATGAATGAGAAGGGCAGAGAACAATAAATGAGCAGAGCAGAGAACAATGATGGAGAAGGGCAGAGAACAATGGAGGAGAAGGGCAGAGAACAATGATGGAGAAGAGCAGAGAAAAATGATGGAGAAGGGCACAGAACGATGAAAGAGAAGAGCAGAGAACAATGAATGAGAAGGGCAGAGAACAATGGAGGAGAAGGGCAGAGAACAATGATGGAGAAGGGCAGAGAACAATGAAGGAGAAGAGCAGAGAACAATGGAGGAGAAGGGCAGAGAACAATGGAGGAGAAGGACAGAGAACAATGATGGAGATGAGCAGAGAACAATGAAAGAGAAGAGCAGAGATCAATGAAGGAGAAGAGCAGTGAACAATGAAGGAGAAGAGCAGAGAACAATGAAGGAGAAGGGCAGAGAACAATGAAGGAGAAGAGCAGAGAACAATGAATGATAAGAGCAGAGAACAATGGAAGAGAAGGACAGAGAACAATGATGGAGAAGAGCAGAGAACAATGAAGGAGAAGACCAGAGAACAATGAAGGTTAAGGGGAGAGATCAATGAAGGAGAAGAGCAGAGAACAATGAAGGAGAAGAGCAGAGAACAATGAAGTAGAAGAGCAGAGAACAATGAAGGGGAAGGACAGAGAACAATGAAGGAGAAGAGCAGAGAACAATGAATGAGAAGAGCAGAGAACAATGGAGGAGAAGGGCAGAGAACAATGAAGGAGAAGAGCAGAGAACAATGAAGGAGAAGAGCAGAGAACAATGATGGAAAAGAGCAGAGAACAATGACAAGGAAGGGCAGAGAACAATGAAGGAGAAGGGCAGAGAACAATGAAGGAGAAGAGCAGAGAACAATGAAGGAGAAGAGCAGAGAACAATGAAGGAGAGGAGAAGAGAACAATGATGGAGAAGAGCAGAGAACAATGAAGGAGAAGGGCAGAGAACAATGGAGGAGAAGTGCAGAGAACAATGAATTAGAAGGACAGAGAACAATGGAGGAGAAGGGCAGAGAACAATGAATGAGAAGAGCAGAGAACAATGAATGAGAAGAGCAGAGAACAATGGAGGAGAAGAGCAGAGAACAATGAATGAGAAGAGCAGAGAACAATGAATGAGAAGAGCAGAGAACAATGGAGGAGAAGAGCAGAGAACAATGATGGAAAAGAGCAGAGAACAATGACAAGGAAGGGCAGAGAACAATGAAGGAGAAGGGCAGAGAACAATGAAGGAGAAGAGCAGAGAACAATGAAGGAGAAGAGCAGAGAACAATGAAGGAGAGGAGAAGAGAACAATGATGGAGAAGAGCAGAGAACAATGAAGGAGAAGAGCAGAGAACAATGGAGGAGAAGAGCAGAGAACAATGAATGAGAAGAGCAGAGAACAATGAAGGAGAAGGGCAGAGAACAATGAAGGAGAAGAGCAGAGAACAATGAAGCATAAGAGCAGAGAACAATGATGGAAAAGAGCAGAGAACAATGACAAGGAAGGGCAGAGAACAATGATGGAGAAGGGCAGAGAACAATGAAGGAGAAGAGCAGACAACAATGATGGAGAAGGGAAGAGAACAATGGAGGAGAAGGGCAGAGAATAATGATGGAGAAGAGCAGAGAACAATGATGGAGAAGGGCAGAGAACGATGAAAGAGAAGAGCAGAGAACAATGAATTAGAAGGGCAGAGAACAATGGAGGAGAAGGGCAGAGAACAATGATGGAGAAGGGCAGAGAACAATGAAGGAGAAGAGCAGAGAACAATGGAGGAGAAGGGCAGAGAACAATGGAGGAGAAGGACAGAGAACAATGATGGAGAAGAGCAGAGAACAATGAAAGAGAAGAGCAGAGATCAATGAAGGAGAAGAGCAGTGAACAATGAAGGAGAAGAGCAGAGAACAATGAAGGAGAAGGGCAGAGAACAATACAGGAGAAGAGCAGAGAACAACGAATTAGAAGAGCAGAGAACAATGGAGGAGAACGAAAGAGAACAATGATGGAGAAGAGCAGAGAACAATGAAGGAGAAGACCAGAGAACAATGAAGGAGAAGGGGAGAGATCAATGAAGGAGAAGAGCAGAGAACAATGAAGGAGAAGAGCAGAGAACAATGAAGGAGAAGGGCAGAGAACAATGAAGGAGAAGAGCAGAGAACAATGAATGAGAAGAGCAGAGAACAATGGAGTAGAAGGGCAGAGAACAATGAAGGAGAAGGGCAGAGAACAATGATGGAGAAGAGCAGAGAACAATGAAGGAGAAGAGCAGAGAACAATGATGGAGAAGAGCAGAGAACAATGAAGGAGAAGGGCAGAGAACAATGGAGGAGAAGGGCAGAGAACAATGAATTAGAAGGACAGAGAACAATGGAGGAGAAGGGCAGAGAACAATGATGGAGAAGGGCAGAGAACAATGAATGAGAAGAGCAGAGAACAATGATGGAAAAGAGCAGAGAACAATGACAAGGAAGGGCAGAGAACAATGAATTAGAAGGACAGAGAACAATGGAGGAGAAGGGCAGAGAACAATGATGGAGAAGGGCAGAGAACAATGAATGAGAAGAGCAGAGAACAATGATGGAAAAGAGCAGAGAACAATGACAAGGAAGGGCAGAGAACAATGAATGAGAAGAGCTAAGAACAATGGAGGAGAAGAGCAGAGAACAATGAATGAGAAGAGCAGAGAACAATGAAGGAGAAGGGCAGAGAACAATGAAGGAGAAGAGCAGAGAACAATGAAGGAGAAGAGCAGAGAACAATGATGGAAAAGAGCAGAGAACAATGACAAGGAAGGGCAGAGAACAATGAAGGAGAAGGGCAGAGAACAATGAATGAGAAGAGCAGAGAACAATGGAGGAGAAGAGCAGAGAACAATGAATGAGAAGAGCAGAGAACAATGATGGAGAAGGGCAGAGAACAATGGAGGAGAAGGGCAGAGAACAATGATGGAGAAGGGCAGAGAACAATGATGGAGAAGGGCAGAGAACGATGAATGAGAAGAGCAGAGAACAATGAATGAGAAGGGCAGAGAACAATGGAGGAGAAGGGCAGAGAACAATGATGGAGAAGGGCAGAGAACAATGGAGGAGAAGGACAGAGAACAATGATGGAGAAGAGCAGAGAACAATGAAAGAGAAGAGCAGAGATCAATGAAGGAGAAGAGCAGTGAACAATGAAGGAGAAGAGCAGAGAACAATGAAGGAGAAGGGCAGAGAACAATAAAGGAGAAGAGCAGAGAACAATGAATGAGAAGAGCAGAGAACAATGGAGGAGAAGGACAGAGAACAATGATGGAGAAGAGCAGAGAACAATGAAGGAGAAGACCAGAGAACAATGAAGGAGAAGGGGAGAGATCAATGAAGGAGAAGAGCAGAGAACAATGAAGGAGAAGAGCAGAGAACAATGAAGGAGAAGGGCAGAGAACAATGAAGGAGAAGAGCAGAGAACAATGAATGAGAAGAGCAGAGAACAATGTAGGAGAAAGACAGAGAACAATGAAGGAGAAGGGCAGAGAACAATGATGGAGAAGAGCAGAGAACAATGAAGGAGAAGAGCAGAGAACAATGATGGAGAAGAGCAGAGAACAATGAAGGAGAAGGGCAGAGAACAATGGAGGAGAAGGGCAGAGAACAATGAATTAGAAGGACAGAGAACAATGGAGGAGAAGGGCAGAGAACAATGATGGAGAAGGGCAGAGAACAATGAATGAGAAGAGCAGAGAACAATGATGGAAAAGAGCAGAGAACAATGACAAGGAAGGGCAGAGAACAATGAATGAGAAGAGCAGAGAACTATGGAGGAGAAGAGCAGAGAACACGGAATGAGAAGAGCAGAGAACAATGAAGGAGAAGGGCAGAGAACAATGAAGGAGAAGAGCAGAGAACAATGAAGGAGAAGAGCAGAGAACAATGATGGAAAAGAGCAGAGAACAATGACAAGGAAGGGCAGAGAACAATGAAGGAGAAAGGCAGAGAACAATGAATGAGAAGAGCAGAGAACAATGGAGGAGAAGAGCAGAGAACAATGAATGAGAAGAGCAGAGAACAATGATGGAGAAGGGCAGAGAACAATGGAGGAGAAGGGCAGAGTACAATGATGGAGAAGGGCAGAGAACAATGAATGAGAAGAGCAGAGAACAATAAAGGAAAAGAGCAGAGAACAATGAATGAGAAGGGCAGAGAACAATGAATGAGAAGAGCAGAGAACAATGGTGGAGAAGGACAGAGAACAATGGAGGAGAAGGACAGGGAACAATGAATGAGAAGGACAGAGAACAATGAATGAGAAGAGCAGAGAACAATGATGGAAAAGAGCAGAGAACAATGACAAGGAAGGGCAGAGAACAATGAAGAAGAAGGGCAGAGAACAATGAATGAGAAGAGCAGAGCACAATGGAGGAGAAGAGCAGAGAACAATGAATGAGAAGAGCAGAGAACAATGATGGAGAAGGGCAGAGAACAATGGAGGAAAAGGGCAGAGAACAATGATGGAGAAGAGCAGAGAACAATGAATGAGAAGGGCAGAGAACAATGAATGAGAAGAGCAGAGAACAATGGAGGAGAAGGACAGAGAACAATGGAGGAGAAGGACAGGGAACAATGAATGAGAAGGACAGAGAACAATGAATGAGAAGAGCAGAGAACAATGAATAAGAAGAGCAGAGAACAATGAAGGAGAAGAGCAGAGAACAATGAATGAGAAGAGCAGAGAACAATGAAGGAGAAGAGCAGAGAACAATGAATGAGAAGGGCAGAGAACAATGGAGGAGAAGGACAGAGAACAATGAAGGAGAAGAGCAGAGAACAATGATGGAGAAGGGCAGAGAACAATGAAGGAGAAGGGCAGAGAACAATGATGGAGAAGATCAGAGAACAATGAAGGAGAAGAGCAGAGAACAATGATGGAAAAGAGCAGAGAATAATTGCAAGGAAGGGCAGAGAACAATGAAGGAGAAGGGCAGAGAACAATAAATGAGAAGAGCAGAGAACAATGGAGGAGAAGAACAGAGAACAATGAATGAGAAGAGCAGAGAACAATGATGGAGAAGGGCAGAGAACAATGGAGGAGAAGGGCAGAGAACAATGATGGAGAAGGGCAGAGAACAATGAATGAGAAGAGCAGAGAACAATGGAGGAGAAGGACAGAGAACAATGGAAGAGAAGGACAGAGAACAATGAATGAGAAGGACAGAGAACAATGAATGAGAAGAGCAGAGAACAATGAATGAGAAGAGCTTAGAACAATGAAGGAGAAGAGCAGAGAACAATGAATGAGAAGGGCAGAGAACAATGGAGGAGAAGGACAGAGAACAATGAAGGAGAAGAGCAGAGAACAATGATGGAGAAGATCAGAGAACAATGAAGGAGAAGGGCAGAGAACAATGAAGGAGAAGAGCAGAGAACAATGAATGAGAAGAGCTTAGAACAATGAAGGAGAAGAGCAGAGAACAATGAATGAGAAGGGCAGAGAACAATGGAGGAGAAGGACAGAGAACAATGAAGGAGAAGAGCAGAGAACAATGATGGAGAAGATCAGAGAACAATGAAGGAGAAGAGCAGAGAACAATGATGGAGAAGGGCAGAGAACAATGATGGAGAAGGGCAGAGAACAATGAAGAAGGGCAGAGAACAATGATGGAGAAGATCAGAGAACAATGAAGGAGAAGAGCAGAGAACAATGATGGAGAAGGGCAGAGAACAATGACGGAGAAGGGCAGAGAACAATGATGGAGAAGATCAGAGAACAATGACGGAGAAGGGCAGAGAACAAGGAAGGAAAAGAGCAGAGGACAATGACGGAGAAGAGCAGAGAACAATGAATAAGAAGAGCAGAGAACAATAAAGGAGAAGGGCAGAGAACAATGATGGAGAAGAGCAGAGAACAATGATGGAGAAGAGCAGAGAACAATGAAGGAGAAGGGCAGAGAACAATGATGGAGAAGGGCAGAGAACAATGATGGAGAAGGGCAGAGAACAATGAATGAGAAGGGCAGAGAACAATGATGGAGAAGATCAGAGAACAATGAAGGAGAAGAGCAGAGAACAATGAATGAGAAGGGCAGAGAACAATGAAGGAGAAGAGCAGAGAACAATGAATGAGAAGAGCAGAGAACAATGGAGGAGAAGGGCAGAGAACAATGATGGAGAAGGGCAGAGAACAATGGAGGAGAAGGGCAGAGAACAATGAAGGAGAAGGACAGAGAACAATGAATGAGAAGGGCAGAGAACAATAAATGAGCAGAGCAGAGAACAATGATGGAGAAGGGCAGAGAACAATGGAGGAGAAGGGCAGAGAACAATGATGGAGAAGAGCAGAGAAAAATGATGGAGAAGGGCACAGAACGATGAAAGAGAAGAGCAGAGAACAATGAATGAGAAGGGCAGAGAACAATGGAGGAGAAGGGCAGAGAACAATGATGGAGAAGGGCAGAGAACAATGAAGGAGAAGAGCAGAGAACAATGGAGGAGAAGGGCAGAGAACAATGGAGGAGAAGGACAGAGAACAATGATGGAGATGAGCAGAGAACAATGAAAGAGAAGAGCAGAGATCAATGAAGGAGAAGAGCAGTGAACAATGAAGGAGAAGAGCAGAGAACAATGAAGGAGAAGGGCAGAGAACAATGAAGGAGAAGAGCAGAGAACAATGAAGGAGAAGAGCAGAGAACAATGAAGGAGAAGGGCAGAGAACAATGGAGGAGAAGGGCAGAGAACAATGAAAGAGAAGAGGAGAGAACAATGAAGGAGAAGGGTAGAGACCAATGGAGGAGAAGGGCAGAGAACAATGAAGGAGAAGAGCAGAGAACAATGAATGATAAGAGCAGAGAACAATGGAAGAGAAGGACAGAGAACAATGATGGAGAAGAGCAGAGAACAATGAAGGAGAAGACCAGAGAACAATGAAGGTTAAGGGGAGAGATCAATGAAGGAGAAGAGCAGAGAACAATGAAGGAGAAGAGCAGAGAACAATGAAGTAGAAGAGCAGAGAACAATGAAGGGGAAGGACAGAGAACAATGAAGGAGAAGAGCAGAGAACAATGAATGAGAAGAGCAGAGAACAATGGAGGAGAAGGGCAGAGAACAATGAAGGAGAAGAGCAGAGAACAATGAAGGAGAAGAGCAGAGAACAATGATGGAAAAGAGCAGAGAACAATGACAAGGAAGGGCAGAGAACAATGAAGGAGAAGGGCAGAGAACAATGAAGGAGAAGAGCAGAGAACAATGAAGGAGAAGAGCAGAGAACAATGAAGGAGAGGAGAAGAGAACAATGATGGAGAAGAGCAGAGAACAATGAAGGAGAAGGGCAGAGAACAATGGAGGAGAAGTGCAGAGAACAATGAATTAGAAGGACAGAGAACAATGGAGGAGAAGGGCAGAGAACAATGAATGAGAAGAGCAGAGAACAATGAATGAGAAGAGCAGAGAACAATGGAGGAGAAGAGCAGAGAACAATGAATGAGAAGAGCAGAGAACAATGAATGAGAAGAGCAGAGAACAATGGAGGAGAAGAGCAGAGAACAATGAATGAGAAGAGCAGAGAACAATGAAGGAGAAGGGCAGAGAACAATGAAGGAGAAGAGCAGAGAACAATGAAGGAGAAGAGCAGAGAACAATGATGGAAAAGAGCAGAGAACAATGACAAGGAAGGGCAGAGAACAATGAAGGAGAAGGGCAGAGAACAATGAAGGAGAAGAGCAGAGAACAATGAAGGAGAAGAGCAGAGAACAATGAAGGAGAGGAGAAGAGAACAATGAAGGAGAAGGGCAGAGAACAATGACAGAGAAGAGCAGAGAACAATGAATGAGAAGAGCAGAGAACAATGAAGGAGAAGATAAGAGAACAATGATGGAGAAGGGCAGAGAACAATGAAGGAGAAGAGCAGAGAACAATGGAGGAGAAGGGCAGAGAACAATGAATGAGAAGGGCAGAGAACAATGAAGGAGAAGGACAGAGAACAATGAATGAGAAGGGCAGAGAACAATGAATGAGAAGGGCAGAGAACAAAGAAGGAGAAGGGCAGAGAACAATGATGGAGAAGGGCAGAGAACAATGAAGGAGAAGGGCAGAGAACAATGAATGAGAAGGGCAGAGAACAAAGAAGGAGAAGGGCAGAGAACAATGATGGAGAAGGGCAGAGAACAATGAAGGAGAAGGGCAGAGAACAATGATGGAGAAGAGCAGAGAATGATGAATGAGAAGGGCAGAGAATGATGAGTGAAAAGAACAAAACAATGAATGAAATGAACAGAGAATGATAAATTGAGAAGAGCAGAGAACGATGAATGAAATGAGCAGAGGACAATGACTGAGAAGATCAGAGAATGATGCATGAGTGAAGAGGGACAGTGTAGACTGTGAATGAAGAGCGTTATATGAGAAACGGGAAAGAGATGGTTCTGCTCGGATTGTGACAGCTGATGAAATCTCTCAGATTAAATGAGATTTATGAAGAATCCCAGGAGAGCAGTATATTATATCGGTTATAATGATGATGGCCCCTCCAGTCCAGTGACAAGACCTGCCAGATTCTCCAACAATCCCAGCTTCATCCAGGCTCACTGACACCAACTGAAGGAAAGCAGGGGGGCCAACATCCCAACCTGCCAAATTTCCCAAGCAAAAAACTGCTTCCAGGTGCTGACTGCTCGGTTACAGTTCTTCTCCTGGAGAAGAATTACAACCAAAGAGCTTCCTCATAGAGGTCCTGATGAGGAGAAACATATCAGGGTTGTGATGAACCCTTGTCCTCAACAGGACTATGTTCACCGTAAATGCTTCCTCTGTCCAGAACCAGCACCATCTAAGACCCCTTAGCTCACCCAGTCACTAGCCGTAACTCAGTGTACGGTGAAAAACATCAAACTCTCTGTATTCAGGCACATGTTACCACAGATATATAACTCAGGGATACTCCCCCCTCCCTTGGATTCAGGGCGGGATAAACTGTCCAATAACAATACACACACAGGTCAGGTGTATTCAAACTACTCATCAGTAAACGGTCTTATCAGCAGGGAGGGGCTGCTGGAGGAGTCCCCCATCCTTCCCACCACATAGACATACATTCCATAATATACTTTTCTCCCAAGGCCGACAGACACAAAAGAACATTGGAATACAACCACACCACAAACGATCCCAGCAAAGAGTCCACAACAGCATGAGACAACACACAATATATACATATATACAACATTCCAGTGTGGCTGTACAGCGAGTCCGACTAGTACAGATCATAGTGGGGTTCTCGGTCACCCTGGACCCCAAATGGACACAGGGTGATTTACACATAGGAGGGGCCGGGGGAGCTGGACACGGAGTCTCCAGAGCTCTCCAAGGTAAACTGAGTTACACAAACCCCCCACCCAAAGTGACTCCTGTCACAGGGGTCTTTGCTTGTTGTACTTCTCCTGGTTACTTCTATGACCTGGGATGACCCCGATACTCCTCAGGATCTGACCAGGTCTGGGGCGTTGTATGGAAGCTGAACACTCCATCATTGTGGCAGCAATTTTCTTAGACATGTATTCATATTATTAAAGAGAATGGATTCCATCTTGTTTTCATGGTGGAAAAAAAACTAAATTCAATTCTTGTAAAAAAATATCCAAACATCGAGAAACAACAATTCTGTTCTCAATCCTGGAAATCATTGTATCTACTCCTCAATCCCGGAAATCATTGTATCTACTCCACAATCCCGGAAATCATTTTGTCTATTCCCTAATCCCGGAATTCACTGTATTTATTCCTCAGTCCCAGAAATCATTGTATCTATTTCTCAATCCCAGAAATCATTGTATCTATTCCTCAATCCCAGAAATCATTGTATCTATTCCTCAATCCCAGAAATCTTTGTATCTATTCCTCAATCCCGGAAATCATTGTATCTATTCTTCAATCCCGGAAATCTTTGTATCTATTCCTCAATCCCAGAAATCTTTGTATCTATTCCTCAATCCCAGAAATCATTGTATCTATTCCTCAATCCCAGAAATCTTTGTATCTATTCCTCAATCCCGGAAATCATTGTATCTATTCTTCAATCCCGGAAATCTTTGTATCTATTCCTCAATCCCAGAAATCTTTGTATCTATTCCTCAATCCCAGAAATCATTGTATCTATTCCTCAATCCCAGAAATCTTTGTATCTATTCCTCAATCCCGGAAATCATTGTATCTACTCCTCAATCCCGGAAATCATTGTATCTATTCCTCAATCCCAGAAATCATTGTATCTATTCCTCAATCCCAGAAATCATTGTATCTATTCCTCAATCCCAGAAATCATTGTATCTATTATTCAATCCCAGAAATCATTGTATCTATTCCTCAATAACGGAAATCGTTGTATCTACTCCTCAATAACGGAAATCGTTGTATCTACTCCTCAATCCTGGAAATCACTGTATCTACTCCTCAATCCCGGAAATCATTGTATCTATTCCTCAATAACGGAAATCGTTGTATCTACTTCTCAATCCCGGAAATCACTGTATCTATTCCTCAATCCTGGAAATCATTGTATCTATTCCTCAATAACGGAAATCGTTGTATCTACTCCTCAATCCCGGAAATCACTGTATCTACTCCTCAATCCTGGAAATCATTGTATCTACTCCTTAATCCCGGAAATCACTGTATCTACTCCTCAATCCTGGAAATCATTGTATCTACTCCTCAATCCTGGAAATCATTGTATCTACTCCTCAATCCCGGAAATCTTTGTATCTATTCCTCAATCCCGGAAATCATTGTATCTACTCCTCAATCCCGGAAATCATTGTATCTATTCCTCAATCCCAGAAATCATTGTATCTATTCCTCAATCCCAGAAATCATTGTATCTATTCCTCAATCACAGAAATCATTGTATATATTCCTCAGTCCCGGAAATCATTGTATCTACTCCTCAATAACGGAAATCGTTGTATCTACTCCTCAATCCTGGAAATCACTGTATCTACTCTTCAATCCCGGAAATCACTGTATCTACTCCTCAATCCCGGAAATCATTGTATCTATCCCTCAATAACGGAAATCGTTGTATCTATTCCTCAATCCCGGAAATCACTGTATCTACTCCTCAATCCTGGAAATCATTTTATCTACTCCCCAATCCCAGAAATCATTGTATCTACTCCTCAATCCCAGAAATCTTTGTATCTACTCCTCAATCCCGGAAATCATTGTATCTATTCCACAATCCCAGAAATCATTGCATCTATTCCTCAATCCCGGAAATAATTTTATCTATTCCCCAATCCCAGAAATCATTGTATTTATTCCTCAATCCGGAAATCATTGTATTTATTCCTCAATCCCGGAAATTATTGTATCTATTTCTCAATCCCAGAAATCATTGTATCTGTTCCTCAATCCCAGAAATCATTGTATCTGTTCCTCAATCAGAGAAATCATTGTATCTATTCCTCAATCCCGGAAATCATTGTATCTACTCCACAATCCCAGAAATCATTGTATCTAATCCTCAATCCCGGAAATCATTGTATCTATTCCTCAATCCCGGAAATCATTGTATCTACTCCTCAATCCCGGAAATCATTGTATCTACTCCTCAATCTCGGAAATCATTGTATCTACTCCTCAATCCCGGAAATCATTGTATCTATTCCTCAATCCCAGAAATCATTGTATCTATTCCTCAATCCCGGAAATCATTGTATCTATTCCTCAATCCCGGAAATCATTTAATCTATTCCTCAATCCCGGAAATCATTGTATCTATTCCTCAATCCCAGAAATCATTGGATCTACTCCTCAATCCCAGAAATAATTGTATCTACTCCTCAATCCCAGAAATCATTCTCTCTATTCCTCAATCCCGGAAATCTTTGTATCTACACCTCAATCCTGGAAATCATTGTATCTATTCCACAATCCCGGAAATCATTGTATCTACTCCTCAATCCCAGAAATCATTGCATCTATTCCTCAATCCCAGAAATCATTGTATCTATTCCTCAATCCCAGAAATCATTGTATTTATTCCTCAATCCCGGAAATCATTGTATCTACTCCTCAATCCCGGAAATCATTGTATCCACTCCTCAATCCCAGAAATCATTGTATCTATTGCTCAATCCCAGAAATCATTATATCTATTCCTCAGTCCCAGAAATCATTGTATCTATTGCTCAATCCCAGAAATCATTGTATCTATTCCTCAATCCCAGAAATCATTGTATCTACTCCTCAATCCCGGAAATCATTGTATCCACTCCTCAATCCCAGAAATCATTGTATCTACTCCTCAATCCCATAAATCATTGTATCTATTGCTCAATCCCGGAAATCATTGTATCTATTGCTCAATCCCAGAAATCATTGTATCTATTCCTCAATCCCAGAAATCATTGTATCTACTCCTCAATCCCGGAAATCATTGTATCCACTCCTCAATCCCAGAAATCATTGTATCTACTCCTCAATCCCATAAATCATTGTATCTATTCCTCAATCCCAGAAATCATTGTATCTACTCCTCAATCCCGGAAATCATTGTATTTATTCCTCAATCCCGGAAATCATTTAATCTATTCCTCAATCCCGGAAATCATTGTATCTATTCCTCAATCCCAGAAATCATTGTATCTACTCCTCAATCCCGGAAATCATTGTATCCACTCCTCAATCCCAGAAATCATTGTATCTACTCCTCAATCCCGGAAATCATTGTATTTATTCCTCAATCCCGGAAATCATTTAATCTATTCCTCAATCCCGGAAATCATTGTATCTATTCCTCAATCCCAGGAATCATTGTATCTATTCCTCAATCCCAGAAATCATTGTATCTATTCCTCAATCCTGAAAATCATTTAATCTATTCCTCAATCCCGGAAATCATTGTATCTATTCCTCAATCCCAGAAATCATTGGATCTACTCCTGAATCCCGGAAATCATTGTATCTATTCTCCAATCCCGGAAATCATTGTATCTACTCCTCAATCCCAGAAATAATTGTATTTATTCCTCAATCCCGGAAATCATTGTATCTACTCCTCAATCCCAGAAATAATTGTATCTACTCCTCAATCCCAGAAATCATTTTCTCTATTCCTCAATCCCGGAAATCATTGTATCTATTCCACAATCCCAGAAATAATTTTATCTATTCCTCAATCCCAGAAATCATTGTATCTATTCCTCAATCCCAGAAATCATTTTATCTATTCCTGAATCCCAGAAATCATTGTATCCACTCCTCAATCCCTTAAATAATTGTATCTACTCCTCAATCCCGGAAATCATTGTATTTATTCCTCAATCCCGGAAATCATTGTATTTATTCCTCAATCCCGGAAATCATTGTATCTATTCCTCAATCAGAGAAATCATTGTATCTGCTCCTCAATCCCAGAAATCATTGTATCTATTCCTCAATCCCGGAATTCATTGTATCTATTACTCAATCCATGAAATCATTGTATCTATTCCTGAATCCCAGAAATCATTGTATCTATTCCTCAGTCCCAGAAATCATTGTATCTATTCCTCAATCCCAGAAATCATTGTATCTATTCCTCAATCCTGGAAATCATTGTATCTATTCCTCAATCCCGGAATTCATTGTATCTATTCCTCAATCAGAGAAATCATTGTATCTGCTCCTCAATCCCAGAAATCATTGTATCTATTCCTCAATCCCAGAAATCATTTTATCTATTCCTGAATCCCAGAAATCATTGTATCTATTCCTCAGTCCCAGAAATCATTGTATCTATTCCTCAGTCCCAGAAATCATTGTATCTGCTCCTCAATCCCAGAAATCATTGTATCCATTCCTCAATCCTGGAAATCATTGTATCTATTCCTCAATCCCGGAATTCATTGTATCTATTCCTCAATCAGAGAAATCATTGTATCTGCTCCTCAATCCCGGAATTCATTGTATCTATTACTCAATCCCGGAAATCATTGTATCTACTCCTCAATCCCAGAAATCATTGTATCTATTCCTCAATCCCGGAAATCATTGTATCTACTCCTCAATCCCGGAAATCATTGTATCCATTCCTCAATCCTGGAAATCATTGTATCTATTCCTCAATCCCAGAAATCATTGTATCTATTCCTCAATCCTGGAAATCATTGTATCTATTCCTCAATCCCGGAATTCATTGTATCTATTCCTCAATCAGAGAAATCATTGTATCTGCTCCTCAATCCCAGAAATCATTGTATCTATTCCTCAATCCCAGAAATCATTTTATCTATTCCTGAATCCCAGAAATCATTGTATCTATTCCTCAGTCCCAGAAATCATTGTATCTGCTCCTCAATCCCAGAAATCATTGTATCTATTCCTCAATCCCGGAATTCATTGTATCTATTACTCAATCCCGGAAATCATTGTATCTACTCCTCAATCCCAGAAATCATTGTATCTACTCCTCAATCCCAGAAATCATTGTATCTATTCCTCAATCCCAGAAATCATTGTATCTATTCCTGAATCCCAGAAATCATTGTATCCACTCCTCATTCCCAGAAATCATTGTATCTACTCCTCAATCCCAGAAATCATTGTATCTACTCCTCAATCCCAGAAATCATTGTATCTATTCCTCAATCCCAGAAATCATTGTATCTATTCCTGAATCCCAGAAATCATTGTATCCACTCCTCAATCCCAGAAATCATTGTATCTACTCCTCAATCCCAGAAATCATTGTATCTACTCCTCAATCCCAGAAATCATTGTATCTATTCCTCAGTCCCAGAAATCATTGTATCTATTCCTCAGTCCCAGAAATCATTGTATCTATTCCTCAATCCCGGAAATCATTGTATCTACTCCTCAATCCCAGAAATCATTGTATCTATTCCTCAGTCCCAGAAATCATTGTATCTGCTCCTCAATCCCAGAAATCATTGTATCTATTCCTCAATCCCGGAATTCATTGTATCTATTACTCAATCCCGGAAATCATTGTATCTACTCCTCAATCCCAGAAATCATTGTATCTACTCCTCAATCCCAGAAATCATTGTATCTATTCCTCAATCCCAGAAATCATTGTATCTATTCCTGAATCCCAGAAATCATTGTATCCACTCCTCATTCCCAGAAATCATTGTATCTACTCCTCAATCCCAGAAATCATTGTATCTACTCCTCAATCCCAGAAATCATTGTATCTATTCCTCAATCCCAGAAATCATTGTATCTATTCCTGAATCCCAGAAATCATTGTATCCACTCCTCAATCCCAGAAATCATTGTATCTACTCCTCAATCCCAGAAATCATTGTATCTACTCCTCAATCCCAGAAATCATTGTATCTATTCCTCAGTCCCAGAAATCATTGTATCTATTCCTCAATCCCAGAAATCATTGTATCTACTCCTCAGTTCCAGAAATAATTGTATATATTCCTCAATCCCAGAAATCGTTGTATCTATTCCTCAATCCAGGAAATCACTGTATCTATTCCTCAATCCCGGAAATAATTGTGTCTTTCTCTCCCCGCTCTTCCATCTCCATATTGCCCGGGTAGAGGTGAAAAGAGAGCTGGTAAAGATTCTTTCTGTTGGGAGGAACATCTCCCTCATTACTTGCTGGATGTAAACTCTGAGAGACGTCTGACATTCCAGGAATGGGAAGAACGCTGTAACGGGTTATATTGGGAATCGGCAAACAAAAAAGGTGTAAGATGATCCAAGGACAACAGAAACTTCACAGCACAACGGTAACATAACTCAAATGTCATCCACTTCAGTGAGCAGGAGAGACCTCACCGACCATTTTATCATGTGACCTCACCGACCATTTTATCATGTGACCTCACCGACCATTTTATCATGTGACCTCACCAACCATTATCCCCACATATCTCATCATGTGACCTCACCAACCATTATCCCCACATATCTCATCATGTGATCTCCCCGACCATTATCCCCACATATCTCATCATGTGACCTCACCGACCATTATCCCCATATATCTCATCATGTGATCTCACTGACCATTATCCCCACATATCTCATCATGTGACCTCACCGACCATTATCCCCACATATCTCATCATGTGATCTCACCGACCATTATCCCCACATATCTCATCATGTGACCTCACCGACCATTATCCCCACATATCTCATCATGTGACCTCACCAACCATTATCCCCACATATCTCATCATGTGACCTCACCGACCATTATCCCCATATATCTCATCATGTGACCTCACCAACCATTATCCCCATATATCTCATCATGTGACCTCACCAACCATTATCCCCATATATCTCATCATGTGATCTCACTGACCATTATCCCCACATATCTCATCATGTGACCTCACCGACCATTATCCCCATATATCTCATCATGTGACCTCACCGACCATTATCCCCATATATCTCATCATGTGACCTCACCGACCATTATCCCCACATATCTCATCATGTGACCTCACCGACCATTATCCCCACATATCTCATCATGTGACCTCACCGACCATTATCACTGATCATCTCATCATGTGACCTCACCGACCATTATCCCCATATATCTCATCATGTGACCTCACCGACCATTATCCCCACATATCTCATCATGTGACCTCACCGACCATTATCCCCACATATCTCATCATGTGATCTCACTGACCATTATCCCCATATATCTCATCATGTGATCTCACTGACCATTATCCCCATATATCTCATCATGTGACCTCACCGACCTTTATCCCCACATATCTCATCATGTGACCTCACCGACCATTATCCCCATATATCTCATCATGTGATCTCACCGACCATTATCCCCACATATCTCATCATGTGACCTCACCGACCATTATCCCCACATATCTCATCATGTGACCTCACCGACCATTATCCCCACATATCTCATCATGTGATCTCACCGACCATTATCCCCACATATCTCATCATGTGATCTCACCGACCATTATCCCCACATATCTCATCATGTGACCTCACCGACCATTATCCCCACATATCTCATCATGTCATCTCACCGACCATTATCCCCACATATCTCATCATGTGACCTCACCAACCATTATCCCCATATATCTCATCATGTGACCTCACCGACCATTATCACCACATATCTCATCATGTGATCTCACCGACCATTATCCCCATATATCTCATCATGTGATCTCACCGACCATTATCACTGATCATCTCATCATGTGACCTCACCGACCATTATCCCCATATATCTCATCATGTGACCTCACCAACCATTATCACCATATATCTCATCATGTGACCTCACCAACCATTATCCCCATATATCTCATCATGTGACCTCACCGACCATTATCCCCACATATCTCATCATGTGACCTCACCGACCATTATCCCCATATATCTCATCATGTGACCTCACCAACCATTATCCCCACATATCTCATCATGTGATCTCACCGACCATTATCCCCACATATCTCATCATGTGATCTCACCGACCATTATCCCCACATATCTCATCATGTGACCTCACCGACCATTATCCCCACATATCTCATCATGTGACCTCACCGACCATTATCACCGATTATCTCATCATGTGACCTCACCAACCATTATCCCCATATATCTCATCATGTGACCTCACCGACCATTATCCCCATATATCTCATCATGTGACCTCACCAACCATTATCCCCATATATCTCATCATGTGACCTCACCGACCATTATCCCCATATATCTCATCATGTGACCTCACCGACCATTATCCCCATATATCTCATCATGTGATCTCACCGACCATTTTATCATGTGACCTCACCGACCATTATCCCCACATATCTCATCATGTGACCTCACCGACCATTATCCCCATATATCTCATCATGTGACCTCACCGACCATTATCCCCACATATCTCATCATGTGACCTCACCGACCATTATCACCACATATCTCATCATGTGACCTCACCGACCATTATCCCCACATATCTCATCATGTGACCTCACCGACCATTATCCCCATATATCTCATCATGTGACCTCACCGACCATTATCCCCATATATCTCATCATGTGATCTCCCCGACCATTATCCCCATATATCTCATCATGTGACCTCACCGACCATTATCCCCACATATCTCATCATGTGACCTCACCGACCATTATCCCCACATATCTCATCATGTGACCTCACCAACCATTATCCCCATATATCTCATCATGTGACCTCACCGACCATTATCCCCACATATCTCATCATGTGATCTCACCGACCATTATCCCCACATATCTCATCATGTGATCTCACCGACCATTATCACCATATATCTCATCATGTGACCTCACCAACCATTATCCCCATATATCTCATCATGTGACCTCACCGACCATTATCACCATATATCTCATCATGTGACCTCACCAACCATTATCCCCATATATCTCATCATGTGACCTCACCGACCATTATCCCCATATATCTCATCATGTGACCTCACCGACCATTATCCCCACATATCTCATCATGTGATCTCACCGACCATTATCCCCATATATCTCATCATGTGACCTCACCGACCATTATCCCCACATATCTCATCATGTGATCTCACCGACCATTATCCCCACATATCTCATCATGTGACCTCACCGACCATTATCCCCACATATCTCATCATGTGACCTCACCGACCATTATCACCGATCATCTCATCATGTGATCTCACCGACCATTATCCCCATATATCTCATCATGTGACCTCACCGACCATTATCACTGATCATCTCATCATGTGACCTCACCGACCATTATCCCCATATATCTCATCATGTGACCTCACCAACCATTATCCCCACATATCTCATCATGTGACCTCACCGACCATTATCCCCACATATCTCATCATGTGACCTCACCGACCATTATCCCCACATATCTCATCATGTGACCTCACCGACCATTATCCCCACATATCTCATCATGTGACCTCACCGACCATTATCCCCATATATCTCATCATGTGATCTCACCGACCATTATCCCCATATATCTCATCATGTGATCTCACCGACCATTATCCCCATATATCTCATCATGTGACCTCACCAACCATTATCCCCATATATCTCATCATGTGACCTCACCAACCATTATCCCCATATATCTCATCATGTGACCTCACCAACCATTATCCCCACATATCTCATCATGTGACCTCACCGACCATTATCCCCACATATCTCATCATGTGACCTCACCGACCATTATCCCCACATATCTCATCATGTGACCTCACCGACCATTATCCCCACATATCTCATCATGTGACCTCACCGACCATTATCCCCATATATCTCATCATGTGATCTCACCGACCATTATCCCCATATATCTCATCATGTGATCTCACCGACCATTATCCCCATATATCTCATCATGTGACCTCACCGACCATTATCCCCACATATCTCATCATGTGATCTCACCGACCATTATCACCACATATCTCATCATGTGACCTCACCGACCATTATCCCCATATATCTCATCATGTGACCTCACCGACCATTATCCCCACATATCTCATCATGTGATCTCACCGACCATTATCACCACATATCTCATCATGTGACCTCACCGACCATTATCCCCATATATCTCATCATGTGATCTCACTGACCATTATCCCCACATATCTCATCATGTGACCTCACCAACCATTATCCCCACATATCTCATCATGTGACCTCACCAACCATTATCCCCACATATCTCATCATGTGATCTCACCGACCATTATCACCATATATCTCATCATGTGACCTCACCAACCATTATCACCATATATCTCATCATGTGACCTCACCAACCATTATCCCCATATATCTCATCATGTGATCTCACCGACCATTATCCCCATATATCTCATCATGTGACCTCACCGACCATTATCCCCACATATCTCATCATGTGACCTCACCGACCATTATCCCCATATATCTCATCATGTGACCTCACCGACCATTATCCCCACATATCTCATCATGTGATCTCACCGACCATTATCCCCACATATCTCATCATGTGATCTCCCCGACCATTATCCCCACATATCTCATCATGTGATCTCACCAACCATTATCCCCATATATCTCATCATGTGACCTCACCGACCATTATCACCATATATCTCATCATGTGACCTCACCGACCATTATCCCCACATATCTCATCATGTGATCTCACCAACCATTATCCCCACATATCTCATCATGTGATCTCACCGACCATTATCCCCACATATCTCATCATGTGACCTCACCGACCATTATCCCCACATATCTCATCATGTGATCTCACCAACCATTATCCCCATATATCTCATCATGTGACCTCACCGACCATTATCACCATATATCTCATCATGTGACCTCACCGACCATTATCCCCACATATCTCATCATGTGATCTCCCCGACCATTATCCCCATATATCTCATCATGTGACCTCACCGACCATTATCCCCATATATCTCATCATGTGACCTCCCCGACCATTATCCCCACATATCTCATCATGTGACCTCACCGACCATTATCCCCACATATCTCATCATGTGATCTCACCGACCATTATCCCCACATATCTCATCATGTGACCTCACCGACCATTATCCCCATATATCTCATCATGTGACCTCACCGACCATTATCCCCATTAGGGATGAGCCGAACACCCCCCGGTTCGGTTCGCACCAGAACCCGCGAACGGACCGCAAGTTCGCACGAACGTTAGAACCCCATTGACGTCTATGGGACTCGAACGTTCGAAATCAAAAGTGCTCATTTTAAAGGCTAATTTGCATGGTATTGTCCTAAAAAGGGTTTGGGGACCCGGGTCCTACCCCAGGGGACATGTATCAATGCAAAAAAAACTTTTAAAAACGGCCGTTTTTTCGGGAGCAGTGATTTTAATGATGCTTAAAGTAAAAAAAAAAAAGTGAAATATTCCTTTAAATATCGTACCTGGGGGGTGTCTATAGTATGCCTGTAAAGTGACGCGTGTTTCCCATGTTTAGAACAGTCCCTGCACCAAATGTCATTTTTAAAGGAAAAAATCTCATTTAAAACTGCTTGCGGGTTTAATGTCATGTCGGGTCATGGCAATATGGATGAAAATCAGTGAGACAAACGGCATGGGTACCCCCCAGTCCATTACCAGGCCCTTTGGGTCTTGTATGGATATTAAGGGGAACCCCGCACCCAAATTAAAATAAGGAAAGGTCCCTATATACTCTGAACAGCAGTATACAGGCGGTGCAAACAAGACAGGGACTGTAGGTTTGTTGTTAAGTAGAATCTGTTTGTAATTTTGAACATTTTTAATGTGTTTAGCTCCAGCCAAAAAATCTTTTCTAAGCTTTTTGGAAAACATAGGGAAGGGTTATCACCCCTGTGACATTTGTTTTGCGTCTTTCCTCCTCTTCAGAAGATTTCACCTCACTTTTTTGTCCCAATGAAAAATGTTTTTTGAAAATTTGGGTTTTTTTGTGGAACAAGGATTGGAAAGCATCAGTGGAAAGGAAAAATTGTTTTCCCATATTAACTCTTACAGGAGAGAATTTCCCTTCCTTAGGGGTAGATTTCATCTCACTTCCTGTTGTCTCCTTCCGTTTGCAAGTAGGAGTCGTTTGTAAGTTAGATGTTTGAAAGTAGGGTCCTGCCCTATATACTCAGCAGAAATTTGGGCCTTAGGTGTTGCTGTGGCCAAAACACTGTAAGCCCTCACAGGGCCCTGCTGTGAAATATTAGATCAAGAATTGTAATTACATGCCCCTGTTGAACAGGAGCTGAAAAATTAGGCCTTAGGCACTGGTGCTGGTGCCACAACACTGCAACCCCTCACAGACACTCTAGTTGAAACGCAGGAACAAGCCCAGCTGCAAAGTATTGCATCAAAAATTGTAATTACACGCCCCTGTTAGACAGGGGCTGAAAAATTGGGTCTTAGGCACTGGTGCTGGTGCCACAACACTGCAACCCCTCACAGACACTCTAGTTGAAACGCAGGAACAAGCCCTGCTGCAAAGTATTGCATCAAAAATTGTAATTACACGCCCCTGTTAGACAGGGGCTGAAAAATTGGGTCTTAGGCACTGGTGCTGGTGCCACAACACTGCAACCCCTCACAGACACTCTAGTTGGAATGCAGGAACAAGCCCTGCTGCAAAGTATTGCATCAAAAATTGTAATTACACGCCCCTGTTAGACAGGGGCAGAAAAATTGGGTCTTAGGCACTGGTGCTGGTGCCACAACACTGCAACCCCTCACAGACACTCTAGTTGGAATGCAGGAACGAGCCCTGCTGCAAAGTATTACATCAAAAATTGTAATTACACGCCCCTGTTAAACAGGGGCTGAAAAATTGTGCCTTAGGCACTGGTGGTGGCGCCCAGAACCAAAAATGTTCTTACAAGCTATCAGCGTGATGATTGAGGAGGAAGAGGATAATTACTCAGGGATAGTCACTCAGCATCAGCATAGGCAGTCTTTGAAGGGATCTGAGATTTCAAAAAAAATTATTCGGTTACATCTGCATCAGGTGCTTGGTAGCTGGTGGTGATCCAAGACTGATTCATTTTTATGAAGGTCAGCCGATCGACCGAGTCGGTGGACAGACGCACCCTGTGATCGGTTACCACGCCTCCAGCAGCACTGAATGTGCGTTCCGAAAGAACGCTGGATGCAGGACAGGCCAGTAGCTCAATTGCATACTGTGCAAGCTCTGGCCAGTGATCCATCCTCAAGACCCAGTAACCCAGAGGATTTTCGGTGGGAAAGGTGTCCAAGTCTGATCTTGCCCCTAGGTATTCCTGCACCATGTAAAACAGACGCTGGCGATGGTTGCTGGAACCGATCATACCTTGGGGCTGCGGACCAAAAAATTGTCTGAACGCATCGGTCAGACGGCCACCTTCTCCACCGCTCCTTCTTTGACTGACCGAAGCCTCAGCAACACGTTGTCCAGAAACAGGAGTTTGTAACCTCCCAGTCTCTGGGAACGCGTTGCACAGACCTTTCTGCAAGGCCTCCCGAAGATGTTTCATCCTCTGCTCCCTCTGCGATGGCAAGATAAGGTCCGCAACCTTACCCTTGTAACGTGGATCAAGGAGGGTTGCCAGCCAGTATTGGTCCTTCTCCTTGATACCACGAATACGAGGATCCTTACGCAGGCTTTGCAGGATCAGGGAGGCCATGCAGCGTAGGTTTGCTGAGGCATTCGGTCCGGAGTCCTCTGGGTCACTAAGGACAACAACGTCCGCAGCCACCTCCTCCCAGCCACGTACAAGTCCATGTGTTCCTTGGGACTGATCCCTTAAAGACTGCTGATGCTGAGTGCCAGGCTCCACCTCCATACTGACACAATCTTCCTCCTCCTCCTCCTCCTCCTCCTCGTCCTCTTCCTGTGTGATCGGCGGGCACGCAGGAACACTGTCTGGATAAAGGGGGCCTTGAGAGCTAAGGAAGTCCTCCTCTTCCTGCCTCTGTTCTGCCTCAAGTGCCCTGTCCATTATCCCACGCAGCGTGTGCTCCAACAGGTGGACAAGGGGGACAGTGTCACTGATGCATGCACTGTCAGTGCTCACCATCCTCGTGGCCTCCTCGAATGGTGACAGGACAGTGCATGCATCCCTGATCATGGCCCACTGGCGTGGGGAAAAAAAACCAAGGTCCCCTGACCCTGTCCTGGTGCCATAGTCGCACAGGTACTCATTGATGGCCCTCTGCTGCGTGTGCAGCCGCTGCAGCATGGCCAACGTCGAGTTCCACCTGGTGGGCATGTCACAGATTAGGCGGTTCTTGGGCAGGTTAAACTCCTTTTGGAGGTCCGTCAGCCGAGCACTGGCATTATATGACCGGCGGAAATGCACACAGACTTTCCTGGCCTGCCTCAGGACATCCTGTAAGCCCGGGTACCTGCCCAAGAACCGCTGCACCACCAAGTTAAGGACGTGAGCCAAACAGGGCACATGGGTCAGTTGTCCCTGTCGGAGGGCAGAGAGGAGGTTGGTGCCATTGTCGCAAACCACCATTCCTGCCTTAAGTTGGCGTGGCGTCAACCACCTCTGAACCTGCCCCTGCAGAGCTGACAGAACCTCTGCCCCAGTGTGGCTCCTGTCCCCCAAGCACACCAGCTCAAGCACCGCATGGCATCTTTTGGCCTGCGTACTTGCGTAGCCCCTTGAACGCCTACGGAGCACCGCTGGTTCCGAGGAAGAGGCCATGGAGGAAGAAGAAGAGGAGGGGGTGGAGGAGAGAGGTGTGTCACAATCAGCATTTTGGAGGCGTGGTGGCGGAACAACCTCCAACACTACTGCACCTTGTCCTGCATCCTTCCCAGCTGCCAGCAGAGTCACCCAATGCGCCGTGAAACTTAAGTAACGTCCCTGTCCATGCCTGCTGGACCATGAGTCAGCGGTAATATGCACCTTACCGCTGACCGCCCTGTCCAGCGAGGCATGGACATTGCCTTCCACATGCCGGTAGAGAGCCGGAATCGCCTTCCGTGAGAAAAAGTGGCGTTTGGGTACCTGCCACTGAGGAACCGCACATTCCACAAACTCACGGAAGGGGGCAGAGTCTACCAACTGAAAAGGCAGCAGTTGAAGTGCTAGCAATTTTGCCAAGCTAGCATTCAACCGCTGGGCATGTGGATGGCTGGGAGCAAACTTCTTTCGGCGGTGCAGCAGCTGGGGCAGGGAAATTTGCCTGGTACAATCTGACGTCGGTGTACCAAAAGCAGATTGCCCATAAGTACTTGGCTGTGACACACCTAATTCTACACCTTCATTCCTCTCACTGCAGGTCGCAGAGAGGACTGAAGGTCTAGTGGGGTTGGAAATCTCAGCTGATGAGGAGCAAGGAGAGATCGTCTTTGTTCTTTGGTGTGGGTCTTTTAGATACGCTTGCCAACGAACTGCATGGCAGGTCAACATATGTCTGGTCAAGCATGTGGTACCCAAGCGGGAGATGTTTTGGCCACGCGAGATACGCTTGAGACATATATTGCAAATAGCAGCGGTGCGATCTGATGCACTCGTCTCAAAAAAGGCCCACACCAAAGAACTTTTTGAATAACGCGCAGAGACTGCAGCGCCCTGCACATGTGGAGCTTTGGGGTGTGATGCAGTCAATGTGCTGCCCTTAGGCTGGCCCCTGGAGGGCATCCTGCCTAGTTGGTGATGTGCCACCTCCTCCTCCTCCTCCTCCTCCTCCTCCTCCTCCTCCTCTCTCCTATCAGGCACCCACGTTGAGTCAGTGACCTCATCATCCCCTCCCTCCTCATCACTGGAGCAAACCTGGCAGTATGCTGCAGCAGGGGGAGCATGACTGCCAGATTGCTGTCCTTCTTGGGCACCCCCTCTGTCCGTGCTCATGTTACTGCCTTCATTGAGCTCAGTATCATCATCAGAGCCTTCCAAACGCTGGGCATCCTCCTGGAGCATGTACCCAACACTGTGGTCAAACAGTTCGAGGGAATCCTCAGGAGGACATGGTGGGGCTAGGGAAGGAGTCACTGATGACATTGAGCTGAGGGAAGAGGCCGCTGCTTTGCCAGACAAAGCACCCTGGGCATGGGTGAGAGAGGATGAGGAGGATGAGGACGGCTTGGTCATCCACTCGACCAAGTCTTCCGCATGTTGCGGCTCAACACGGCCAGCTGCCGAAAAAAAGGCCAAGCGTGTCCCATGGCCACGTGCTGATGAGGATGCACCGTCTCCACGACCAGCACTAGACACAGAGCCTGCTTGCCCTCTCTTATTGGCTTGTGACTGTCTGCCTCTCCTTCTTGGCCTTCCAGACATACTAATGGCCTGTAGCTGCACTAAGCTGGGATAGAACACCTGTAATTTTCTTCAGGTAGCTTTATATACTGTAACCAGACAAGCCTGCCTGTCAGTAGGAAGATAACAGGAACGGATCTAGCTGAACACTGTGAGCAGGACGTACTGCACTAAATGTATATAGCAGGAACGGATCTAGCTGAACACTGTGAGCAGCACGCACTGCACTGAATGTAAATAGCAGGAACGGATCTAGCTGAACACTGTGAGCAGGACGCACTGTACTGAATGTAAATAGCAGGAACGGATCTAGCTGAACACTGTGAGCAGGACACACTGCACTGAATGTAAATAACAGGAACGGATCTAGCTGAACACTGTGAGCAGGACACACTGTACTAAATGTAAATAGTCTAGCTGCCTGACCGTGGTACTAATAGGATCAAAAAGAACACCTGTAATTTTCTTTAGGTAGCTTTATATACTGTAACCAGACAAGCCTGCCTGTCAGTAGAAAGATAACAGGAACGGATCTAGCTGAACACTGTGAGCAGGACGCACTGCACTGAATGTAAATAGCAGGAACGGATCTAGCTGAACACTGTGAGCAGCACGCACTGCACTGAATGTAAATAGCAGGAACGGATCTAGCTGAACACTGTGAGCAGGACGCACTGCACTGAATGTAAATAGCAGGAACGGATCTAGCTGAACACTGTGAGCAGGACGCACTGCACTGAATGTAAATAACAGGAACGGATCTAGCTGAACACTGTGAGCAGGACACACTGTACTAAATGTAAATAGTCTAGCTGCCTGACCGTGGTACTAATAGGATCAAAAAGAACACCTGTAATTTTCTTCAGGTAGCTTTATATACTGTAACCAGACAAGCCTGCCTGTCAGTAGGAAGATAACAGGAACGGATCTAGCTGAACACTGTGAGCAGGACGTACTGCACTAAATGTATATAGCAGGAACGGATCTAGCTGAACACTGTGAGCAGCACGCACTGTACTGAATGTAAATAGCAGGAACGGATCTAGCTGAACACTGTGAGCAGGACACACTGCACTGAATGTAAATAACAGGAACGGATCTAGCTGAACACTGTGAGCAGGACACACTGTACTAAATGTAAATAGTCTAGCTGCCTGACCGTGGTACTAATAGGATCAAAAAGAACACCTGTAATTTTCTTCAGGTAGCTTTATATACTGTAACCAGACAAGCCTGCCTGTCAGTAGGAAGATAACAGGAACGGATCTAGCTGAACACTGTGAGCAGGACGCACTGCACTGAATGTAAATAGCAGGAACGGATCTAGCTGAACACTGTGAGCAGCACGCACTGCACTGAATGTAAATAGCAGGAACGGATCTAGCTGAACACTGTGAGCAGGACGCACTGCACTGAATGTAAATAGCAGGAACGGATCTAGCTGAACACTGTGAGCAGGACGCACTGCACTGAATGTAAATAGCAGGAACGGATCTAGCTGAACACTGTGAGCAGCACGCACTGCACTGAATGTAAATAGCAGGAACGGATCTAGCTGAACACTGTGAGCAGCACGCACTGCACTGAATGTAAATAGCAGGAACGGATCTAGCTGAACACTGTGAGCAGGAAGCACTGTACTGAATGTAAATAGCAGGAACGGATCTAGCTGAACACTGTGAGCAGGACACACTGCACTGAATGTAAATAGTCTAGATAGAAGATAACAGGAACGGATCTAGCTAAACTGAATACAGTGTATATATATATATGCAACACCTGGGATGCATATATATACACAATACACTGTAAGTGCAGCTAACTGACTGACTGTTCTGCCTAATCTATCTAACTCAAATCAAACACTGTCTCTCTGTCTATCTCTTTCAACGCCGGAACACACACTACACAGGGCCGCCGTGCAGGCGGCCTTATATAGTGTGGGGCGTGTACTAAATCCCCTGAGCCATAATTGGCCAAAGCCTCCTTGGCTTTGGCCAATTACGGCTCTCTGTTCAGGCGGCGCTGTGATTGGCCAAGCATGCGGGTCATAGTGCATGCTTGGCCAATCATCAGCCAGCAATGCACTGCGATGCCGCAGTGAATTATGGGCCGTGACGCGCCACACGAATTTGGCGCGAACGGCCCATATCGTTCGCAATTCGACGGACGGTCGAACAGCCGATGTTCGAGTCGAACATGGGTTCGACTCGAACACGAAGCTCATCCCTAATCCCCATATATCTCATCATGTGACCTCCCCGACCATTATCCCCACATATCTCATCATGTGACCTCACCGACCATTATCCCCACATATCTCATCATGTGATCTCACCGACCATTATCCCCATATATCTCATCATGTGACCTCACTGACCATTATCCCCATATATCTCATCATGTGACCTCACCGACCATTATCCCCACATATCTCATCATGTGACCTCACCGACCATTATCCCCACATATCTCATCATGTGATCTCACCGACCATTATCCCCATATATCTCATCATGTGACCTCACCGACCATTATCACCATATATCTCATCATGTGACCTCACCGACCATTATCCCCACATATCTCATCATGTGATCTCACCGACCATTATCCCCATATATCTCATCATGTGACCTCACCGACCATTATCCCCACATATCTCATCATGTGACCTCACCGACCATTATCACCGATCATCTCATCATGTGACCTCACCGACCATTATCCCCATATATCTCATCATGTGACCTCACCGACCATTATCCCCACATATCTCATCATGTGACCTCACTGACCATTATCCCTATATATCTCATCATGTGACCTCACCGACCATTATCCCCACATATCTCATCATGTGACCTCACCGACCATTATCCCCATATATCTCATCATGTGACCTCACCGACCATTATCCCCACATATCTCATCATGTGACCTCACTGACCATTATCCCCACATATCTCATCATGTGACCTCACCGACCATTATCCCCATATATCTCATCATGTGATCTCCCCGACCATTATCCCCACATATCTCATCATGTGATCTCACCAACCATTATCCCCATATATCTCATCATGTGATCTCCCCGACCATTATCCCCACATATCTCATCATGTGATCTCACCAACCATTATCCCCACATATCTCATCATGTGACCTCACCGACCATTATCCCCACATATCTCATCATGTGACCTCACCGACCATTATCACCGATCATCTCATCATGTGACCTCACCGACCATTATCCCCATATATCTCATCATGTGATCTCACCGACCATTATCCCCACATATCTCATCATGTGACCTCACCAACCATTATCACCACATATCTCATCATGTGACCTCACCGACCATTATCCCCATATATCTCATCATGTGACCTCACCAACCATTATCCCCACATATCTCATCATGTGACCTCACCGAAAATTATCCCCACATATCTCATCATGTGATCTCACCGACCATTATCCCCATATATCTCATCATGTGACCTCACTGACCATTATCCCCATATATCTCATCATGTGACCTCACCGACCATTATCCCCACATATCTCATCATGTGACCTCACCGACCATTATCCCCACATATCTCATCATGTGATCTCACCGACCATTATCCCCATATATCTCATCATGTGACCTCACCGAGCATTATCACCATATATCTCATCATGTGACCTCACCGACCATTATCCCCACATATCTCATCATGTGATCTCACCGACCATTATCCCCATATATCTCATCATGTGACCTCACCGACCATTATCCCCACATATCTCATCATGTGACCTCACCGACCATTATCACCGATCATCTCATCATGTGACCTCACCGACCATTATCCCCATATATCTCATCATGTGACCTCACCGACCATTATCCCCACATATCTCATCATGTGACCTCACTGACCATTATCCCTATATATCTCATCATGTGACCTCACCGACCATTATCCCCACATATCTCATCATGTGACCTCACCGACCATTATCCCCATATATCTCATCATGTGACCTCACCGACCATTATCCCCACATATCTCATCATGTGATCTCACCGACCATTATCCCCATATATCTCATCATGTGACCTCCCCGACCATTATCCCCATATATCTCATCATGTGATCTCACCGACCATTATCCCCACATATCTCATCATGTGACCTCACCGACCATTATCCCCATATATCTCATCATGTGATCTCCCCGACCATTATCCCCATATATCTCATCATGTGATCTCCCCGACCATTATCCCCATATATCTCATCATGTGACCTCACCGACCATTATCCCCATATATCTCATCATGTGATCTCACCGACCATTATCCCCACATATCTCATCATGTGATCTCACCGACCATTATCCCCACATATCTCATCATGTGATCTCACCGACCATTATCCCCACATATCTCATCATGTGACCTCACCGACCATTATCCCCACATATCTCATCATGTGACCTCACCGACCATTATCCCCACATATCTCATCATGTGACCTCACCGACCATTATCCCCATATATCTCATCATGTGACCTCACCGACCATTATCCCCACATATCTCATCATGTGACCTCACCAACCATTATCACCACATATCTCATCATGTGATCTCACCGACCATTATCACCACATATCTCATCATGTGACCTCACCAACCATTATCCCCATATATCTCATCATGTCACCTCACCGACCATTATCCCCACATATCTCATCATGTGACCTCACCGACCATTATCCCCATATATCTCATCATGTGATCTCACCGACCATTATCCCCACATATCTCATCATGTGATCTCACTGACCATTATCCCCACATATCTCATCATGTGACCTCACCGACCATTATCCCCACATATCTCATCATGTGATCTCACCGACCATTATCACCACATATCTCATCATGTGACCTCACCGACCATTATCCCCACATATCTCATCATGTGACCTCACCGACCATTATCCCCACATATCTCATCATGTGATCTCACCGACCATTATCACCACATATCTCATCATGTGATCTCACCGACCATTATCCCCACATATCTCATCATGTGATCTCACTGACCATTATCCCCACATATCTCATCATGTGACCTCACTGACCATTATCCCCATATATCTCATCATGTGATCTCACCGACCATTATCCCCATATATCTCATCATGTGATCTCCCCGACCATTATCCCCATATATCTCATCATGTGACCTCACCGACCATTATCCCCATATATCTCATCATGTGACCTCACCAACCATTATCCCCATATATCTCATCATGTCACCTCACCGACCATTATCCCCACATATCTCATCATGTGACCTCACCGACCATTATCCCCACATATCTCATCATGTGACCTCACCGACCATTATCCCCACATATCTCATCATGTGACCTCACCGACCATTATCCCCACATATCTCATCATGTGATCTCACCGACCATTATCCCCATATATCTCATCATGTGACCTCACCGACCATTATCCCCACATATCTCATCATGTGATCTCCCCGACCATTATCCCCACATATCTCATCATGTGATCTCACCGACCATTATCCCCATATATCTCATCATGTGATCTCACTGACCATTATCCCCACATATCTCATCATGTGACCTCACCAACCATTATCCCCATATATCTCATCATGTGACCTCACCGACCATTATCCCCACATATCTCATCATGTGACCTCACCGACCATTATCCCCATATATCTCATCATGTGACCTCACCGACCATTATCACCATATATCTCATCATGTGACCTCACCGACCATTATCCCCATATATCTCATCATGTGACCTCACCGACCATTATCACCATATATCTCATCATGTGACCTCACCAACCATTATCCCCATATATCTCATCATGTGATCTCACCAACCATTATCACCATATATCTCATCATGTCACCTCACCGACCATTATCCCTATATATCTCATCATGTGACCTCACCGACCATTATCCCCACATATCTCATCATGTGACCTCACCAACCATTATCCCCACATATCTCATCATGTGACCTCACCAACCATTATCCCCACATATCTCATCATGTGATCTCACCGACCATTATCACCATATATCTCATCATGTGACCTCACCGACCAATATCTCCACATATCTCATCATGTGACCTCACCAACCATTATCCCCACATATCTCATCATGTGACCTCACCAACCATTATCCCCACATATCTCATCATGTGATCTCACCGACCATTATCACCAAACAGAGAGGGGAGGAGAGAGAGAGAGAAGAGAGGGGGAGAGAGAGAGGAAAGGTGAGGAGAGGGGAGGAGAGGGGAGAGAGAGGGAGAGGGAGACAGAGAGAGGGGGAGAGGGAAGGAGAGGGGGAGAGGGGGAGAGGGAAGGAGAGGGGGAGAGAGAGGGGGAGAGGGGGAGAGGGAGAGAGAGAGGGGGAGACAGAGGTGAGGAGAAAGGGGGAAAGAAGAGAGAAAGGGGGAGAGAGAGAGAGACAGAGAGAGAGGGAGGAGAAGGAGGAGAGAGGGGGGGAGAGAGAGAGAGACAGAGAGAGAGGGAGGAGAAGGAGGAGAGAGGGGGGGAGAGGGGGAGAGGGAAGGAGAGGGGGAGAGAGAGGGGGAGAGGGGGAGAGGGAAAGTGGGGAGAGGGAAGGAGAGGGGGAGAGAGAGGGAGAGAGAGAGGGGGGAGACAGAGGTGAGGAGAGAGGGGGGAAGGAGAGAGAGGGGAGAGAGAAGGGAAGAGAGAAGGAGGAGAGACAGAGGGAAGGTGAGGAGAGGGGGAGAGAGAGGGAGGAGAAGGAGGAGAGAGGGGGGGAGAAGGAGGAGAGAGAGAGAGGAGGGGGAGAGAGAGAGAGAGATAGAGAGAGGGGGAGAGAGAGAGAGAGACAGAGAGAGGGGGAGAGGGAAGGAGAGGGGGAGAGGGGGAGAGGGAAGGAGAGGGGGAGAGAGAGGGGGAGAGGGGGAGAGGGAGAGAGAGAGGGGGAGACAGAGGTGAGGAGAAAGGGGGAAAGAAGAGAGAAAGGGGAGGAGAAGAAGGAGAGAGAGGGGAAGAGAGAGGGGGAGAGAGAGAGAGGGGGAGAGAGGGGGAGAGAGAGGGAGGGGGGGAGAGGGGGAGAGGGAAGGAGAGGGGTAGAGAGAGGGGGAGAGGGAAGGTGGGGAGAGGGAAGGAGAGGGGGAGAGAGAGGGGGAGAGGGAAGGTGGGGAGAGAGAGGAAAGGGGGAGAGAGAGAGGGAGAGAGGGGGAGACAGAGGTGAGGAGAGAGGGGGGAAGGAGAGAGAGGGGAGAGAGAAGGGAAGAGAGAAGGAGGAGAGACAGAGGGAAGGTGAGGAGAGGGGGGAGAGAGAGAGAGGGAGAGAGAGAGGGGGGGAGAGAGGGGGGAAGGAGAGAGAAAGAGTGGGTATAGGGGGAGAGAGGGAGGGGGAGGGGGGAGGAGAGAAAGAGGGGATAGGCGAGGGAGAGAGCGAGGGGAGGGAGAAGAGAGAAGGGGGGAGGAGAGGGGAGAGAGAGGCAGAGAGAGGGGAAAGGGAGAGAGAGGAAAGGGAGAGGGGGAGGTGGGGAGAGCGGGGGAGAGACAGGAAAGGGAGAGGGGGAGGAGAGGGGAGGTGAGGAGAGGGAAGGTGAGGAGAGGAGGAGGGAGAGAGAAGAAACCGGAGAGCGGGGAGGGGAGGGGAAGAGAGGGGAGGGGAGGAGAGGGGAGGTAAGGAGAGGGGAGGTTAGGAGAGGGGGGTGAGGAGAGGGGGAGGGGAGGAGAGGGAGGTGAGGGGAGGTGAGGAGAGGGGGAGAGGAGGAGAGGGGAGGTGAGGAGAGGGGGAGAGGAGGAGAGGGGGGGAGGAGAGGGGAGTTGAGGAGAGGGGGAGGAGAGGGGGAGAGGAGGAGTGGGGGAGGAGAAGAGTAGAGGAGAAGAGGGGGGGAAGAGGGGAGGAGAGAGAGGAGAAGAGGGGGGAGGAGAGGGGAGGTGAGGAGAGGGGGAGGGGAGGAGAGGGGAGAGGAGGCGAGGGGGGAGGAGAGGGGAGGTGAGGAGAGGGGGAGGGGGAGGAGAGGAGGCGAGGGGGGAGGAGAGGGGAGGTGAGGAGAGGAGGGAGGAGGAGGAGAGGGGGGAGGAGAGGGGAGGTGAGGACATCCTGGGGTCAGTGGTGAGAATAGCAGCAGATTTGTGCTCAGCAGTCGATCGGTCGGGGATGTGGAAGTGCTGAGTATTCACTTTGTGAGGTGGGAGAGGACAGATCTGTCCTGATAATCCCCCTGCTGTCATCACAGCACAACACGGGACACATTCTGAGAAAGTGAAATTTAATTCCAC
This sequence comes from Lithobates clamitans, assembly GCA_037952925.1. NCBI lineage: Eukaryota > Metazoa > Chordata > Amphibia > Anura > Ranidae > Lithobates > Lithobates clamitans. The sequence continues at coordinate 127,668 of JBBGZY010003270.1, forward strand.
ATTTAATTCTCTCTCTCAGCTTTATGAAGTCATCGGAAACCAATGCCCTCCCGGCTGGATGTGACTGTGTATATATATATATATATATATATATATATATATACAGTATACAGTATGTGTGCATGTCTGATACACACACTGTAATGAAACAATAGTGTTATATGGAGCTTCACAATGAAGTATTTAGAACTCTTACACAGCTCCAAGTGCAGGCTGCCATTTTTACAGCAGAGTTTGCTGGCAAAGGTGAGGTGGGGGCAGGGATCAGGGTTACATAAGGAGGCCTTGAGGGCTGCATTGAGGCTCCTGGCCCACCAGCTGGGCAGCTCTGTTCAAAATTGTGTTATGTCATTATCGGGTGAGAAATCACATTATGATTGGACTATTCCAGAATTAATCTCTATCATTCTTCTCACATCACCTTGACTTAGACCATAGCAGAACCGGCACCAATTGTTGTGAACATCTTCTATTCCTCCTGTGTCTTATAAATGGTCCCTCCACCCAAAAGTCACATTAAAATTACAGGTGGAGCGTGCTAGTGTTCCAGCTCCTCCTGGTGCTCTATAGAATAAAAGTTAAAAAAACTCAGCACAGGGATGGTGGGAACCCCTCATAATGGAGATTGAATTCGGCCCTCCTGGAAGATGAGAGAGTAAGACAATCCTTTGAGGATTTTTTTCAAGCACAGGTAACGATCCTAGACTGGTGGGAGCTTGTTAAACAGCGGACTGTTGGGCTTTTCAAGGCCATAGGAAGAAAGAAGCAGCAAGATAAGTATATCACCTACCAGCGTTTGCGGAGGAAACTTGACCGCCTTGTTTTGAATGGAGGAGATTCTGGGGCGATCTCTGAGGTGAAGCTCCTCCTTAGGAGACATCAATATGACCGGCACGCCTCTTTGGTTCAGGAGAGGGATTATGGGAAATACCATTCGCCTGACCCTTACCAGAACTGTAAACAGAGCGTAGCAGTTAAGACGGTCAATGGCCTGAGGGACAGTACGGGCTCTCTGACGAAGTCTAGGTCAGGGATCCTGGAGGTTGTCAGGTCATACTATGCCGATCTCCTGGGAGGAAGGAACCTTGATCGGACAAGGATGTTGGGTTTTTTGGACTCTACACCAGGACTGGAAAGTAATGTTCCTTTGATGAATTTGACAGATGAAATCACTGCAGATGAGGTAATTCAGGCTATTGATAAACTAGCCATCAAGAAAACTCCAGGGCCAGATGGTTTGACAGCCGAGTTCTATAAATGTTTTAAGACGATCCTGGCTCCCTACCTTGAGGAGGTTTTTAATGGCTGTTTGAATGAGGGTTCTCTCCCTCCCTCCATAAGGCAATCTGCAGTGATCCTTCTGTCAAAGGGTAAAGATCCTTCGATGATTGGGAATTGGCGCCCCATTAGCCTTCTTAAAGTGGGGTTCCACCCAAAAAAACAAACATATCTAAAAAATTCTAAAAAAAAAAAACAAAAAAACATTTGGATATTTTTTTTTTTTACTTACCTCTAAATGCCTGTTGCTAGGTGGTCCCTCGTAGTCTGCCCCTTCGTCTGCCTGGGCTGGTGACATCACTTCCCCCTGGCACAGGAAGGGCTCGGCTCTTCTCCCTCCCTCCTGTCAATCATCTGGGACCCATTGCAGGTCCCAGGTGATTGAGCGGCCAATCACGGCGCTCGGCGCCGCTCGCGCATGCGCAGTGGGTGCCAGGCTGTGAAGCCACAGCCCGGCGCCCACAGTTGAAATGCCGGCGCCGACGAGCGGAGGGGGGGGACGAGCGGGGCTTCGATCCCCCGCACCGCTGGACCCAGGGACAGGTGAGTGTCCAATTAAAAGTCAGCAGCTGCAGTATTTGTAGCTGCTGACTTTTAATTTTTTTTTTTTTAATGGCCCCCCTGGGTGGAACTCCTCTTTAATGTCGATAGGAAGATACTGGCAAAGATTTTCTTCTGGCGATTATCACCAGTTGCAGGCAGTTTGTTATCCCGCCACCAGCACTGTTCGGTCCAAGGTAGAAGCACTTTCTCAGCAGTGTTAGCTGTCCGGGAGGCCTTGGAGCGTTGTAGGGCTGCTGGTTGGGGTAAATATTTGCTGACATTGGATCAGGCTAAGGCCTTTGATCGGGTTAATCATGAGTACTTGTGGCTCCTTCTTGACAAATATGGCCTGGAGGGGGGTTTCATTGATTGGCTCAGGATTTTGTACAAAGGGGCTGAAAGCTTTCCTCTGGTTAATGGTTGGGTCGGGCAGCCCTTTGCGGTCGGCTCGGGTGTGCGTCAGGGGTGTCCATTGAGTCCTCTGCTATATGTGTTTGCAATCGACCCCTTCATTATAAGGCTAGAGAGTGGACCATTGTGTGGGGTACCTTTGGGCATCGCTGGTGAGCCTCCTTTGAAGGTTGTGGCCTATGCTGATGATGTTTCTGTTTTTATCTCTGGGACTGCGGAGGCGCAGGAGGTGGTCTCAGTGATAGGGCAGTATGCAGAGGCATCAGGTTCAAAGGTCAACCAGGACAAGTGTGAAGCTTTCTGGATGGGTGTGGAAGGGGAGAGCTTTGTTCTCCCGGATGACTTCCCGGAGCCCCAACAAAAAATTCGAGTTCTAGGCATTGAATTCGGCCCAGGTGACTATGGTCATAAAAATTGGGTGAACAGGCTGGAGAATGCCGATGCCAAGGTGGCAAGCTGGAAAGGTTGGCAGCTTTCCTTGAGGGAAAAGGTTGATCTGATCAAGACTTACCTGATTCCGATTTTTCTGTATGTCAGTCTTGTTTGCATTTTGCCAGTTTCTCTCTATACCAGGATCTATAGTTGTTTCTTCCAGCTGTTATGGGGGAACAGAATAAACCTTGTCAAAAGGAATGTGACTTACCTCCCTAGGCGGGAGGGTGGTCTAGGGATGGTCAACCCTGTAGTCTTTTTCTCTCTGATGTTTGTGAAGTACAATGTTGGTAACATGTTGGCAGAGAGACCGCCTGGGTGAGTTGGTATTTTGCAGTCCTGGTTTAGGCCCTTTCTGCGAGACTGGGAAAATGGTGGGCCAGTGAAGAGCCTGAGGGTCAAGCATGAACAGCTCCCGGCTTATGTTGCCCCGTGTTTGAAAATGGTTCGGCAGAGGCAAATTCAATTATTTTGTAAATATGTTTTATTTATTTATTATGGTTTTATTGTATATAAGTTGTTGCTTGTAAGATTTTTCTATAAACAAAATTAACCCCTCATAATGGGCACAGCGGGTGTACAGACCCAGGAACTCAGCACAGGGATGGTGAGAACCTCTCATAATGGGCACAGCGGGTGTACAGACCCAGGAACTCAGCACAGGGATGGTGGGAACCCCTCATAATGGGCACAGCGGGTGTACAGACCCGGGAACTCGGCACAGGGATGGTGAGAACCCCTCATAATGGGCACAGCGGGTGTACAGACCCGGGAACTCAGCACAGGGATGGTGGGATCCCCTCATAATGGGCACAGAGGGTGTACAGACCCGGGAACTCAGCACAGGGATGGTGGGAACCCCTCATAATGGGCACAGCGGGTGTACAGACCCGGGAACTCAGCACAGGGATGGTGGGAACCCCTCATAATGGGCACAGCGGGTGTACAGACCCGGGAACTCGGCACAGGGATGGTGAGAACCCCTCATAATGGGCACAGCGGGTGTACAGACCCGGGAACTCAGCACAGGGATGGTGGGATCCCCTCATAATGGGCACAGCGGGTGTACAGACCCGGGAACTCAGCACAGGGATAGTGGGATCCCCTCATAATGGGCACAGCGGGTGTACAGACCCGGGAACTCAGCACAGGGATGGTGAGAACCCCTCATAATGGGCACAGCGGGTGTACAGACCCGGGAACTCAGCACAGGGATGGTGGGATCCCCTCATAATGGGCACAGCGGGTGTACAGACCCGGGAACTCAGCACAGGGATGGTGGGAAACTGCCATTCCTCTCCCTGACAGCGAGGTGTGAGGTTGCTAGTTCCTTTGCTCCTGTGCTTCCAGAGACCAGGGGCTAGAGTTGCTCCTCTGCCCCAGGAGTGATGCAGGATCCTGGGGAGGACCCTGGTGGAGGCCCCCTGGATAGGCCTCAGCCTGTGGACGACACTGGGCCTGGCCCAAGGAAAGATGAGTCCCTGTCTGCCTTTAGACGGAGGGTTATTGAAACGCTGAAGCGGATTGAGAAGGAAGAGGAGAAGTTGGTGGCTTTGAAAAATGAATTTAAAAAGAAAAAGCAGATTTGTGCCAAAGTGTTCAGCAAGAAAAGACCGGCTCTGAGGCCTGAGCTGAAAGACCTGGAACAAGCTCTGCGGAAGCAGAAAGAACTGGTGAGTTCTCTGAAGGAAAATAGTGGAGCATTTAAAGAGAAATATAAGAATGAAGAAAGATTCAGCCAAATGAGAAAAGGAGCCGCTTCCTGCATGGAGGGTGAGGAGACCAGTGAGGAGATGCAGCTACAGACAGCAGAGAGTGAGAAAGTGGGCCCGGAGGATGAGCCCAGCTCTTCAACACCTCAGACATCTGCTGAGTCCTCAATGGTGGAGGCCTCTGTCCCCTTCACTCCCCAGCAATGTGGAACATCTGAGCAGGAGGTTGAAGGTTCTGCCATGCTGGATTTCATCAATAAACTTGAATCCACTTCCCAGGATGGTGAGGAAAAGATGGACGCCGTTCCTAGCCCTGTGGAAGAAAGACCTGTGGAGAGACAAGGTGCAGGTACAGTGTGTGTGCAGGATGATGGTGTGAACTTTAATGACAATGTGCTTGCTGAGGGTTGTAGTGTTGCAGGCAGTCAGCCCAGACCCATAGACAATACACAACATGCAATAACATCTGCTAATAACTGTCAGCTTCAGTCTGCAGAGAGGTCCATGGACAATACAGAGACTTTGCCTGGACCAGGTACATCGGCTGTTCCTGTGAATGGTGGAGGAGATGCTGGGTGCAGTAGTGCTACAAGTTTCCAGGAGTCTGCAGCAGCCATGACTGTGATTGATCCCAGAAAAGAAACCATGTGCTCGGGGGAGGGGGAGGGTCCTGCCTCTAATCAGAAGACTGCTATCCCAGCTGTTTCAGACTCTCTGCCAGCAGGTTTGATTGTGTCTAAGGACAAGACTGCAAACGCTGCTGGTATAAGAAAAACTTATGCTGGTGTTGCTGCTACAGGATCTGGGAAGGGGCAGCAAGCAGGGAGGGAGCATGAAAATGTCTTATCTTCCTCCATGTTTAAAAGGAGGAATGTTGTGCAGTTAAAATGGGAAGGCGGTGGAATCCCCCCACATAGGAGGACAGTGATGGATAAGATTCTACAGATGGGGTTTACACCCACAGATATCTTCGCCCTGATCAGTCCGGCAGGTTCCTATGAATATGATTTGTCCTTTATCCGTCCGGAGTCTTTGGACATATTTTGGGAGAAGTATAAACACGTGTGTAGGGGCCTGCCGGACTGGAAAGGGCTCATTCCAAAGCTTGTATCACGCCAGCCCCTCATTAAAATGGTCACAATTTTGGTCCACAATGAATCCATACCACAAGGGGATTTATCTGTATGGTTGAGGAGGTATGGAGACATCCTGAGCCCCCTAAAAAAGATTGTAGATGATCGGGGAATATGGACGGGGGGATGGTCTGTGCAGCTAAAATGAAAGGTTGTTGATAATGTTGTCCAGCATCTGCCATCCTCAGCTTTCCTGGGAAGGGACAGGCTGACCATCTTCTATCCAGGCCAGCCAAAGCTCTGCAATAAGTGTGGAGATAAAGGACATCTCGCATCCTCCTGTCCAGTGATGAAGTGCTCTCTGTGTCAGGGTATAGGACATTTGGCGAAGGACTGTAATATCATCAGGTGCAATCTGTGCAATGCGGTGGGACATCCTTACAGTCAGTGTCCTGAGGCAATGCACAACAATCCTGAGCTCATGAGAGAGTTCTTTCGCATGGACATGGAGGATGCTCAGAGCTCAGCAGCTGGGGTGCCTGTGAGTCCATCTGAGTCTGTGCCAATATCTAATGTGTCTCCCCAGTCTGTTGTGCCCCAGTCTGTGCCAATACCTAATGTGTCTGTGTCTCCCCAGTCTGTGCGTTTACCTAGTGTGCCCATGTCTTCTGTAGGTAAGGTATCGGTTGCCAAAAATGTGTCCAATCCTTCTGTGTCTGTGTCTTCTAAAATTGCAGAGGCAGCAAGAGGTGCTGAGGCAGGTGCGTCAGGTGTGGTGCCAACCCCCCTCCCCCGACGCTGCAGGGTTTCTATTGAGGATCGTGGGGTGCAGAGGAGTGGGGTGGATGGTGGAGAGGCTGGCCTGGTGGTAGATAAGGGAAGGGGGAGTGGGGGGGAGGGGGGTGAAGGGGAGGATAGGGGTGGGGAGGCTGTTGAGTCTGGTTTGTCTAAGGATGATATGGAGTGGTTGTAGGATAGGAGGAGGAGGGGCAAAAGAAGGAAAAAAGGGGGTTCAGTTACCTTAAATCCTAAATTTTTGCCTTTAGAAAATAAGTTTAAGGTCCTGTCTGATGATGATGATGATGAGGATGAATGGGACTCATTCAGTTCTGCATCCTCTATGGATGATGAGTGCCAGGGTGCAACAAAGCGCGCTGGTTCTCCAGGAAGAGGGAGTAGTCAGGCTAAGAAACGGCTGGCTCAACTACCCTAATGGCAGTTCCCACTCCGTTAAAAGTGGCAACCATTAATGTTGCCAGCTTAAGATCAGTAAGTGCTCGTCATATGGCCTTATTTTTGCTCAGCGAGTTTGATGCTGACATTTTGTTTTTGCAAGAAACCCATCTGAGTAGTCTGGCCGATATACATCTGGCAAAGAAGGAGTGGAGACGTGGGCCCTCATTTTGGTCTCTTGCGGCCGAGCCTTACAGCGGAGTTGCAGTCCTTTTTTCTGGTATGGTAACGTGCCGGCGGGTAATTGAGGTAGAGATAGGGAGATGCATGGTCTTAGACGTCTCTGTGAAGGGGCAGGACTTGCGCCTGATTAACATCTATGGTCCCCAGATGAAGTGGGACAGGAAATGCCTCTTTACAAAGATTAAGCCTTTTCTTTTTACGGCCCAGCAGGTTATCTTTGGAGGTGATTTCAACACCATTACTAGGTCTAAAGACAGGAGAGGTTTCAGAGATAAGCTGGGCTATGACACCCTTTTTCTTAATGCGATAGTTAGGGAAGCAGGTCTGGTAGATGCGCACATTAAGCGCTGCCCAAACAGCATGGGGTTCACTTTTCAGCGAGGTAATAGTCAGAGTAGGATAGATAGGTTTTTTTAAAGGGAGACTCCGCTTTTTCGGCACCTGTGTGTCGGGCAGTGGAGTTTTCTGATCACTGTATTCTATCTGTGACTCTGAATGCCCCAGACATGCCACCTAGGGGGAGGGGTATCTGGAGATTGAATTCGGCCCTCCTGGAAGACGAGAGAGTAAGACAATCCTTTGAGGATTTTTTTCAAGCACAGGTAACGATCCTAGACTTTTGCAACAGCAAGTCAGAACGGTGGGAGCTTGTTAAACAGGGGACTATTGGGCTTTTCAAGGCCATAGAACGAAAGAAGCAGCAAGATAAGTATATCACCTACCAGCATTTGCAGAGGAAACTTGACCGCCTTGTTTCGAATGGAGGAGATTCTGGGGTGATCTCTGAGGTGAAGCTCCTCCTTAGGAGACATCAATATGACCGACACGCCTCTTTGGTTCAGGAGAGGGATTACGGGAAATACCATTCGCCTGACCCTTACCAGAACTGTAAACGGAGCGTAGCAGTTAAGACGGTCAATGGCCTGAGGGACAGTACGGGCTCTCTGACGAAGTCTATGTCAGGGATTCTGGAGGTTGTCAGGTCATACTATGCCGATCTCCTGGGAGGAAGGAACCTTGATCGAGTAAAAAAATTCGAGTTCTAGGCATTGAATTCGGCCCAGGTGACTATGGTCATGCAAATTGGGTGAACAGGCTGGAGAATGCCGATGCCAAGGTGGCAAGCTGGAAAGGTTGGCAGCTTTCCTTGAGGGAAAAGGTTGATCTGATCAAGACTTACCTGATTCCGATTTTTCTGTATTTCAGTTTTGTTTGCGTTTTGCCAGTTTCTCTCTATACCAGGATCTATAGTTGTTTCTTCCAGCTGTTATGGGGGAACAGAATAAACCTTGTCAAAAGGAATGTGACTTACCTTCCTAGGCGGGAGGGTGGTCTAGGGATGGTCAACCCTGTAGTCTTTATCTCTCTGATGTTTCTGAAGTACAATCTTGGTAATATGTTGGCAGAGAGACCGCCTGGGTGGGTTGGTATTTTCCAGTCCTGGTTTAGGCCCTTTCTGCAAAACTGGAAAAATGGTGGGCCAGTGAAAAGCCTGTGGGTCAGGCATGAACAGCTCCCGGCTTATGTTGCCCCATGTTTGAAAATGCTTCGGCAGTGGCAAGTAACAGCAGGAGAAGTCAAATCTCTTCCAAGGAAACTTCTTGAGAAGCGGATCATGAGCTCTGCTTTTTGCGAGCCACTGGCCTTGAGGGATTGCCCAAGCCTGGTTTTGGGGGTGGGTTTGCGATTGATTAATTTGGAGAGAATCCCAATGAAGTTTAGGGATCAGGCTTGGCTTGCCTTTCATGGAAAACTATATGTGAAGGGCAACTTGAAGTTTCTTTCCATGAGTGATCGGGGCTGCCCGAGAGTGGAGTGTGGAGGAGTGGTGGAGTCCATGGATCACTTTCTACTTCAAGGCCCTTTTAATATAGAGGTGTACAAGAGGGTTGGGAGAGCTCTGAGTATACCCTTCCTCCCCCATATGAGTTATGCAGAGTGGGTGTATGGGGCATTCCAGACTCGTGGGGATTATGATTTGGAAACACTTTTTTTAGTTAGTCTGGTAGTCCGTTATTTCACGTGGAGTGCACGGTGTCAGGTATCCTTACGGGGTAAAATCCTCCCTGTCAAAGTGGTGGTGCAGGACATTCTGGGTGAGGTTGGGAAGATTCGGGGTCTTGAGAAAGGCAGGTGGCAGCAGGAGGCCTGGATAAGGGCGTGGAGGAATATCAGGACTCTGTAGCTGCTGCCTGTTGATCTCAGGGTGTGCGGCTTTTCTTTGTATTCTTGATTCACTCCCCTAGATTTTCAAGATGAAATATATTTTTGATAAAGGCTCCATGCATGGTGACGGTGATGTTCCTTAGTCTGGCTCTCCCATAGGGATTGTGTTGTGCGCAATTTGGTTTGTACCATTTATAATGTTCTTGTTTTGTATTATCACATTCAATTATTTTGTAAATATGTTTTATTTATTTATTATGGTTTTATTGTATATAAGTTGTTGTTTGTAAGTTTTTTCAATAAACAAAATTAACCCCTCATAATGGGCACAGCGGGTGTACAGACCCAGGAACTCAGCACAGGGATGGTGGGAACCCCTCATAATGGGCACAGCGGGTGTACAGACCCGGGAACTCAGCACAGTGATGGTGGGAACCCCTCATAATGGGCACAGCGGGTGTACAGACCCGGGAACTCAGCACAGGGATGGTGAGAACCCCTCATAATGGGCACAGCGGGTGTACAGACCCGGGAACTCAGCACAGGGATGGGGGGAACCCCTCATAATGGGCACAGCGAATGTACAGACCCGGGAACTCAGCACAGGGATGGTGAGAACCCCTCATAATGGGCACAGCGGGTGTACAGACCCGGGAACTCAGCACAGGGATGGTGAGAACCCCTCATAATGGGCACAGCGGGTGTACAGACCAGGGAACTCAGCACAGGGATGGTGAGAACCCCTCATAATGGGCACAGCGGGTGTACAGACCTGGGAACTCAGCACAGGGATGGTGGGAAACTGCCATTCCACTCCCTGACAGCGAGGTGTGAGGTTGCTGGTTCCTTTGCTCCTGTGCTTCCAGAGACCAGGGGCTAGAGTTGCTCCTCTGCCCCAGGAGTGATGCAGGATCCTGGGGAGGATCCTGGTGGAGGCCCCCTGGATAGGCCTCAACCTGTGGATGACACTGGGCCTGGCCCAAGGAAAGATGAGTCCCTGTCTGCCTTTAGACGGAGGGTTATTGAAACGCTGAAGCGGATTGAGAAGGAAGAGGAGAAGTTGGTGGCTTTGAAAAATGAATTTAAAAAGAAAAAGCAGATTTGTGCCAAAGTGTTCAGCAAGAAAAGACCGGCTCTGAGGCCTGAGCTGAGAGACCTGGAACAAGCTCTGCGGAAGCAGAAAGAACTGGTGAATTCTCTGAAGGAGAATAGTGGAGCATTTAAAGAGAAATATAAGAATGAAGAAAGATTCAGCCAAATGAGAAGAGGAGCCGCTTCCTGCATGGAGGGTGAGGAGACCAGTGAGGAGATGCAGCTACAGACAGCAGAGAGTGAGAAAGTGGGCCCGGAGGATGAGCCCAGCTCTTCAACACCTCAGACATCTGCTGAGTCCTCAATGGTGGAGGCCTCTGTCCCCTTCACTCCCCAGCAATGTGGAACATCTGAGCAGGAAGTTGAAGGTTCTGCCATGCTGGATTTCATCAATAAACTTGAATCCACTTCCCAGGATGGTGAGGAAAAGATGGACGCCAATCCTAGCCCTGTGGAAGAAAGACCTGTGGAGAGACAAGGTGCAGGTACAGTGTGTGTGCAGGATGATGGTGTGAACTTTTAATGACAATGTGCTTGCTGAGGGTTGTAGTGCTGCAGGCAGTCAGCCCAGACCCATAGACAATACACAGCATGCAATAACATCTGCTAATAACTGTCAGCTTCAGTCTGCAGAGAGGTCCATGGACAATACAGAGACTTTGCCTGGACCAGGTACATCGGCTGTTCCTGTGAATGGTGGAGGAGATGCTGGGTGCAGTAGTGCTACAAGTTTCCAGGAGTCTGCAGCAGCCATGACTGTGATTGATCCCAGAAAAGAAACCATGTGCTCGGGGGAGGGGGAGGGTCCTGCCTCTAATCAGAAGACTGCTATCCCAGCTGATTCAGACTCTCTGCCAGCAGGTTTGATTGTGTCTAAGGACAAGACTGCAAATGCTGCTGGTATAAGAAAAACTTATGCTGGTGTTGCTGCTACAAGATCTGGGAAGGGGCAGCAAGCAGGGAGGGAGCATGAAAATGTTTTATCTTCCTCCATGTTTAAAAGGAGGAATGTTGTGCAATTAAAATGGGAAGGCGGTGGAATCCCCCCACATAGGAGGACAGTGGTGGATAAGATTCTACAGATGGGGTTTACACCCGGAGATATCTTCGCCCTGATCAGTCCGGCAGGTTCCTATGAATATGATTTGTCCTTTATCCGTCCGGAGTCTTTGGACATATTTTGGGAGAAATATGAGCATGTGTGTAGGGGCCTGCCGGACTGGAAAGGGCTCATCCCAAAGCTTGTTTCACGCCAGCCCCTCATTAAAATGGTCACAATTTTGGTCCGCAATGAATCCATACCACAAGGGGATTTATCTGTATGGTTGAGGAGGTATGGAGACGTCCTGAGCCCCCTAAAAAAGATTGTGGACGATCGGGGAATATGGACGGGGGGATGGTCTGTACAGCTAAAATTAAAAGTTGTTGACAATGTTGTCCAGCATCTGCCATCCTCAGCTTTCCTGGGGAGGGACAGGCTGACCATCTTCTATCCAGGCCAGCCAAAGCTCTGCAATAAGTGTGGAGATAAAGGACATCTCGCATCCTCCTGTCCAGTGATGAAGTGCTCTCTGTGTCAGGGTATAGGACATTTGGCGAAAGACTGTAATATCATCAGGTGCAATCTGTGCAATGCGGTGGGACATCCTTACAGTCAGTGTCCTGAGGCAATGCACAACAATCCTGAGCTCATGAGAGAATTCTTCCGCATGGACATGGAGGATGCTCGGAGCTCAGCAGCTGGGGTGCCTGTGAGTCCATCTGAGTCTGTGCCAATATCTAATGTGTCTCCCCAGTCTGTTGTGCCCCAGTCTGTGCCAATACCTAATGTGTCTGTGTCTCCCCAGTCTGTGCGTTTACCTAGTGTGCCCATGTCTTCTGTAGGTAAGGTGTCGGTTGCCAAAAATGTGTCTAATCCTTCTGTGTCTGTGTCTTCTAAAATTGCAGAGGCAGCAAGAGGTGCTGAGGCAGGTGCGTCAGGTGTGGTGCCAACCCCCCTCCCCCGACGCTGCAGGGTTTCTATTGAGGATCATGGGGTGCAGAGGAGTGGGGTGGATGGTGGAGAGGCTGGCCTGGTGGTAGATAAGGGAAGGGGGAGTGGGGGGGTGGGGGGTGAAGGGGAGGATGGGGGTGGGGAGGCTGTTGAGTCTGGTTTGTCTAAGGATGATATGGAGTGGTTGGAGGATAGGAGGAGGAGGGGCAAAAGAAGGAAAAAAGGGGGTTCCGTTACCTTAAATCCTAAATTTTTGCCTTTAGAAAATAAGTTTAAGGTCCTGTCTGATGATGATGATGATGATGAGGATGAATGGGACTCATTCAGTTCTGCATCCTCTATGGAGGATGAGTGCCAGGGTGCAACAAAGCGCGCTGGTTCTCCAGGAAGAGGGAGTAGTCAGGCTAAGAAACGGCTGCCTCAACTACCCTAATGGCAGTTCCCACTCCGTTAAAAGTGGCAACCATTAATGTTGCCAGCTTAAGATCAGTAAGTGCTCGTCATATGGCCTTATTTTTGCTCAGCGAGTTTGATGCTGACATTTTGTTTTTACAAGAGACCCATCTGAGTAGTCTGGCCGATATACATCTGGCAAAGAAGGAGTGGAGACGTGGGCCCTCATTTTGGTCTCTTGCGGCCGAGCCTTACAGCGGAGTTGCAGTCCTTTTTTCTGGTATGGTAACGTGCCGGCGGGTAATTGAGGTAGAGATAGGGAGATGCATGGTCTTAGACGTCTCTGTGAAGGGGCAGGACTTGCGCCTGATTAACATCTATGGTCCCCAGACGAAGTGGGACAGGAAATGCCTCTTTACAAAGATTAAGCCTTTTCTTTTTACGGCCCAGCAGGTTATCTTTGGAGGTGATTTCAACACCATTACTAGGTCTAAAGACAGGAGAGGTTTCAGAGATAAGCTGGGCTATGACACCCTTTTTCTTAATGCGATAGTTAGGGAAGCAGGTCTGGTAGATGCGCACATTAAGCGCTGCCCAGACAGCACGGGGTTCACTTTTCAGCGAGGTAATAGTCAGAGTAGGATAGATAGGTTTTTTTTAAAGGGAGACTCCGCTTTTTCAGCACCTGCGTGTCAGGCAGTGGAGTTCTCTGATCACTGTATTCTATCTGTGACTCTGAATGCCCCAGACATGCCACCTAGGGGGAGGGGTATCTGGAGATTGAATTCGGCCCTCCTGGAAGACGAGAGAGTAAGACAATCCTTTGAGGATTTTTTTCAAGCACAGGTAACGATCCTAGACTTTTGCAACAGCAAGTCAGAATGGTGGGAGCTTGTTAAACAGCGGACTGTTGGGCTTTTCAAGGCCATAGGAAGAAAGAAGCAGCAAGATAAGTATATCACCTACCAGCGTTTGCGGAGGAAACTTGACCGCCTTGTTTCGAATGGAGGAGATTCTGGGGCGATCTCTGAGGTGAAGCTCCTCCTTAGGAGACATCAATATGACCGGCACGCCTCTTTGGTTCAGGAGAGGGATTACGGGAAATACCATTCGCCTGACCCTTACCAGAACTGTAAACAGAGCGTAGCAGTTAAGACGGTCAATGGCCTGAGGGACAGTACGGGCTCTCTGACAAAGTCTAGGTCAGGGATCCTGGAGGTTGTCAGGTCATACTATGCCGATCTCCTGGGAGGAAGGAACCTTGATCGGACAAGGATGTTGGGTTTTTTGGACTCTACACCAGGACTGGAAAGTAATGTTCCTTTGATGAATTTGACAGATGAAATCACTGCAGATGAGGTAATTCAGGCTATTGATAAACTAGCCATCAAGAAAACTCCAGGGCCGGATGGTTTGACAGCCGAGTTCTATAAATGTTTTAAAACGATCCTGGCTCCCTACCTTGCGGAGGTTTTTAATGGCTGTTTGAATGAGGGTTCTCTCCCTCCCTCCATGAGGCAATCTGCAGTGATCCTTCTGTCAAAGGGTAAAGATCCTTCCATGATTGGGAATTGGCGCCCCATTAGCCTTCTTAATGTCGATAGAAAGATACTGGCAAAGATTTTCTTCTGGCGATTATCACCAGTTGCAGGCAGTTTGTTATCCCGCCACCAGCACTGTTCGGTCCAAGGTAGAAGCACTTTCTCAGCAGTGTTAGCTGTCCGGGAGGCCTTGGAGCGTTGTAGGGCTGCTGGTTGGGGTAAATATTTGCTGACATTGGATCAGGCTAAGGCTTTTGATCGGGTTAATCATGAGTACTTGTGGCTCCTTCTTGACAAATATGGCCTGGAGGGGGGTTTCATTGATTGGCTCAAGATTTTGTACAAAGGGGCTGAAAGCTTTCCTCTGGTTAATGGTTGGGTCGGGCAGCCCTTTGCGGTCGGCTCGGGTGTGCGTCAGGGGTGTCCATTGAGTCCTCTGCTATATGTGTTTGCAATCGACCCCTTCATTAGAAGGCTAGAGAGTGGACCATTGTGTGGGGTACCTTTGGGCATCGCTGGTGAGCCTCCTTTGAAGGTTGTGGCCTATGCTGATGATGTTTCTGTTTTTATCTCTGGGACTGCGGAGGCGCAGGAGGTGGTCTCAGTGATAGGGCAGTATGCAGAGGCATCTGGTTCAAAGGTCAACCAGGACAAGTGTGAAGCTTTCTGGATGGGTGTGGAAGGGGAGAGCTTTGTTCTCCCGGATGACTTCCCGGAGCCCCAACAAAAAATTCGAGTTCTAGGCATTGAATTCGGCCCAGGTGACTATGGTCATGCAAATTGGGTGAACAGGCTGGAGAATGCCGATGCCAAGGTGGCAAGCTGGAAAGGTTGGCAGCTTTCCTTGAGGGAAAAGGTTGATCTGATCAAGACTTACCTGATTCCGATTTTTCTGTATGTCAGTTTTGTTTGCGTTTTGCCAGTTTCTCTCTATACCAGGATCTATAGTTGTTTCTTCCAGCTGTTATGGGGGAACAGAATAAACCTTGTCAAAAGGAATGTGACTTACCTTCCTAGGCGGGAGGGTGGTCTAGGGATGGTCAACCCTGTAGTCTTTTTCTCTCTGATGTTTCTGAAGTACAATCTTGGTAACATGTTGGCAGAGAGACCGCCTGGGTGGGTTGGTATTTTCCAGTCCTGGTTTAGGCCCTTTCTGCGAGACTGGGAGAATGGTGGGCCAGTGAAAAGCCTGAGGGTCAGGCATGAACAGCTCCCGGCTTATGTTGCCCCGTGTTTGAAAATGCTTCGGCAGTGGCAAGTAACAGCAGGAGAAGTCAAATCTCTTCCAAGGAAACTTCTTGAGAAGCGGATCATGAGCTCTGCTTTTTGCGAGCCGCTGGCCTTGAGGGATTGCCCAAGCCTGGTTTTGGGGGTGGGTTTGCGATTGATTAATTTGGAGAGAATCCCAATGAAGTTTAGGGATCAGGCTTGGCTTGCCTTTCATGGAAAACTATATGTGAAGGGCAACTTGAAGTTTCTTTCCATGAGTGATCGGGGCTGCCCGAGAGTGGAGTGTGGAGGAGTGGTGGAGTCCATGGATCACTTTCTACTTCAATGCCCTTTTAATATAGAGGTGTACAAGAGGGTTGGGAGGGCTCTGAGTATACCCTTCCTCCCCCATATGAGTTATGCAGAGTGGGTGTATGGGGCATTCCAGACTCGTCGGGATTATGATTTGGAAACACTTTTTTTAGTTAGTCTGGTAGTCCGTTATTTCACGTGGAGTGCACGGTGTCAGGTATCCTTACGGGGTAAAATCCTCCCTGTCGAAGTGGTGGTGCAGGACATTCTGGGTGAGGTTGGGAAGATTCGGGGTCTTGAGAAAGGCAGGTGGCAGCAGGAGGCCTGGATAAGGGCGTGGAGGAATATCAGGACTCTGTAGCTGCTGCCTGTTGATCTCAGGGTGTGCGGCTTTTCTTTGTATTCTTGTTTCACTCCCCTAGATTTTCAAGATGAAATATATTTTTGATAAAGGCTCCATGCATGGTGACGGTGATGTTCCTTAGTCTGGCTCTCCTGTAGGGATTGTGTTGTGCGCAATTTGGTTTGTACCATTTATAATGTTCTTGTTTTGTATTATCACATTCAATTATTTTGTAAATATGTTTTATTTATTTATTATGGTTTTATTGTATATAAGTTGTTGTTTGTAAGATTTTTCAATAAACAAAATTAACCCCTCATAATGGGCACAGCGGGTGTACAGACCGAGGAACTCAGCACGGGGATGGTGGGAACCCCTCATAATGGGCACAGCGGGTGTACAGACCCGGGAACTCAGCACAGGGATGAAGGGAACCCCTCATAATGGGCACAGCGGGTGTACAGACCCGGGAACTCAGCACAGGGATGGTGGGAACCCCTCATAATGGGCACAGCGGGTGTACAGACCCGGGAACTCAGCACAGGGATGGTGAGAACCCCTCATAATGGGCACAGCGGGTGTACAGACCCGGGAACTCAGCACAGGGATGGTGGGAACCTCTCATAATGGGCACAGCGGGTGTACAGACCCGGGAACTCAGCACAGGGATGAAGGGAACCCCTCATAATGGGCACAGCGGGTGTACAGACCTGGGAACTCAGCACGGGGATGGTGGGAACCCCTCATAATGGGCACAGCGGGTGTACAGACCTGGGAACTCAGCACGGGGATGGTGGGAACCCCTCATAATGGGCACAGCGGGTGTACAGACCCGGGAACTCAGCACAGGGATGGTGGGAACCCCTCATAATGGGCACAGCGGGTGTACAGACCCGGGAACTCAGCACAGGGATGGTGAGAACCCCTCATAATGGGCACAGCGGGTGTACAGACCCGGGAACTCAGCACAGGGATGGTGGGAACCCCTCATAATGGGCACAGCGGGTGTACAGATAAAATTTACCATATTAGTCATTCCTGTCCCTTTCTGGGGAATTGGCTCTTCGAGGATAAGGTGAAGTTTGATCTTAATCAGGCCCAGTTATGTCACAGCTGTGGTTGTCCCTTATAGGGAGGCAACTGTCTCTTATACACGTCCCAACCTTGGGGAGGCCTGAGCAGCTGGCTCCATGGAGAGACACTGTGTGGCAGCAGCTTTTCTCTGTAATGAGGTATCTGGACACAAGGCTTATTTCACAGTTAGAAATGGAGGCAATGTGTAGTTAGAGGCGGACAGGCCAGGATTTATTTCCATGTCTTGGTTTTATTGCTCTTGACAGGCTGCCTAAGTAATTTCATGCCGGAAATGCTTTTCTGATACTGGAAGTCCAATTAAGCTGTTTGTGGCCTGAAACCCGACCGGCTGTGTGAACTCACTGCCCCCCCCCCCCCCAAAAAAAAAACCCCACATGAGGCCAATTACCCCACAGGACTGCAAGAGCAATATATTACTATTATAGATCATCCAATACGGCCTGCCTGATTCACGATGGGGATCCTTCCTAAAGCGTGTTTGATTCCTAAAAACCACCCCAGATTAACAAAATATTCTACATGACCAACCCACACAGACAAGAGATCCCAGATGACCATCCTAGGTTACCGAGAGATCCCAGATGACCATCCCAGAATAACAAGAGATCCCAGATGACCATCCCAGATTACCAAGAGATCCCAGATGACCACACAGATTACCGAGAGATCCCAGATGACCACACAGATTCATAAAAGATCCCAGATGACCATCCCAGAATAACAAGAGATCCCAGATGACCATCCCAGATTACCAAGAGATCCCAGATGACCACACAGATTACCGAGAGATCCCAGATGACCACACAGATTCATAAAAGATCCCAGATGACCATCCCAGAATAACAAGAGATTCCAAATGACCATCCCAGATTACCAAGAGATCCCAGATGACCACACAGATTACCGAGAGATCCCAGATGACCACACAGATTACAGAGAGATCCCAGATGACCATCCTAGATTGATGAGAGATTCCAAATGACCATCCCAGATTACCAAGAGATCCCAGATGACCACACAGATTACCAAGAGATTCCAGATGACCAAACAGATTTATAAACAGATCCCAGATGACCATCACAGATTACCGAGAGATCCCAGATGACCACACAGATTCATAACAGATCCCAGATGACCATACCAGAATAACAAGAGATCCCAGATGACCATCCCAGAATAACAAGAGATCCCAGATGACCATCCTAGATTGATGAGAGGTTCCAAATGACCATCCCGGATTACCAAGAGATCCCAGGTGACCACAAAGATTACCGAGAGATCCCAGATGACCACACAGATTCATAACAGATCCTAGATGACCATCCCAGAATAACAAGAGATCCCAGATGATCATCCTAGATTGATGAGAGATTCCAAATGACCATCCCAGAATAACAATAGATCCCGAATGACCATCCCACATTGATGAGAGATTCCAAATGACCATCCCAGATTACCAAGAGATCCCAGACGACCACACAGATTACTGAGAGATCCCAGATGGCCACACAGATTACCGAGAGATCCCAGATGACCACACAGATTACCGAGAGATCCCAGATGACCACACAGATTACTGAGAGATCCCAGATGACCAGATTCATAACAGATCCCAGATGACCACACAGATTACTGAGAGATCCCAGATGACCATCTCAGAATAACAAGAGATCCCAGATGACCATCCCCGATAGATGAGAGATCCCAGGTGACCATCCCAAATTGATGAGTGTTCCTAGATGACCATGCCAAATTGATGAGAGATCCCAGATTATCATCCCAGATTAAGAAATTCCAGATAACCATCCCAGATTGATTAGAGATCAATGATTTCCATTCCAGATAGATGAGAGATTCAAGATGACCATCTCAAATTGATGAAAGATCCCAGATGACCATCCCAGATTGATAAGAGATCGATGATTACCATTCCAGATTAATGAGAGATCCCAGATGACCATACCAAATTGATAAGAAATCCCAGATGACCATCCCAGATTAATGAGAGATCCCAGATGATACTAATTAACAAGAGATCCCAGATGACCATCCCAGGATATTAAGAGATCCCAGATGACCATCTCAAATTGATGAGAGAATCCAGATGACAATCCCAGATTAATCAGAGATCGACGATTACCATTCCAGATTTTTTGTAGTTTTTATTTATTTATTTTTTTATTAATCAAGTATTCTTTATTGAAAAAAAAATCAATTTATAAATAAAACTCTCAAACACCACTTTCTCCAACCTCTGTTACATTTATATTTCTCTTACTCATTTTTCATAAATACCATAATATATAAATCCCCCATTTGCCCATACATCCCTCAAGCAACACGTATCTCCCCCACCACCACATACTTCTTCCATTTAATTTATTTTCAAAAAATAACGCACCACACTTTTCTCTTTATATCTCAAATTTCCCATGTATTTATTTATTATTTATAACCCCCATAATATATTATTTGAATACAACTTTAACTTAAAAGAAGAACCTCCCAAAATGCTTTTTAGATTTATACCTTACACCATCTATTCCTACTTTCTTTGGGCTTCTTCTCTCTGGACTCTTTCTTATTTTCTTCTATCGCACTAGAGACTAGACCCGTTTACATCTAGATTTCCACATCTTCCACATCCTTCCATATCGTGTCATTAACAGCCTTCACCCAATGGTCGGGGGAGCTTGCACCAACCATCTCTGTGCAATCAGTTTTCTTGCTTGGAATGGGCACCTTAACATCGCTATCTGTTTGCCATCTGTCCTCTCATTCCTTTCCACATAGCCCAACACACATAGTTTTGGGTCTAGATCTAGAGATGTCCCAACGACCAAATTAATGGTATCAATAGCCTCCCTCCATTGACAGCCGGTGGTCATTTATTTTTTTTGGGGGGCGGCAAACAAACCCCCCCCCCCTCACTCACACCACCTTCACCGACCAAAGCTGCAACACTCCCACCACGCCTTTCCTTTTCTCGGCCCGCCACCTTCTATACATAGAAATCCCCATCAGACATGTCTCCCCCCATTAGTGGGATGTGTGCTCCGATCACAGCTGCTCCTACCTCCACCGATCCCCGAAGAAGTCCCAGCACACCCCACACCGCTGCCAAGCTTGCCCCCATCGTCGTTCTTGCTCTGCTCGTAGCCGTCCTCAACTCCCCGGTCTGCTCTAAGACTCCCCAATTGGGTCTCAGGAGCTGCTTCCTGATTGGCTGGGAGGAGAACCACTGTGACAATAGCGAATATTAATTCGCTAATGTCACACAACTGGGTGGGCTCAGAGCGCAGTGCTCTGTGCCCCCAGCCCACCCTTTTTTTAAGCCAATCAGAGCCTCCAGCTCTAATCATGTGCTTAAAAAAAAAAAACCTCCATTGGAATCCATGCGTCCGGCACCCTGCATGTATCCTATGTGTTCATGTTATCCTATGTGTTCATGTTATGGTATGTGTCCATGTTATGGTATGTGTCCATGTTATCCTATGTGTTCATGTTCTCCTATGTGTCCATGTTCTCATATGTGTCCATGTTATGGTATGTGTCCATGTTATGGTATGTGTCCATGTTATCCTATGTGTTCATGTTATCATATGTGTCCATGTTATCATATGTCTCCATGTTATCCTATGTGTCCATGTTCTCCTATGTGTCCATGTTCTCCTATGTGTCCATGTTCTCCTATGTGTCCGTGTTCTCCTATGTATCCATGTTCTCCTATGTGTTCATGTTATGGTATGTGTCCATGTTATCCTATGTCTCCATGTTCTCCTATGTGTCCATGTTATCCTATGTGTCCATGTTATCCTATGTCTCCATATTCTCCTATGTGTCCATGTTATCCTATGTGTCCATGTTATCCTATGTGTCCATGTTCTCCTATGTGTCCATGTTCTCCTATGTCTCCATGTTCTCCTATATGTCAATGTTATCCTATGTCTCCATGTTATCCTATGTCTCCATGTTATCCTATGTGTCCATGTTATCCTATGTCTCCATATTCTCCTATGTGTCCATGTTATCCTATGTGTCCATGTTATCCTATGTGTCCATGTTCTCCTATGTGTCCATGTTCTCCTATGTCTCCATGTTCTCCTATATGTCAATGTTATCCTATGTCTCCATGTTATCCTATGTCTCCATGTTATCCTATGTGTCCATGTTCTCCTATGTGTCCATGTTATCCTATGTTTCCATGTTCTCCTATGTGTCCATGTTATCCTATGTCTCCATGTTCTCCTATGTGTCCATGTTATCCTATGTCTCCATGTTATCCTATGTGTCCATGTTCTCCTATGTGTCCATGTTCTCCTATGTGTCCATGTTCTCCTATGTGTCCATGTTCTCTTATGTGTCCATGTTATCCTATGTGTCCATGTTCTCCTATGTGTCCATGTTCTCCTATGTTTCCATGTTATCCTATGTGTCCATGTTCTCCTATGTGTCCATGTTCTCCTATGTGTCCATGTTCTCCTATGTGTCCATGTTCTCCTATGTGTCCATGTTCTCCTATGTGTCCATGTTCTCCTATGTCTCCATGTTCTCCTATATGTCAATGTTATCCTATGTCTCCATGTTATCCTATGTCTCCATGTTATCCTATGTGTCCATGTTATCCTATGTCTCCATATTCTCCTATGTGTCCATGTTATCCTATGTGTCCATGTTATCCTATGTGTCCATGTTCTCCTATGTGTCCATGTTCTCCTATGTCTCCATGTTCTCCTATATGTCAATGTTATCCTATGTCTCCATGTTATCCTATGTCTCCATGTTATCCTATGTGTCCATGTTCTCCTATGTGTCCATGTTATCCTATGTTTCCATGTTCTCCTATGTGTCCATGTTATCCTATGTCTCCATGTTCTCCTATGTGTCCATGTTATCCTATGTCTCCATGTTATCCTATGTGTCCATGTTCTCCTATGTGTCCATGTTCTCCTATGTGTCCATGTTCTCCTATGTGTCCATGTTCTCTTATGTGTCCATGTTATCCTATGTGTCCATGTTCTCCTATGTGTCCATGTTCTCCTATGTTTCCATGTTATCCTATGTGTCCATGTTCTCCTATGTGTCCATGTTCTCCTATGTGTCCATGTTCTCCTATGTGTCCATGTTCTCCTATGTGTCCATGTTCTCCTATGTGTCCATGTTATCCTATGTCTCCATGTTCTCCTATGTGTCCATGTTCTCCTATGTGTCCATGTTATTTTATGTATCCATGTTCTCCTATGTGTCCATGTTATCCTATGTGTCCATGTTCTCCTATGTGTCCATGTTATCCTATGTGTCCATGTTATCCTATGTGTCCATGTTCTCCTATGTGTTCATGTTATCCTATGTGTTCATGTTCTCCTATGTATCCATGTTATGGTATGTGTCCATGTTATCCTATGTGTTCATGTTCTCCTATGTGTCCATGTTATGGTATGTGTCCATGTTATCCTATGTGTTCATGTTATCATATGTGTCATATGTGTCCATGTTATGGTATGTGTCCATGTTATCCTATGTGTTCATGTTATCATATGTGTCCATGTTATCATATGTCTCCATGTTATCCTATGTGTCCATGTTCTCCTATGTGTCCATGTTCTCCTATGTGTTCATGTTATGGTATGTGTCCATGTTATCCTATGTGTCCATGTTCTCCTATGTGTCCATGTTATGGTATGTGTCCATGTTATCCGATGTCTCCATGTTCTCCTATGTGTCCATGTTATCCTATGTCTCCATGTTTTCCTATGTGTCCATGTTATCCTATGTGTCTATGTTCTCCTATGTGTTCATGTTATCGTATGTGTCCATGTTATCCTATGTGTCCATGTTCTCCTATGTCTCCATGTTATCCTATGTGTCCATGTTATCCTATGTCTCCATGTTCTCCTATGTGTCCATGTTCTCCTATGTGTCCATGTTATCCTATGTGTCCATGTTATCCTATGTATCCATGTTATCCTATGTGTTCATGTTATCCTATGTGTCCATGTTATCCTATGTGTCCATGTTATCCTATGTGTCCATGTTATCCTATGTATCCATGTTATCCTATGTGTCCATGTTATCCTATGTGTCCATGTTATCCTATGTGTCCATGTTATCCTATGTGTCCATGTTATCCTATGTGTCCATGTTATCCTATGTGGCCATGCACACATAGGCTGTTATCAGCAGTTTTGGGTAGTAACGTTTTTGAGCAGTAAAAAAACCCAAAAACTAGTGGGTTGTGAGAGATGTTTTTCAGCTGTAAAAATGCTCTAGCGCTGATAAACGCTGATAAACGTCGATAAACGCTCAAAAACGTCGCTCAACAGCGTTTTTTAACGTTTTTGGTCCATTGAAATTAAATTTTTTTTTTTTCTTAAAAAAAAAAAAAAAAAAGCCAAAAAACGCTAACGCGGAAAAACGCTATTGCAAAAACGTTCAAAAAAGCAGAAAAAAAGTTGAAAAACTCACTGCAAAGCTACTGCTGTTTTTATAACGTTATTTTAACGTGCGGTGTGCTTGAGGCCACAATCTTAGCCACTATGTAGAATAAGATAAATAAAACAAAATATCTTATCTTAACCACTTGCCGACCAGCCGCCTCAGTTGTTCTGCGGCAACATGGTCTCGGCTGCGCGAATCGCCGTCATGTTACGTCGGTAACATATTCAGCCACTGGGGGGTGCGTGCGCGGCCCCTGCTCGCCCATGGAGCCAATCCGAGTGCCCGGCTGTCACAATCACCGCCGAGCTCCCGCGATCGCTCGGGGCACAGAGTTTCCGGTTCTCTGAGGGGAGAAGTGACAGATCGTCTGTTCATACAGAGTATGAACAGCGATCTGTCATCTCCCCTATACTGTCCCCTCCCCCTTCAGTTAGAACACACACTAGGACACACTTAACCCCTTCACTGCCCCCTAGTGGTTAACCCCTTCACTGCCAGTGACATTTTTACAGTAATCAATGCATTTTCATAGCACTGTTTGCTGTAAAAATGCCAATGAGCCCAAAAAGTGTCAAAATTGTCCGACGTGTGCGCCATAACATCGCAGTCATGATAAAAATCGCAGATCGCCACCATTACTAGTAAAGAAAGAATTAGTAATAAAAATGCCATAAAACTATCCCCTATTTTGTGCAAACCAATCAATATACGCTTATTGCAATTTTTTTTTACCAAAAATATGTAGAAGAATACATATCGGCCTAAACTGAGAAAGAAATATTTTTTTTTATATATTTTTGGGGGATATTTATTATAGCAAAAAAAGTAAAAAATATTGCATTTTTTTCAAAATTGTCGCTCTTACTTTATTTATAGCGCAAAAAATAAAAACCGCCGAGGTGATCAAATACCACCAAAAGAAAGCTCTATTTGTGGGAAAAAAAGGGCGCCAATTTTGTTTAGGTACAACGCTGCACGAGTTAAAGGGACGCAGTGCTGAATCGCAAAAAGTGCTCTGGTCAGGAAGGGGGTAAAATCTTCTCGGGGCTGAAGCGGTTAATTGTGTCAACAGCTACTATAAAAAATATCCAAGTAAAACTGATAGCATTTAAAAAGTCCAACACATCTTATGCCCTTAAAATGGCATAGCAGCTCTCATGTCAGTCCATCCACATGTAAAAAGCTTTTATATGATTCCACATATCAGGAAAAAAGGTGAAATGACTTCTTTAAGTGGGTGAAGCCCTCGTAACGGTGATCCTAGTTGTTATCACTGGTGGACTACATGCCCAGAACACCTCCATGTGAGTAACATTCCCCTTAGGCCCGGGGGTATACACTCACCAGATGTTAATATTTCATACGCCTTAAGGTAATCCTTTGCTGTCACTTTTCATACAACACAAGCGTCTTCCTATACAGCAGGACCGGTGACTACGCTACATTCTTTTATATAAATATATTGCTCTATTGTTTTTACAATCTAGTACGTATATTCTGTATGGGGGGCATTTGGCTACAATACAATTTTGAAAAGCAGGATTACGCTATGTGAGATTTTTACTTTCCTATATGATGCAGCTGCATTGGAGCCATCCATACCTCCACCCTAACAGAATTAGTGGATGACTTGCCTTCAAAGTGACAGCAGAGGATTACCTTAAGGCGTATGAAATATTAAAATCTGGTGAGTGTATACCCTAAGGCGAGTGTTACTCACATGGTGGTGTTCTGGGCATGTAGTGCACGAGTGATAACAACTAGGATCACCGTAACGAGAGCTTCACCCACTTAAAGAAGTCATTTCACCTTTTTTTCTGATATGTGGAATCATATAAAAGCTTTTTACATGTGTATGGACTGACATGAGCGCTGCTATGGCATTTTAAGGACATAAGATGTGTTGGATTTTTTAAATGCTATCAGTTTTAACTTCTGGGGTGTGTAGTATGCTCTATGCATCAAATATAATTGTGAAACTATTTGTGAAGGGGATACCGAGATCAACGGACCTAGTTCTAATATACACCTCCACTGGTTATGCTCCATAGATCCTCCTCGCACCTCCTCTTACTAGGGAGATCTTCACTTTCCTCTGTCGCCGCCTTACAGGTATTACCATAGATATCAGATATCAGTCCTCTAGAGGCGCTTGCGTTAATTCGTTCATCTCGCTCCACTCCAATATCTTTTCTTTAAACTGTGCATTCAAGGCATGTCTAATTTGCAGGTACCTGTAAAAGGATTGATTCGGGATGGCATACTCCTCCCTTAACTCTTGGAATGACTTTAAGGTCCTATTATCATAGATTTGGATGAGGCGCTGTATGCCACAGCTTTCCAATTCCATATTAAAAGAAAGATCTCAGATTACCATCCCAGATTGATAAGAGATCCCAGATGACTATCCCAGATTAATGAGAAATCCAAGATTATTATCCCAGATTGATAAGAGATCCCAGATGACTATCCAAGATTAATGAGAGATTCCATATGACCATCATAGATTAATGATATATTCCAGATAACCATCCTAGACTGATGAAGGATCACAGATGACCATCACAGATTAATCAGAGATCCCAGATTTTGCAACAGATCCCAGATAACCACCTGGATTAGTCAAATATCTCATATGACCATCTCAGGACTATGAAAGATGTCAGATGACCATCGCAAATTCTTTGCTAGGATTTGTGCTCTCCCCATGGATCCTCTGCTAGGACTGGCACTACCCAACAGCTCTTTTAATAAGAATTGTCACACCATATACTGTATATCCTTAGTAGCTCAGCATTAGTGGCTCTGGAGGCTCCTCTACTAGGATAGACTGCCACCCATGCATTTTTTTTAGGATCTTGGGCCACCACAGGCCCCAGTGTTCTGTTAGGATTGGTGGCTCCCATGGGTCCTCTGCATAGATTGTTTGATTGCATCCCAAGGATCCTGTTCTAGATTTGATGGTTCCCGGAGATCCTCTGCTGGACATGGGCCCCCTTACAGATCATCAGATAGAAGGGGTGGCATCTACAGACCCTCTGCTAGGATTCTTTGCACCCTAAACTTACTCTGCTGGAATTGATCTTCTGCAAATATTGATGGCTCCAGTGGATCCTCTAAGACTGGTGATGCTGAGGGATATTTTACTAGGATTGTGACCCATTCATGAATCCTTTGCTAAGATTGTTTGCCCCTAAAGACCCTGTCCTAAATTTGGTGGCTCCCATGGATTCTCTAGTAGAAATGGGGCCCACCACAAATCTGATAGAATTGGTGGTCTCATGGAGCCTCTGCTAGGATTGGTAGCCTCCCCATTCTCATCACATCGATCCTTTGCTAGAGCTGGTAATTCTTATGGATCCTTTGCTAGGATTGGTGCCTCCCCATTATATTCTTATCAGAATTGTCAACCATTATATGTCCTATCATAGGATCAATGGTGATTGATTGCCTGCACAGATAATTTACTAGGTTTGGTATTATGCTTCAGATCCTTTGCTTAGATTAGTGGCTGCCGAGGCTCCTCTACTATGATAGAGTGCCCCCTATGCATCTTGTTCTAGGATCTGGGGCCACCACGGGTGTTCTTCTAGAAGTGGCTCCCATGGGTCCTCTGCATAGATTGTTGGCTCCAGTGGATGCTCTGGTAGAATTAGCCACTCTTACAGATTCCCTGTTAGGATTGGTGACCTTCCATGGATCCCTCGTTATGATTGATTGCATCCCAAGGACCCTGTCCTAAATATGGTGTCTCCCAGAGATACTCTGCTCGAAATGTTGCCTCTCACAGATCTTCTGATAAAATTGGTGGCCCCATGGATCCTCTGCTAGGATTGTAACTCCCCCATAGATCTTCTGATCAGAATTGTCAATCCTTAAATATATTCGTTAAAAGGATTGATGCCCCTACTGACCTTCTGTTAAAATTGGTGGAATCTGAGGCTCATCTGATTGAATAGACTATCCACTATTTCCATCCATGTCCTCTCTCTTCTCGGGTCATTCTCTTCTATTTCCATCCATGTCCTCTCTCTTCTCGGGTCATTCTCCTCTATTTCCATCCATGTCCTCTCTCTTCTCGGGTCATTCTCCTCTATTTCCAACCATGTCCTCTCTCTTCTCGGGTCATTCTCTTCTATTTCCATCTATGTCCTCTCTCTTCTCGGGTCATTCTCTTCTATTTCCATCCATGTTTTCTCAGATAGTGATGATGGTGGGGGTAGAGATGGAGATAGAGATGATGGTGGGGGTAGAGATGGAGATAGTGATGATGGTGGGGGTAGGGATGGAGATAGTGATGATGGTGGGGGTAGAGATGGAGATAGTGATGATGGTGGGGGTAGGGATGGAGATAGTGATGATAGTGGGGGTAGAGATGGAGATAGTGATGATGGTGGGGGTAGAGATGGAGATAGTGATAATGGTGGGGTAGGGATGGAGATAGTGATGATGGTGGAGGTAGAGATGGGGATAGTGATGATGGTGGAGGTAGGGATGGGGATAGTGATGATGGTGGAGGTAGGGATGGAGATAGTGATGATGGTGGAGGTAAAGATGGAGATAGTGATGATGGTGGAGGTAGGGAGGAGATAGTGATGATGGTGAGGGAAGGGATGGAGATAGTGATGATGGTGGAGGTAGGGATGGAGATAGTAATGATGGTGGGGTAGGGATGGAGATAGTGATGATGGTGGAGGTAGGGATGGAGACAGTGATGATGGTGGGGGTAGGGATGGAGATAGTGATGATGGTGGAGGTAGAGATGGAGATAGTGATGATGGTGGAGGTAGGGATGGAGATAGTGATGATGGTGGAGGTAGGGATGGAGATAGGGATGATGGTGGGGGTAGGGATGGAGATAGTGATGATGGTGGGGTAGGGATGGAGATAGTGATGATGGTGGAGGTAGGGATGGAGATAGTGATGATGGTGGAGGTAGGGATGGAGATAGTGATGATGGTGGAGGTAGGGATGGAGATAGTGATGATGGTGGAGGTAGAGATGGAGATAGTGATGATGGTGGAGGTAGGGATAGAGATAGTGATGATGGTGGGGTAGAGATGGAGATAGTGATGATGGTGGGGGTAGAGATGGAGATAGTGATGATGGTGGAGGTAGGGATGGAGATAGTGATGATGGTGGAGGTAGGGATGGAGATAGTGATGATGGTGGAGGTAGGGATGGAGATAGTGATGATGGTGGGGTAGGGATGGAGATAGTGATGATGGTGGAGGTAGGGATGGAGATAGTGATGATGGTGGGGGTAGGGATGGAGATAGTGATGATGGTGGAGGTAGAGATGGAGATAGTGATGATGGTGGAGGTAGGGATGGAGATAGTGATGATGGTGGGGTAGGGATGGAGATAGTGATGATGGTGGAGGTAGGGATGGAGATAGTGATGATGGTGGGGGTAGGGATGGAGATAGTGATGATGGTGGAGGTAGAGATGGAGATAGTGATGATGGTGGAGGTAGGGATGGAGATAGTGATGATGGTGGAGGTAGGGATGGAGATAGTGATGATGGTGGAGGTAGGGATGGAGATAGGGATGATGGTGGAGGTAGGGATGGAGATAGTGATGATGGTGGGGGTAGGGATGGAGATAATGATGATGGTGGAGGTAGGGATGGAGATAGTGATGATGGTGGAGGTAGAGGTGGAGATAGTGATGATGGTGGGGGTAGGGATGGAGATAGTGATGATGGTGGAGGTAGAGATGGAGATAGTGATGATGGTGGAGGTAGGGATGGAGATAGTGATGATGGTGGAGGTAGAGATGGAGATAGTGATGATGGTGGGGGTAAAGATGGAGATAGTGATGATGGTGGAGGTAGGGATGGAGATAGTGATGATGGTGGAGGCAGAGATGGAGATAGTGATGATGGTGGAGGTAGGGATGGAGATAGTGATGATGGTGGAGGTAGGGATGGAGATAGTGATGATGGTGGGGGTAGGGATGGAGATAGTGATGATGGTTGGGGTAGGGATGGAGATAGTGATGATGGTGGAGGTAGAGATGGAGATAGTGATGATGGTAGGGGTAGAGATGGAGATAGTGATGATGGTGGTGGTAGGGATGGAGATAGTGATGATGGTGGAGGTAGAGATGGAGATAGTGATGATGGTGGGGGTAGAGATGGAGATAGTGATGATGGTGGGGGTAGAGGTGGAGATAGTGATGATGGTGGGGGTAGGGATGGAGATAGTGATGATGGTGGAGGTAGAGATGGAGATAGTGATGATGGTGGAGGTAGAGGTGGAGATAGTGATGATGGTGGGAGTAGGGATGGAGATAGTGATGATGGTGGAGGTAGGGATGGAGATAGTGATGATGGTGGAGGTAGGGATGGAGATAGTGATGATGGTGGAGGTAGGGATGGAGATAGTGATGATGGTGGGGGTAGGGATGGAGATAGTGATGATGGTGGGGGTAGAGATGGAGATAGTGATGATGGTGGAGGTAGGGATGGAGATAGTGATGATGGTGGGGGTAGAGATGGAGATAGTGATGATGGTGGAGGTAGAGATGGAGATAGTGATGATGGTGGGGGTAGGGATGGAGATAGTGATGATGGTGGAGGTAGGGATGGAGATATTGATGATGGTGGGGGTAGAGATGGAGATAGTGATGATGGTGGAGGTAGAGATGGAGATAGTGATGATGGTGGAGGTAGGGATGGAGATAGTGATGATGGTGGGGGTAGAGATGGAGATAGTGATGATGGTGGAGGTAGAGATGGAGATAGTGATGATGGTGGAGGTAGAGATGGGGATAGTGATGATGGTGGGGGTAGGGATGGAGATAGTGATGATGGTGGAGGTAGAGATGGAGATAGTGATGATGGTGGAGGTAGGGATGGAGATAGTGATGATGGTGGAGGTAGGGATGGAGATAGTGATGATGGTGGAGGTAGGGATGGAGATAGTGATGATGGTGGAGGTAGGGATGGAGATAGTGATGATGGTGGGGGTAGGGATGGAGATAATGATGATGGTGGGGGTAGAGATGGAGATAGTGATGATGGTGGAGGTAGAGGTGGAGATAGTGATGATGGTGGGGGTAGGGATGGAGATAGTGATGATGGTGGAGGTAGAGATGGAGATAGTGATGATGGTGGGGGTAGGGATGGAGATAGTGATGATGGTGGGGGTAGAGATGAAGATAGTGATGATGGTGGAGGTAGCGATGGAGATAGTGATGATGATGGAGGTAGGGATGGAGATAGTGATGATGGTGGGGGTAGAGATGGAGATAGTGATGATGGTGGGGGTAGAGATGGAGATAGTGATGATGGTGGAGGTAGGGATGGAGATAGTGATGATGGTGGAGGTAGAGATGGAGATAGTGATGATGGTGGAGGTAGAGATGGAGATAGTGATGATGGTGGGGGTAGAGATGGAGAAAGTGAAGATGGTGGAGGTAGGGATGGAGATAGTGATGATGGTGGGGGTAGGGATGGAGATAGTGATGATGGTGGAGGTAGAGATGGAGATAGTGATGATGGTGGAGGTAGGGATGGAGATAGTGATGATGGTGGAGGTAGGGATGGAGATAGTGATGATGGTGGGGTAGAGATGGAGATAGTGATGATGGTGGGGGTAGAGATGGAGATAGTGATGATGGTGGTGGTAGGGATGGAGATAGTGATGATGGTGGAGGTAGAGATGGAGATAGTGATGATGGTGGGGGTAGAGATGGAGATAGTGATGATGGTGGAGGTAGAGGTGGAGATAGTGATGATGGTGGGGGTAGGGATGGAGATAGTGATGATGGTGGAGGTAGAGATGGAGATAGTGATGATGGTGGAGGTAGGGATGGAGATAGTGATGATGGTGGGGTAGGGATGGAGATAGTGATGATGGTGGAGGTAGGGATGGAGATAGTGATGATGGTGGGGGTAGGGATGGAGATAGTGATGATGGTGGAGGTAGGGATGGAGATAGTGATGATGGTGGAGGTAGGGATGGAGATAGTGATGATGGTGGGGGTAGGGATGGAGATAGTGATGATGGTGGGGGTAGAGATGGAGATAGTGATGATGGTGGAGGTAGGATGGAGATAGTGATGATGGTGGAGGTAGGGATGGAGATAGTGATGATGGTGGAGGTAGGGATGGAGATAGTGATGATGGTGGAGGTAGGGATGGAGATAGTGATGATGGTGGAGGTAGGGATGGAGATAGTGATGATGGTGGAGGTAGAGATGGAGATAGTGATGATGGTGGGGGTAGGGATGGAGATAGTGATGATGGTGGAGGTAGGGTTGGAGATAGTGATGATGGTGGAGGTAGAGATGGAGATAGTGATGATGGTGGAGGTAGGGATGGAGATAGTGATGATG
The DNA here is from genome assembly GCA_037952925.1 of Lithobates clamitans. Taxonomy (NCBI): domain Eukaryota; kingdom Metazoa; phylum Chordata; class Amphibia; order Anura; family Ranidae; genus Lithobates; species Lithobates clamitans. The sequence goes on from JBBGZY010003270.1 coordinate 159,458, forward strand.
GTGGAGGTAGAGATGGAGATAGTGATGATGGTGGAGGTAGAGATGGAGATAGTGATGATGGTGGGGGTAGGGATGGAGATAGTGATGATGGTGGAGGTAGAGATGTAGATAGTGATGATGGTGGGGGTAGGGATGGAGATAGTGATGATGGTGGAGGTAGAGATGGAGATAGTGATGATGGTGGGGGTAGAGATGGAGATAGTGATGATGGTGGAGGTAGGGATGGAGATAGTGATGATGGTGGGGGTAGGGATGGAGATAGTGATGATTGTGGAGGTAGGGGTGGGGATAGTGATGATGGTGGGGGTAGAGATGGAGATAGTGATGATGGTGGGGGTAGAGATGGAGATAGTGATGATGGTGGGGGTAGAGATGGAGATAGTGATGATGGTGGAGGTAGAGATGGAGATAGTGATGATGGTGGAGGTAGAGATGGAGATAGTGATGATGGTGGAGGTAGGGATGGGGATAGTGATGATGGTGGAGGCAGAGATGGAGATAGTGATGATGGTGGAGGTAGGGATGGAGATAGTGATGATGGTGGAGGTAGGGATGGAGATAGTGATGATGGTGGGGGTAGAGATGGAGATAGTGATGATGGTGGGGGTAGAGATGGAGATAGTGATGATAGTGGGGGTAGGGATGGGGATAGTGATGATGGTGGGGGTAGGGATGGAGATAGTGATGATGGTGGAGGTAGAGATGGAGATAGTGATGATGGTGGAGGTAGAGATGGAGATAATGATGATGGTGGGGGTAGAGATGGAGATAGTGATGATGGTGGAGGTAGAGGTGGAGATAGTGATGATGGTGGAGGTAGAGATGGAGATAGTGATGATGGTGGAGGTAGGGATGGAGATAGTGATGATGGTGGAGGTAGAGATGGAGATAGTGATGATGGTGGAGGTAGAGATGGAGATAGTGATGATGGTGGGGGTAGAGATGGAGATAGTGATGATGGTGGAGGTAGAGATGGAGATAGTGATGATGGTGGAGGTAGAGATGGAGATAGTGATGATGGTGGAGGTAGGGATGGAGATAGTGATGATGGTGGAGGTAGGGATGGAGATAGTGATGATGGTGGGGGTAGGGATGGAGATAGTGATGATGGTGGGGTAGGGATGGAGATAGTGATGATGGTGGGGGTAGGGATGGGGATAGGAATGGAGATTGAAAAGTTGAGTAGAATGGAGGGGGGTGAGAATGGGGGGGGGATGGGGAGGGATGAGGATGGAGGAGGAGGATGAAGATGAGGATGGTGAGGAGTGTAGTGAGGAGGAGGAAGCTAGGGATGGTAATGAGGAGGATGGGGATGGTAATGAGGAGGATGGGGGTGGTAATGAGGAGGATGGGGGTGATGAGTAATGAGGAGGATGGGGGTGATGAGTAAAGAGGAGGATGGGGGTGGTAAAGAGGAGGATAGGGATTGATGAGTAATGAGGAGGATGGGGGTGATGAGTAATGAGGAGGATGGGGGTGGTAATGAGGAGGATGGGGGTGATGAGTAATGAGGAGGATGGGGGTGATGGGTAAAGAGGAGGATGGGGGTGATGAGTAAAGAGGAGGATGGGGGTGATGAGTAAAGAGGAGTATGGGGTGGTAATGAGGAGGATGGGGGAGGTAAAGAGGAGGATGGGGGTGATGAGTAAAGAGGAGGATGGGGGTGGTGAGTAATGAGGAGGATGGGGGTGGTAATGAGGAGGATGGGGGTGATGAGTAAAGAGGAGGATGGGGGTGGTAATGAGGAGGATGGGGGTGATGAGTAAAGAGGAGGATGGGGGTGGTAATGAGGAGGATGGGGGTGATGAGTAATGAGGAGGATGGGGGTGATGAGTAAAGAGGAGGATGGGGGTGATGAGTAATGAGGAGAACAGTCGGTGGTGTCCGGTGTGAGGCTCCCCTCCCCCTCCTCCATACATGGAGTGCGATGTGATCGGGGCGGGTCCGGTCTCCGGGATATAAATCGGGGGATCGGTTCGGCTCTCCTCCACCCTCCGCACTTCTCTCCGATCTGTTCTCCGCTCCGTCCGCCCGACCACCGATCTCCACCGATCTCCACCATGGACGCCATCAAGAAGAAGATGCAGATGTTGAAGTTGGACAAAGAGAATGCGATCGACCGAGCCGAGCAAGCCGAGTCCGAGAAGAAGCTGGCGGAGGATCGCTGCAAGCAGGTACTACGACCCCCAACTTCTCACTACTACGACCCCCAACTTCTCACTACTACGACCCCCAACTTCTCACTACTACGACCCCCAACTTCTCACTACTACTAACCCCAACATACTACTACTCCCATCCAGTCACTACTACCCCTTCAGATATCCACTTCTACTACTATTTATATCTATACCATCCCCTTTATAACACTAGTACCACCAAAATACAACAACCCCCACCAGATCTCTACTGCTCCTTTTATACTACAATCCCCATCATGCTTCCACTACCCCAACATACCACGATTTCTCTCCCGCCTAACACTATCCTCTCATGATACCACCACCTTCATCGTGCTACAAATGCCCCCACTACCCTATACTACTACTACCCTCATGATACCACCACCACCTTCATTGTGCTACTACCACTACTACCCCACCATACTACCACTACTACCCCACCATACCACCACTACTACCCCATCATGCTACCACTACTACCCCACCATACCACCACTACTACCCCACCATACTACCACTACTACCCCACCATACCACCACTACTACCCCATCATGCTACCACTACTACCCCACCACACTACCACTACTACCCCACCATACTACCACTACTACCCCACCATACTACCACTACTACCCCACCATACTACCACTACTACCCCATCGTGCTACCACTACTACCCCACTATACCACCACTACTACCCCACCATACCACCACTACTACCCCACCATGCTACCACTACTACCCCATCATGCTACCACTACTACCCCACCATACTACCACTACTACCCCATCATGCTACCACTACTACCCCATCATAACAACTACTCCCATTATTCTACCACCCTCATCATACTACTACATTCCCATCATTCTACCCCCTCCAGCCTACCACTGTTGCCTGTATTTTATCTAATACATTACCCCTGTTGTCCTACTGATACCCTCATCATCTCATTGTACTACTCCTCCCATCTGGATCCTGGAAACTGACACTGTTGATCCTTACAAAGGCCCCAGGATACAATGGACCACTCAGGGGCCCCACTGTGGATGTAGCTGAGGAGCCCCAAGACATGGAGCTTACAATTTACTGAACCTTTGGAGGTTGAACACTAAGGAGCAACTTTCTGCGGAAAGATCTTACCGTCTGGTGACCGATTGGAGCCATCGAAGGATTCCATTGGAGAGATTGTTGGGTTTCCAGTCTAGTGAGATCATTATAGGAGGCTTGCAATCCATCAATCTGAGCGATCAGAGGAGCTTACAATCTACTGATCTGAGTGATCAGAGGAGCTTACAATCTACTGATCTGAGTGATCAGAGGAGCTTACAATCTACTGATCTGAGTGATCAGAGGAGCTTACAATCTACTGATCTGAGTGATCAGAGGAGCTTACAATCTACTGATCAGAGGAGCTTACAATCTACTGATCAGAGGAGCTTACAATCTACTGATCTGAGTGATCAGAGGAGCTTACAATCTACTGATCAGAGGGATCAGAGGAGCTTACAATCTACTGATCTGAGTAATCCGAGGAGCTTACAATCTACTGATCTGAGTAATCTGAGGAGCTTACAATCTACTGATCTGAGTGATCAGAGGAGCTTACAATCTACTGATCTGAGTGATCGGAGGAGCTTACAATCTACTGATCTGAGTGATCAGAGGAGCTTACAATCTACTGATCTGAGTGATCAGAGGAGCTTACAATCTACTGATCTGAGCGATCAGAGGAGCTTACAATCTACTGATCTGAGTGATCGGAGGAGCTTACAATCTACTGATCTGAGTGATCAGAGGAGCTTACAATCTACTGATCTGAGTGATCAGAGGAGCTTACAATCTACTGATCTGAGTGATCAGAGGAGCTTACAATCTACTGATCTGAGCGATCAGAGGAGCTTACAATCTACTGATCTGAGTGATCAGAGGAGCTTACAATCTACTGATCTGAGTGATCAGAGGAGCTTACAATCTACTGATCTAAGCGATCAGAGGAGCTTACAATCTACTGATCAGAGGGATCAGAGGAGCTTACAGTCTACTGATCTGAGTGATCCGAGGAGCTTACAATCTACTGATCTGAGTGATCAGAGGAGCTTACAATCTACTGATCAGAGGGATCAGAGGAGCTTACAATCTACTGATCTGAGTGATCAGAGGAGCTTACAATCTACTGATCTGAGCGATCAGAGGAGCTTACAATCTACTGATCTGAGTGATCAGAGGAGCTTACAATCTACTGATCTGAGTGATCAGAGGAGCTTACAATCTACTGATCTAAGCGATCAGAGGAGCTTACACTCTACTGATCTGAGTGATCAGAGGAGCTTACAATCTACTGATCTGAGTGATCAGAGGAGCTTACAATCTACTGATCTGAGTGATCGGAGGAGCTTACAATCTACTGATCTGAGTGATCAGAGGAGCTTACAATCTACTGATCAGAGGGATCAGAGGAGCTTACAATCTACTGATCTGAGTAATCCGAGGAGCTTACAATCTACTGATCTGAGTAATCCGAGGAGCTTACAATCTACTGATCTGAGTGATCAGAGGAGCTTACAATCTACTGATCTGAGTGATCAGAGAAGCTTACAATCTACTGATCTGAGTGATCAGAGGAGCTTACAATCTACTGATCTGTGGTTGGGAGATTGGGGTCCACGCATTGGACTGGCCAGCAGCAGATAGGTTGGAAAATCGGGGTTTCTGTTGAGGTTTGGTCTGCAGAATAAGGCACATGCAGAGAATTGGTCAGAAGATTGGGTAGACCCAGAGGATTGTCTGGCAGATTCTTCACAGAAGATTGGCCCAGGATTGGTTAACACATTGAGGGTCTCCACCAAGGATTAGTGTCCACACAGAGGATTCAGGATCCACTCAAAAGGTTGGTTAGGAGACTAGGGATCCCACAAAAAATGAGGAGCACATTGGGGGTCTAAAGATTGGGGTCCACACAGAAGGTTGATCAGGAGATCAGGGTTCACACAGAGGGCTGGTAAAGAGATCGCGGTCCACACAGAGGGTTGGCCAGGAGTTTGGGGTCCACAGAATTGATTGGTCAAGAGGTGGGGGTCCACACAGGGGGTTGATAAAAAGAGAGGGGTCCATGAAGAGGGTTGGTCAGGAGATCAGAGTTCACACAAAAGGTTGGTAATAAGATTGGGGTCCACAAAAAGGGTTAGTCAGGAGATCAGGGTCCACACAAATGGTTGGACAGGAGTTTGGGGTCCACTTAGAGGGTTGGTGAGGAGATCAGGGTCTACACAGAGGGTTGGTCAGGAGAAGCAGGGTCCACACAGAGGGTTGGTCAGGAGTGTGGGTTCACAAAGAGGGTTGGTCAGGAGATTGGGGTCCACAGAGAGGAGTGGTCAGGAGATTGGGGTCCACACAGAGGGGTGGTCAGGATATCAGTGTCTACACAGAGAGATGGTCAGGAGATCAGGGTCCACAAAGAGGGTTGGTCAGGAGAAGCAGGGTTCACACAGAGGGTTGGTCAGAAGATTGGGGTTCACACAGAAAATGGTCAGGACATTGGGGTCCATACAGTGGGTTGATCAGGAGATTGAGGTCCACACAGAGGGGTGGTCGGTATATCAGGGTCTACACAGAGAGATGGTCAGGAGATCAGGGTCCACACAGAGGGTTGGTCAGGAGATCGGGGTCCACACAGAAGGTTGGTTAGGAGATCGGGGTTCACACAGAGGGATGGTCAGGCGATCAGGGTCTTTATATAGAGTGTAGTATGACACCAGATTTATGTTTCTGGATGGAAAAGTCAGCCTACCAAAGGTAAACATGGGGACATGAATAGTTCAGGTGGACGGAGAAGAAGGGTTAATGTCAGACACAACAACCTGATAGATACAATATAACAATAACGTTACAATGTGTTATGTATACAATCTCAGCTCCTTCCTGTTCAATGAACCCCTAGTTAACCCTAACAAGCCCTGACTAAGCTGGAAACCCCTAACAATGATCTCCTATTGGCTCCTCTGTGGTTGGTTAACTTTCCTATTGGAAGAGTTTTGTTTTTTATGTTCAACAAATGCAAAAAAATCCCCGTTGATCCTGCCAGGAATGGCGACCTTCCCTGCGCACACTTCCGGGGTTATCTCAGGGAAACCACTTAGTCCTCCCAGTTCTCCTCTTAGGGATTACAAATCAATTAGTGCCTCTGCTTTGGAAATGAAGACAGGGGGTCGACTGAGTGGTTTAGCAAAAGAAATCTGGGCAGGGATGACACCACCCCAACATCAACAGGGTGATTCTCGAGTGAAAGTTGGGTGACTCTCGAGTGAAAGTTAGGTGAGTCTTGGGTGAATGTTGGGTGAGTCTTGGGTGAAATCCGGGTGAGTCTCGGGTGAACGTAGGGTGAGTCTCGGGTGAATGTAGGGTGAGTCTCGGTGAATGTTGGGAGAGTCTTGGGTTAAAGTTGGGTGAGTCTTGGGTGAACGTTGGGTGAGTCTCAGGTGCATGTTGGGTTAGTCTCGGGTGAAAGTTGAGTGAAAATGTTAATAAATATTTCCCTGAAGTAAACGAGGATCTTCACTTAAAAACGAGAATTCTGAGTGGAGTGAAAAGCACTGACATGGAGTTTATTGGCCTTTAGGATGGGAGAGATTACAATCTAGTAAAGTCTAAGTCACAATGTGTAGTGTGGCGCCCCCTGCTGTCATCTGTAGGCAGAAATTTTAATGGCAGAGCAGAAATTTCTGTAATATAATATTCTACATTACAAGACCATCGTAATCAATAGATGGTCCCGCCACTGCAGCAATATAATAGACCATCAGCCAAACACTGAGATCCACCACATCAATATATGAGACCACCGTCCAATCACCCAGCTCCACCACATCAATATATGAGACCACCGTCCAATCACCCAGCTCCACCACATCAATATATGACAGCGTTCAATCACCCAGCTCCACCACATCAATATATGAGACTACCGGCCAATCACCCAGCTCCACTACATCAATATATGAGACCACCGTCCAATCACCCAGCTCCACCACATCAATATATGACAGCGTTCAATCACCCAGCTCCACCACATCAATGTATGAGACCACCATCCAATCACTCAGCTCCACCACATCAATATATGAGACCACCGTTCAATCACCCAGCTCCACCACATCAATATATGAGACTACCGGCCAATCAGCCAGCTCCACCACATCAATATATGAGAACACCGACAATCACTCAGCTCCACCAAATCAATGTATGAGACCACCGTTCAATCACCCAGCTCCACCACATCAATATATGAGACCACCATCCGATCACCCAGCTCCACCACATCAATATATGAGACCACCGTCCAATCACCCAGCTCCACCACATCAATGTATGAGACCAACATCCAATCACCCAGCTCCACCACATCAGTGTATGAGACCACTGTCCAATAACCCAGCTCCACCACATCAATGTATGAGACCACCATCCAATCACCCAGCTCCACCACATCAATGTATGAGACCAACATCCAATCACCCAGCTCCACCACATCAGTGTATGAGACCACTGTCCAATAACCCAGCTCCACCACATCAATGTATGAGACCACCATCCAATCACCCAGCTCCACCACATCAATATATGACAGCGTTCAATCACCCAGCTTCACCAAATCAATGTATGAGACCACCATCCAATCACTCAGCTCCACCACATCAATATATGAGACTAGCGGCCAATCACCCAGCTCCACCACATCAATATATGAGACCACCGTCCAATCACCCAGCTCCACCACATCAATATATGACAGCGTTCAATCACCCAGCTCCACCACATCAATGTATGAGACCACCATCCAATCACTCAGCTCCACCACATCAATATATGAGACCACCGTTCAATCAGCCAGCTCCACCACATCAATATATGAGAACACCGACAATCACTCAGCTCCACCAAATCAATGTATGAGACCACCGTTCAATCACCCAGCTCCACCACATCAATATATGAGACCACTGTCCAATCACTCAACTCCACTACATCAATGTATGAGACCACCATCCGATCACCCAGCTCCACCACATCAATATATAAGACCACCATACAATCACCCAGCTCCACCACATCAATATATGAGACCACCGTCCAATCACCCAGCTCCACCACATCAATGTATGAGACCAACATCCAATCACCCAGCTCCACCACATCAGTGTATGAGACCACTGTCCAATAACCCAGCTCCACCACATCAATATGAGACCACCGTCCAATCACCCAGCTCCACCACATCAATGTATGAGACCACCATCCAATCACCCAGCTCCACCACATCAATATATGAGACCACCATCCAATCACCCAGCTCCACCACATCAATATATGACAGCGTTCAATCACCCAGCTCCACCAAATCAATGTATGAGACCACCATCCAATCACTCAGCTCCACCACATCAATATATGAGACTAGCGGCCAATCACCCAGCTCCACCACATCAATATATGAGAACACCGACAATCACTCAGCTCCACCAAATCAATGTATGAGACCACCGTTCAATCACCCAGCTCCACCACATCAATATATGAGACCACTATCCAATCACTCAGCTCCACTACATCAATGTATGAGACCACCATCCCATCACCCAGCTCCACCACATCAATATATGAGACCACCATACAATCACCCAGCTCCACCACATCAATGTATGAGACCACCATCCAATCACCCAGCTCCACCACATCAATATATGAGACCACCGTCCAATCACCCAGCTCCACCACATCAGTGTATGAGACCACCATCCAATCACCCAGCTCCACCACATCAATGTATGAGACCACCATCCAATCACCCAGCTCCACCACATCAGTGTATGAGACCACCGTCCAATAACCCAGCTCCACCACATCAATGTATGAGACCACCGTCCAATCACCCAGCTCCACCACATCAATGTATGAGACCACCGTCCAATCACCCAGCTCCACCACATCAATATATGAGACCACCAGCCAATCACCCAGCTCCACCACATCAATATATGACAGCGTTCAATCACCCAGCTCCACCACATCAATGTATGAGACCACCATCCAATCACCCAGCTCCACCACATCAATATGAGACCACCGTCCAATCACCTAGCTCCACCACATCGATATGTGAGACCACCGGCCAATCCCCCAGCTCCACCACATCAATATATGAGACCACCGTCCAATCACCCAGCTCCACCACATTAATGTATGAGACCAACATCCAATCACCCAGCTCCACCACATCAATGTATGAGACCACCGTCCAATCACCCAGCTCCACCACATCAATATGTAAGACCACCGGCCAATCACCCAGCTCCACCACATCAATATATGAGACCACCGTCCAATCACCCAGCTCCACCACATTCATGTATGAGACCAACATCCAATCACCCAGCTCTACCACATTAATGTATGAGACCAACATCCAATCACCCAGCTCCACCACATTAATGTATGAGACCAACATCCAATCACCCAGCTCCACCACATCAGTGTATGAGACCACCGTCCAATAACCCAGCTTCACCACATCAATGTATGAGACCACCGGCCAATCACCCAGCTCCAATACATCAATATATGATACCACCGGCCAATCACTCAGCTCCACCACATCAATATATGAGACCACCGGCCAATCACCCAGCTCCACCACATCAATATATGAGAGCACCGGCCAATCACCCAGCTCCACCACATCAATATATGAGACCACCGGCCAATCACCCAGCTCCAATACATCAATATATATGAGGCCACCGGCCAATCACCCAGCTCCACCACATCAATATATGAGACCACCGGCCAATCACCCAGCTCCACCACATCAATATATGAGACCACCAGCCAATCACCCAGCTCCACCACATCAATATATGAGACCACCGTCCAATAACCCAGCTCCACCACATCAATATATGATACCACCGGCCAATCACTCAGCTCCACCACATCAATATATGAGAGCACCGGCCAATCACCCAGCTTCACCACATCAATATATGAGACCACCGACCAATCACCCAGCTTCACCATATAAATATATGAGACCACCGGCCAATCACTCAGCTCCACCACATCAATATATGAGACCACCGGCCAATCACTCAGCTCCACCACATCAATATATGAGAGCACCGGCCAATCACCCAGCTCCAATACATAAATATATGAGGCCACAGGCCAATCACTCAGCTCCACCACATCAATATATGAGACCACCGGCCAATCACTCAGCTCCACCACATCAATATATGAGACCACCGGCCAATCACCGAGCTCCACCATATCAATATATGAGACCACCGGCCAATCACCCAGCTTCACCACATCAATATATAAGACCACCGGCCAATCACTCAGCTCCACCACATCAATATATGAGACCACCGTCCAATCACCCAGCTCCACCACATCAATATATGAGACCACCATCCAATCACCCAGCTCCACTACATCAATGTATGAGACCACCGTCCAATCACCCAGCTCCACCACATCAATGTATGAGACCACCGGCCAATCACTCAGCTCCACCACATCAATATATGAGACCACCGTCCAATCACCCAGCTCCACCACATCAAGGTACAATGCAATGCATGGGTCTCCTCACCTATAATACAATGTATGGGCCTCCTCACCTATAATACAATGCATGGGTCTCCTCACCTATAATACAATGTATGGGCCTCCTCACCTATAATACAATGCATGGGTCTCCTCACCTATAATACAATGTATGGGCCTCCTAACCTATAATAAAATGTATGGGTCTCCTCACCTATAATACAATGTATGGGCCTCCTCACCTATAATACTATGTATGGGTCTCCTCACCTATAATACTATGTATGGGTCTCCTCACCTATAATACTATGTATGGGTCTCCTCACCTATAATAATATGTATGGGTCTCCTCACCTATAATACAATGTATGGGTCTCCTCACCTATAATACAATGTATGGGTCTCCTCACCTATAATACTATGTATGGGTCTCCTCACCTATAATTCTATGTATGGGTCTCCTCACCTATAATACTATGTATGGGTCTCCTCACCTATAATACTATGGATGGGTCTCCTCACCTATAATACAATGTATGGGTCTCCTCACCTATAATACTATGTATGGGTCTCCTCACCTATAATACTATGGATGGGTCTCCTCACCTATGATACAATGTATGAGTCCTATAGGTCTCCCCACCTATAACAATGTATGAGTCTCCTCACCTATAATACAATCTATGGGTCTCCTCACCTATAATACCATGTATGGGTCTCCTCACCTATAATACAATGTGTGTGTCTGTTTCTACAGCTAGAAGAGGAGGTGATGGAGATGCAGAAGAAGCTGAAGGGTACAGAGGACGAGGTGGAGAAATACTCAGAGGCTGTGAAGGACGCACAGGAGAGGTTGGAGCTTGCGGAGAAGAAAGCTGGAGATGTAAGTAAATGTTATTGTAGAATTGATCTCCTATTTTCATCATCGTCCGATGTCTCCTCCTGATCGGAATATCATGCAGAACCTTCCCGATACTTCCACCAGTCCAACCAATCCTCAAATCTCATTGTCCAACTATAAGTACTTCCACCGTATGCCGATAATTACCCTCCCCCTTCCTTCTTCAATCCCTTCTCCATCCTTTCGTTCACCCTCCCAAACATTCCTTTCTTCATCCTTTTCTTCATCCTCCTTCCCAAACATTCCCTTATTCATCGTTTCCTTCATCCTCCTTCCCAAACATTCCTTTCATCTTCCTTTCCTTCATCATCCTTCCCAAACATTCCTTTCTTCATCCTTTCCTTCATCCTCCTTCCCAAACATTCCCTTCTTCATCCTTTCCTTCATCCTCCTTCCCAAACATTCCCTTCTTCATCCTTTCCTTCATCCTCCTTCCCAAACATCACCTTCTTCATCCTTTCCTTCATCCTCCTTCCCAAACATTCCCTTCTTCATCCTTTCCTTCATCCTTCCCAAACATTCCCTTCTTCATCCTTTCCTTCATCCTCCTTCCCAAACATTCCTTTCATCTTCCTTTCCTTCATCATCCTTCCCAAACATTCCTTTCTTCATCCTTTCCTTCATCCTCCTTCCCAAACATTCCCTTCTTCATCCTTTCCTTCATCCTCCTTCCCAAACATTCCTTTCTTCATCCTTTCCTTCATCCTCCTTCCCAAACATTCCCTTCTTCATCCTTTCCTTCATCCTCCTTCCCAAACATTCCCTTCTTCATCCTTTCCTTCATCCTCCTTCCCAAACATCACCTTCTTCATCCTTTCCTTCATCCTCCTTCCCAAACATTCCCTTCTTCATCCTTTCCTTCATCCTCCTTCCCAAACATTCCCTTCTTCATCCTTTCCTTCATCCTCCTTCCCAAACATTCCCTTCTTCATCCTTTCCTTCATCCTTCCCAAACATTCCCTTCTTCCATCCTTTCCTTCATCCTCCTTCCCAAACATTCCTTTCTGCTTCCTTTCCTTCATCCTCCTTCCCAAACATTCCTTTCTTCATCCTTTCCTTCATCCTCCTTCCCAAACATTCCTTTCTTCATCCTTTCCTTCATCCTCCTTCCCAAACATTCCCTTCTTCATCCTTTCCTTCATCCTCCTTCCCAAACATTCCTTTCTTCTTCCTTTCCTTCATCCTCCTTCCCAAACATTTCCTTCTTCTTCCTTTCCTTCATCCTCCTTCCCAAACATTCCCTTCTTCATCCTTTCCTTCATCCTCCTTCCCAAACATTACCTTCTTCTTCCCTCTTCATCCTTTCTTCATCCTCCTTCCCAAACATTCCTTTCATCTTCCTTTCCTTCATCCTCCTTCCCAAACATTCCCTTCTTCATCCTTTCCTTCATCCTCCTTCCCAAACATCTCCTTCCCATTCCCTTCTTCATCCTTTCCTTCATCCTCCTTCCCAAACATTCCCTTCTTCATCCTTTCCTTCATCCTCCTTCCCAAACATTCCCTTCTTCTTCCTTTCTTCATCCTCCTTCCCAAACATTCCCTTCTTCATCCTTTCCTTCATCCTCCTTCCCAAACATTCCCTTCTTCATCCTTTTCTTCATCCTCCTTCCCAAACATTCCCTTCTTCATCCTTTCCTTCATCCTCCTTCCCAAACATCCCCTTCTTCATCCTTTCCTTCATCCTCCTTCCCAAACATTCCCTTCTTCTTCCTTTCCTTCATCCTCCTTCCCAAACATTCCTTTCTTCATCCTTTCCTTCATCCTCCTTCCCAAACATTTCCTTCTTCATCCTTTCCTTCATCCTCCTTCCCAAACATCCCCTTCTTCTTCCTTTCCTTCATCCTCCTTCCCAAACATTCCCTTCTTCATCCTTTCCTTCATCCTCCTTCCCAAACATTCCCTTCTTCATCCTTTCCTTCATCCTCCTTCCCAAACATTCCCTTCTTCCATCCTTTCCTTCATCCTCCTTCCCAAACATTCCCTTCTTCATCCTTTCCTTCATCCTGCTTCCCAAACATTCCCTTCTTCATCCTTTCCTTCATCCTCCTTCCCAAACATTCCTTTTATCTTCCTTTCCTTCATCCTCCTTCCCAAACATTCCCTTCTTCATCCTTTCCTTCATCCTCCTTCCCAAACATCCCCTTCTTCTT
>JBBGZY010003271.1:0-60000 GCA_037952925.1 Lithobates clamitans
CCTGTAGAGGAGGGACAATGGAGCACCAAAGGGCCTCTTCCCCACAACCCTGGCCAGTGGTTGTGGATCTCATCAGAATCTTGGGGCCCCAGATCCCAGTCCCCACCCACCCCCCATGCTGAGTATGAGGTACCAAAAAAGTGTCCTGAGATCCCAGACCCCCCCATGCCAATATGGGTACCAAAATATATCCCCCGCATCCCAGCCCCCCCCCCCCCATGCTGAGTATGGGGGGTACCAAAAAAAAAGTGTCCCCAGATCCCAGCCCCCCCCCCCCATGCTAATGTACCAAAAAAAAATAAGAGGAATAGGCATTGACAGTTTCTTTTTAACACTCTTTGGTGAATAAATAGGGGTACAGATTCAATAAGCTGCCCTCAGTCCCCCCACAACCACCAGCCAGTGTTATGGGGAAGAGGCCCTTGTCCCCATCAACATGTGAGCGCTGGGGGGGGGGGGGGGGGGGGGTGGGCTATGCCCCATGCCAATATAAGGGCCTGGTATGGATTGGGGGTTCCTGGCCCGCTCATTACCCTATTGGCTGTGCAGTTGGCAGCCGAACATCCCACGGAGGGCACAGAACATTCGGGTGTCCGGCCAGCATCTGAATGGGTGAACCAACTCATCCCCCTCCAGAACGTTCACTGCGCCTCCCCCCCCCCAATTGATTTTCTGACGACCACCATATTGAGATTCCTGAGTCTGGACCTGATGGAAGAACCCCCCATGGAGAGCAGACAGAGGGTTAGAGGGCGACCATAAATCTGGTCCACTGCATGAAGAGGCATGCAGAGTTATTCCTGGACCCCCCCCCGCCCTGCACAGAGGGGGGGGCATCGGCCTTCTCCACCACACTGCCCACCATTGGAGTAATTATAGGACTGGGAAGCCAAATGAAAAAGACTGGCAAGTATTTTCGGCAGTAAAATGTTGGAATTCTGAGGATTGCCGACTCAACGTGAGGACCCCGGAGGCCACATATCTCCCCCCCCCCCCCCTCCCCTCCTATACTGAACCAGAGCAGCTGCTCCTCCACGGGCACCTGCCAACCCCTCCCCCCCCCCCATACAGCTGCCGCACCACCGTACCCCCACAGGTGCAGGGTGGACACATGCTTTAATCTCAGCATTTAAAAACGGTTTTAACCCCCCCCCCCCCCCCCCCCAGGAAAGATAACACGCATTTCACACAACACAAGTCTGCAGGAGCAAAAAAAAATATTTAATTTAAAAAATATATAAAATTACATTTTATAAAATATTTATATACAATCACTCCTCCGAAAAATAAACAAAAAGATACATATTTACATTGTACAGTGCCATGTTATCTACCACAATTGGGAGGACCTCTATGGTAGCACCTAGTCCTAAATATCTAGGCCCCACCCCAAAAAAAAAAAAAAAAAAAAACCCCACACCCCACATGGGGTGTATAGAAAAAATGTATATAATATATATATAATTTTTTTTTAAACATTTGTATAGCCAGCAAATTATCCACCGCAAAAAAAAAAAAAAAAAAAAAAAAAAATCAACCTTTCTACCCCCCCCCCCCCCCCCCCTCGGAGTCAGCAAACCTCTTGGCTCTTTAAGGGGTTTAGGATGCCAGGAGGTGGGGGCAGGTTTTGCGATTGGCCGTCACATGATCAGAAAGCTCCTGATCAAAAGTAGCGAGCTTTCCGTTAGCCGCCGGGAACGCACTCTCTCGCAAACATGCGGCCGGCGCCAAGAGGTTACGCCACATTCTCTTCTGGTCAAATGTTCAAGTATTATATTATTTAATATATTTTATATATAATTTATTTTTATTTATATTGTCTTATTGGTAAAGTTGATCCAGGGAAAATCAGATTGCCTCTCAGATCAGGAAGGATTTTTTTTTTTTACCTGCTGGAGCAAACTGGATCCTGCTTTGCTGGGGGGTTTTCACCTTACTCTGGATCAACTGGGTATAGGATTGTATGGTCCCCCCCCTTTTTATTGGTTGAACTGGATGGATTTAGATCTCAACCAGGTTACTATTACCGGCAGTAATAAAGATAGGTTCATTCAGAGTATTTAGAATACTGCATCATGGCCACTAGATGGAGCCGAGGATCATAGGAAATGCATCTTTGTAAGAGGATGCTCCTTATAGGCAGAGGTTCATTCATAGAAAAATTAGGAAAATTATGGCCAATAGATGAAGATCATACGAAATATTTGATACAATGTAACAATTCTGAAACAGCCTGGTGGAATTAGTAAATCAGCTGGGATCCCACAGTAGCAATGGATGCCAATTCCCTCCAGAGTTCTCTAGAATGGTTAGTAATATACAATGTAACCATTTCTAGAGAACGCTGGAGGGAATTGGCATCCATTTCTACTATGGCATCCCAGCCGATTTACTAATCCCACCAGCTGGTTTTAGAATAGTTACATTGCATCTCTTACCAAGATATTTCCTATGACCTTCGGCTCCAGCGGGCTCTAGAATTGTTAGATTGTGTCTCCGATTAACAATTCTAGAGAACTCTGGGAGGGAATTGGCAACCCTTTGCCACTACAGGATCCCAGTTGGATTTGATAATCCACCCTAGTTTGCTTTAGAATTGTTACATTGTATCTCTTACTAAAATATTTCCCATGACCTTCAGCTCCATCTAGTGGCTATAACCTGGTAATGTCCTGATTTCACCATGAATGGACCCCCCCCCCCCCCCCTTTTCTATTGCCCATAATATTTGAAGAACATTTGACCAGAAGAGAAAAATGGCACTAAACTCCCTCAATCAACACAAACAAATTTTCAATCCTTGTGCTGCCAGCATTAGTAATTACAGGAAGGTAGATTATATATTTTAGCTTTTCAATTCTTCAGTATCTTCCTGGCCTACTCAAAAATTATGTCATACATCTCAGGAATGTTCAGGAGGAGGAGGAGGAGGAGCTTTCTCAGCTAAGCCACACCCCCTCTTGCCTGCATGCCTGAGCTAAGGTCAGATGGATTCCAGGAAGTAAATGCTACAGGAATCACCTGCCATTACTCAAAATGGCAACAACTAGAAATACTGGGGGGGGGGCATTTTTTTTTTAAGTGTTTTCTCAGCAAAATAAAGCATTGACATGGATGAATGGATGGATGGGGGTTGGCTTTTAATATTAACCTCTTGGCGCCAACCACACCACGCAAAATATGTAGCTGTGAGCAGCCGTATATTAGTGCAAATACAACTGTGCTGAGAGCACATGACAGCCAATCATGGCAGTCGCATGATATTAAACTCCACCCCCCCCCCCCCCCCCCAGCACCCTAAACCTCTTAAAGGGCTGGAGAGGCGCCTTCTCAAAGGGGTTAAAAAGGAATTAAATGTGTTTTTCAGTTTGTGGTGCTCAGATCTACGGTGCAGTATTACTTTAGGGACATTGGATTTTGCTCACAGCTGGTTAGTTCACACTGAATGTACATGAGGCGTCACTGGATGAACTATCCAATTTTGTAAAAAAAATAAAAATATAGGACCACATGGTGTGATTAAATTTGAATGAATCCCCAATGGACTGTAAAGTAGCAGCTAATAGACGAGAAAAAAAAAAAAAACACCCGGTGTGATGTGCAGCATTATAAACGGTCCATGTAGAGCTTTGTGTGCTTTGGTGCCTATTCAAAAACAAAAGGGCCGCCTCATTGAACACCCCCAGGGGCACCGCAAATGTGAAAAGGGCAACTAAAGGTTTAAATTTGCCTTCTGTATAAACTCCAAAAACATTTTTTAGGGTGAAAGATTTAGGATTAGGGGGATTTAGGGTGAGGAGGGCATCAGTGGGGGGCACCATATAGGTCTCAGTTGCTGTGGACTGCGAGGGTCCCCTTTAAACTCAGTGCATTATTATTCAATGGTCCGGTGCAGACCGCCAGCCAAAAGGCCCGATTTAGTTTTCATATCAGCATCCATCCGAGGTCTCCGATTGGATAAAGAGTCTTTTGTTGGAATCGGATCAACTGCCGTTTGGCCAACTCTCTCCGTCATCACCAACCAAACACACGTCTGCATTGCGTCTGACGAGTACAGCTTAATCTTTTTTTTTTGGGGCCCATCGCCCCTTCAAAAATAAAAAAGTGCAAAGTGTTTTATTTACAGACGTATCGCTCCACCGTCCGCTCGCACTTCTTGCACATGACATAGCAGCACCAGTGGTATTTGCACTGGCAGCGCTCCACGACGGTCTCGGTGTAGGCATTGTATCCGCGGCCGCAACACATCAAGTTACAGCTGTCGCTGCCCACCGACGTTTTGTTGCAGAGTCTGGAAGAAAAAAAAAAAAAAAAAAAAAATTAAAGTGTGAACCACAACAGATCTTTCAACAACGTCCTTCAAACTACTCCCAGGCACTGCGTGACGAAACTCATGTCAGGGACACCAAAAAGTGAATGACACCGCGATTTGTGTCGGTTACCCTGAATTACTGCAACACAAATGTTGTGGATTTTGCCTAAATCAGCGGCTCTCAGCCCCATCCTCAAGTACCCCAAACAGGACAGGTTTTGGGAATTTTGCTCTTAGATAATATAGCTGTCCAAAATACCAAGCCATTGACTCAGATGTAAAGCACCTGTTCAAGATAAAAGGAAAACCTGCAAACATGGCCTGTTGGGGGTACTTTAAGACCACTGGCAAAAAAAAAAAAAAAAAAAAAAAAAAAAAAAAAAAAAATGCATTAGCATTTATGATTTTATGCATTTCTTAATGTTTTTACAGATACTAAAAAATGCATAAAATCATAAATACTAATCAATAAAATATAAAGTGATAATGTTTTTACAGATACTATCACTTTATATTTAGTATTTATGATTTTTTTTAAATAGTATTTTATGTATGGCTTTAGTATTTGTATTGGCATGTTTATTTTGTTTATGACTATTCTATTCGTAGATTATCTGTTTAGTATTAGAATATTCATAAACAAAATAAACACACCAATACAGATACTAAAGCCATACATAAAATACTACTATAAAAAATAAATGCCAATCAATAAAAAAAAAGTGGTAATGTCTTTACAGATACTAAGACATACATAAAATCATAAATACTAAAATAACGTTTGTGTATCTGTAAAAAAAATTACCACTTATTTTATTGAATAAACTATTAAAAAAAAAAAAAAATCATAAATACTAATGTATTTCTTTAGTATCTGTATTGGTGTGTTTATTTTGTTTATGAATATTCTAATATTAAACAGATTATACGAATAGATTATTAATAAACAAAATAAACACAATACAGATACTAAAGCCATACATAAATTATAAAAAAAAAAAAAAATCATAAATACTAATCAAAATAAAAAAGTGGTAATGTTTTTACAGATACTAAGACATGCATAAAATCATAAATACTAAAATACTAACAAATACCAATGCAAAAAAAAAAAAAACATACTACTAAGTAAAATAAATACTGCAACTACCACTAATATTCTTATTGAATATTATAAATTAGTTATTTTGTTCCTTTAAGTGCAATTTTTATGTAATATTTTTATTATGATGCAAGTAGATTTTCTACCCCTTCTCAATACGATATCCGCTTTAATAAATTGATAAGGGGGGGGGGGGGTGTTTGGCTTGTACATGGAAACCCTATCACTATATTTGGTTATCCAATGTTGGCCAATAAGCAGCCCATAAATTAGGTAGCTTTTTTTCAAAATCTGGAAAGGTAGTTAATGAGCTACCATTGTTATGTGAAGTTATTACTTGCTGGTAACTATGAAATGGCCTCATTGGGTCAATGTCAAGTTGCCTGCAGAAGTTCTACTCCCTGGTCAAAAATCCACCTCCCCATTCCTTAAGTAACCGGTATTTCCATCACTCCTGGGGGAATAACTGAGCATTGTGGAGGTAAAGCAAAAGTAACCATTTGCTGCTGGGGTCCCCCATAAACTTTAGCGAAGCACGAGAAAAAAAAAAAAATTCATGCAGCAAGAGGATTGTTGCTCACCTGTCTTGTGTTCCGTAGGACCCAAGCTCGGGATTTTGGGTGCAGTAGTCCGGTGAGCTGTTCAGGTACACCAGTTCAGATTCCCGAACGGGCCGGATGTCCAGCTCTTTGTGCACCAAATGCTTACGGGTTCCCATCTGTCTGTGCATGACTCTGGGTGCCGCCAAGTACTTGGACTTCAGCTCATCAGCTATATGTGGCAAATCCTGGAGCCCCTTCCAGCAGGTCTTCACAGAGCAAGAACCAGACACTCCGTGACACTTGCACTTTGTCTCAAGGGAATCCATCAGGACCTACAGGAAAAAAAAAAAAAAAAATCCCTTTAGTATCCAACACCGAGGACAGGAACCTCCTAACTTGGTTGGCAACACATGAATACAAGCACAAGTCCCAGCTGTCTGTCCCTTAAACATGGTCAGACATAGGGGCCCCCAATTTATTAAACCTAGAGGGTGCAAAAGCCGCTGCAGCTGTGCATAGAAACCAGCTTCTTTAAAATGAAGTGTTGGCAATAAAACCTGGAAGCCGATTGGTTCCTAGGCAGAGCTGCACCAGATATTTTGCATGCTCTAGTTTTAGTAAATCAACCCCATAGTGTCCAAGAAATAAAAAAATATCTCCAAGCAATAACTATAAAAAAAAAAAACCCAACCCCACCACCACCAAACCAAACCCAACCCCACCACCACCAAACCAAACCCAACACCACCACCACCAAACCCAACCCAACACCACCACCACCAAACCCAACCCAACACCACCACCACCACACCCAACCCAACCCCACCACCAACAAACCAAACCCAACCCCACCACCAACAAACCAAACCCAACCCCACCACCAACAAACCAAACCCAACCCCACCACCAACAAACCCAACCCAACCCCACCAACAAACCAAACCCAACCCAACCCCACCAACAAACCCAACCCAACCCCACCAACAAACCCAACCCAACCCCAACCCCACCAACAACAAACCAAACCCAACCCCACCAACAACAAACCAAACCCAACCCCACCAACAACTAGCTGCAGTATTAAGAGGTTTTGTTGTTGGGTTTCAATCCTAAACTAAATGAGGTTCATAAATTATCACAATGCCTAAAAACAGACGCTTCTTCCAATGCATCAATGTAAACACTCCCTCAATGTAAACGGACAAGTCAAAAAAAAAAAAAAAAAAAAATTTAGAGGGAACCTCACCTGTCTGCCAACTGCGTTGTTGTGCAGGTTCATAAGTTTGGTGGCTTGTGTCCCAAATTTGTTGGACTTCATCGGAGCGTCCACAAAGGCCGACCCCATCTGGAGGCCGTAACGCAGGTTATCGCCACATCCGCCCCATCGAAAGCTCGGCCCGGGCACCTCAGCTGGCGTGGCACCGCATGAGCACGTCGGCAACTCTCCTGAAGCGCAGGCCCGGGCGATGGTGTGACTTACGGTGGCGGAAGCCAAAGCATACACGAAAGCAGACTCCCGAGTCCCTGGGGGCAAGAATAGAAGAGAAAATGTGATTTTTATACTCAACATCACATTAAATGTAGAAAATAAGTTTAGATAAAAAACATAGTAACTATGATGAAGTCAGATTATAGTTCCAGAAACACTGTACACTCCAGGCTAGGCTTTCCGTGCATGAAGAATTTTCCTACAAGTACTCCCTCCTATGAGCAAAGCACTTGTTCACATGGCCAGAGTACCTGTGTGAATGAGCTTCGGTAAAATATCAGCGGCCTAAACAGACCCCCCCCCCCTCCACCCCAATGGAGGTCTCACTGTGACACAGAAATAGAAGGCATATCTGCAATTCTTCCTGCACAACAGAATGAAAGAACAGGAAGTGCTCTGTAGAGAGGCTCCCTGTTCATTCACAATCTGAAGCTCAAACACAGGGGACATTGACGAGTCAGTGGGTGATTGGTGCACTGGTAAGCAGGCTTGGGGGGGATTTTTACAAGTCAGTGGGTGATCGGTGCACTGGTGAGCAGGCTTTGGGGAGGGGGGGGTATCAGACTGGCTAGTGGGAGTAGAAAATGCCCCGTCATTGGTTTTATTGGGAGGAATATTGCCCCATAATTGGTATAATAAAGCCCCATTGATGGGTGTCGGTAGGGGGAGTGGTGCCCCCATCATTGGTATCAGTTGGTGGACTAGTGCCCCAAGGGCCAGATAAGTGCAAGCAAAGGGTCACAGTTTGGAGACCACTGGCCCTGGCCTACACCATAAAGTTGCCTGGGGTCCATACAGGAAGGCCAATGTTACCCCATGTCTGCGGCTTTAGTCGAAGAAGCCCAAATATCAAAGCAACTTCTCTTGTATGTAAAAAAAAGTCTGCCATTTCCAAGCCCTATATACTGGGTCACCCCTTAGTTTACTGAGTGCAAAGGCCAAACAGGGGTTCACCCTCATGCCCATAGCCAAGGAAAAAAAAAAGCCAAACTGAATGGACTACTCAACCTATTTTTGAAGTCACTTCTATCTTTCTATGCTCCCAGCACAAGAACATGCCACATATATGCAACACCACAGGAGTGAGACCACCTCTGTTGCCACACGTGTTCAGCCATCATAAGAGGCGTTACGCCCAGTCTTGGGTGAAACTTTGCAAATCCAGGTTTTGAGAAAACCCCAGGGAGGAGTACATTTTATTTCCCTCGGAAATGAACCTTTCTACATCATATTCACATTTTACCTTTCTGCAAGTCCGGAGTAAAGTGAGGCGCAAGTTCAATAGAGGAGCAATTCCAGCGCATGTCAGAGAGGGTCATCTGGCAGGCGTGTTTGGTGCGTTTGGCGGCGGTGACGACGCTCTGCATGAGTTCCAGGTTCCGTCGGCAGAGCTGCATCTGGTCAGGGACCAGTCCTTTGAGGAGGTTGCAATGTTCACTCTCGTTCCAGGCCACAGAGCTGCCGTTAACGGTGAGACCCCTGAGAGGAGGTGGAGAAGATTTAAAGATTCCATTAGACCAAAGAACAGCAATGATGTTCCACTGACTGCTACATAAAAGAGACTTAAAGAACATGAAAAACTTTATAAAATATTCCTAAAGGAAATTAAAGAGCACCTCATGCAGCGTTATCCAAAAGGCATACAAGGCTTGCTTAGTTGCACTAAGGTGGCTTACTGAAAAAACAAAATGGGCTGCCAATGCACCAAAGCATCCCAAAAGCCAGACATCCTCATTGTCCAAGTCTCTGCCTGGGGCCGGTGTTCTACACAAGAAAGGTGCCCAACCTAGAGTGGGAAAAAGTGAACCCCCAGAGGACTTGAAATGGATGTAAAGGTCATGATACAGTGGGGAGGATGATCTGATGTCTACCTGGCCAGGCACCGATGACCGTAGCTTATCAGTGACTGGACAGTTTAGAAGATCTTGTGTGATGGTTTGCCCTCCTGATAAGCCGGCACTGGAGGAGTCTGCAGATTGGCTCTCTTTATAGCTTTGAGCTAAAGGGCAGCTGCCCAGTGCAGCCAGGAAAGTGTGGAGATCAGGTCTTCTAGGGTCTGCAGCCCAGGGGGGGGAACATATGGCCCTTTGGCACTTATTACGTGGCCTTCAGAATCTGAAAGCAGTAGTTGAACTTCCTTACCTAGGTGCCCACTTAAGCCAATGAAAGCCTTGTTCAACCTTTTTACCCCAGAGGAACCCTTAATGTAATTTTCACATATTATGGAACCCCTGCTAAGATAAGTTGGGGGTCATTAAGAAAATGCTCCTTACAGTGATGTTCAGTGGGAATAATGCGCCCCACCCACTTTGTACAGTGGCAGGTTATGGGAAGAATTCCTCTCCCCCCCCCCCCCCCCCCCCTTTTACAGTGGTGGTTAGAATGTCACCTATATAGACAACTTTAAAGATCATTGGTGTCATGCTACTAGCTCTTCCCAGTGGCGATGGACCTGGATCTATGAAGGCACCATCAGATGGGAGGTCAGTTAGCCACAGCACAAGGAACCCTAAGGTTCTATGGAACCCCGACGAGCTGTTTGGTTATGCATGATTGCTGAACCTCTCCTGTAGCATGCCAGAGGGCCCCCAGACAACCCCACGAAGGAGGGCCCCCGGACAACCCCACGAAGGAGGGCCCCCGGACAACCCCACGAAGGATTACAATACATGATTAGAAGCAGCCCTTTGACCACCATTGGTCTATGGCCAGCTCTGTAGAGCTGGGGGGGGGTGGAGAGCGCAGACATCAGATAAAAGATTATCTGGGCATGCAGGGATTGTGGCTCAGCATCTGCGGGTACACAGACAGATAAGAATTGGCTCCTGTACTGATAAAGACATTTGTAGTGAAGGTTTAGCGTATTGACAGATGGCCCTTAACTGATCGCCAATTTGTACAGACAAGCAGATTCGGAGATCTGGTACAATCTACACTCCATAGATAAGATGATATCTATCCATACACACACAAGGTGGACATGACGGTATCTGCTAGATTGCTGACAAACTGCTAACGTTCTGGTGACAATGGTTTTAATCAGACAGGAAATGAGGATAAATCTCTCAACTGCAACAGACTACAATTAGTTATTTTTCCTGGGGGGGGGGGGTCTGAAGGCCAGACCCCCCCCTTCAGACTTTTCTATCTGCACTTCATGGAAAGTTCCCCTCACTTCCTGTTAGGTAAAAGCAATTGACAGGAAGTGAGGGGAAATCTTTAGGTCTGAAGAGGCCAGCAGGAATCTCCAGGACAATGCAGCGCTGGAGTTGAGGCAAGTTCTGCTTTATACAGAGCATGTAGTCTTCAGCAGAAGCCGTGTGACAAGGTGACAACACAGGAGCAGAATTGGGAGACGGGGACAGAGCGTTGTCACCCTACAACAGGATCAGAAGCCCATGTGACAGGGTGACAACACAGGAGCAGAATTGGGAGACGGGGACAGAGCGTTGTCACCCTACAACAGGATCAGAAGCCCATGTGACAGGGTGACAACTCAGGAGAAGAATTGGGAGACGGGGACAGAGCGTTGTCACCCTACAACAGGAAGCGCCTGGACAAGGTCCACAATGGCGGGATCACTGGGGATTGTTTTAATGAAGCTGCAGGTTTAGGCGGATGCAAAATATGTAGTAAAGCTTGAGTTTGCCTTGAGTCCACTTAAATACAAATTCACGTACACCCCAAGTCTGATCACCTACACTGCCGGCTATACACAGAAAGATAAACCAACAATCTGATTGGATCGTCTCAGCTACAGCTAGAAAAAGATCTTTAGACACAACACAGAAAGATTAATTGGAGGTGTACCCCCTCACCCCATACAACAAATCAAGAGGGGGTCCCAGAGCCCCCAGACAACTCTACAGAAGGGAAGGTCCTAGAGCCCCCCCATACAACTCTAGAGAGGGAGTCCCAGAGCCCCCATACAACAACGCTAGAGAGGGGGAGGTCCCAGAGCCCCCCCATACAACTCTCTAGAAAGGGGGTCCCAGAGCCCCATACAACAAATCTAGAGAAGGGAAGGTCCCAGAGCCCCCATACAACTCTCTAGAGAGGGGGTCCCAGAGCCCCCCCCCCCATACAACAACTCTCTAGAGAGGGGGTCCCAGAGCCCCCCCCATACAACTGTCTAAAGAGGAGGTCCCAGAGCCCCCCCATACAGCAACTCTCTAGAGAGGGGTCCTAGAGCAATGCAGTTCTACTTACAGCCATTGGATGGCGCCACCAGACACGAAGCAGCAGCAGAGAAGAGCGATCCGGAGATAGGAGGGGTCCATTGCCGGTAATTGGGGTCCCGGGGGTGCGGTGGGCGAATCTCCAACAATAACGGGTGTAAGTCCCAGTGTGATCAGAGGGGGCGCTGTGCGGCTCTATTATACGGATCTGTACGGAGATCTCACCGATCCTTCTCTACAGATCGCTACATTGTGTCCGACTCCGGCTCCCGACTCCTTATATAGGGGTCTCTGACGTCACCTGGCACCGCCCCCTCCCCTGCATTGTCCAGGTGGGATCGCTCCGCCCCCCATGCCTTCCTGTTCTCACCTCTGTTCCAGGTACATAGAATAGTATTCATGCCAGCCCAGGTATATATTATTATAAATGCCAGGTATATATTTATATATATATATATATTATTATTATTATACATGGTGAGTACAGTATATATAATATTATTCATTACAGTGTACAGTATATATAATATTTATGATAGGTACATTACGTACATCATTATTATGATTATGAATATTATTATTCTTGGTGGTTACACTATATATAATATCCTCATCCATGTCAGGTTCATTATATACTGTATATAATATTATTAATAGTAGGTACATTATACTGTATATTATTATTTACAGTATATATTATATATACATTATCATCTGTGGCAGCTACATAATATATTATTATTATTCATGGTAGTTACGTTATATATAATATCCTCATCGATGCTAGGTACATTATATACTGTATATGATATTATTCATTGTAGTGACATTATATAACGACCTGTGGTAGGTATATATTATATATACTGTAGTATCATTCATGGCCAGTACATTACACAAGTATAGATCAATATGTGTGTTATTTCCTAGTGATCTGTTGGCAAGTTCATCACACAGGTATATACCACCCGATCCACAACAGGTGCCGTATATCACACAGGTACATTACATATCAAGTGATCCATTGCAGGTATATCACACAGGTATACAGTATATTACGCTGTATCTCATTTTATATATATAATCCATGGCAGGTATGTTACCCCAGGTATATATAATTCTCAATCTCATTATAAAATGACCCATATCAGGCATATCAGTATATAGTGATCTATGGAAGGTACATCACACAGGTATATATCACATCTCAGTCCAGTATACTGTATAGCGATCTAGGGAGGGGATTTCATGCAGGTAGATCGGAAAGGGAAATCATCACACAGGTATAGATCACACAGGTATAGATAATACAGGTATATATCACACAGGTAGATCAGACAGGGACATCACTCAGGTATATATCACACAGGTATATATCACACAGGTGTATATCACTCAGGTATATATCACTCAGGTATATATCACACAGGTATATATCACACAGGTATATATCACACAGGTATATATCACACAGGTATAGATCACACAGGTATATATCACACAGGTAGATCACACAGGTATATATCACACAGGTATATATCACACAGGTATAGATCACACAGGTATATATCACACAGGTATAGATCACACAGGTATATATCACACAGGTAGATCACACAGGTATATATCACACAGGTATAGATCACACAGGTATAGATCACACAGGTATATATCACACAGGTATATATCACACAGGTATATATCACACAGGTAGATCACACAGGTATATATCACACAGGTATATATCACACAGGTGGATCAGACAGGGACATCACACAGGTGGATCGGACAGGTAGATCACACTTTCTATCTCATTATCAGCCTGAAACTGTCAGGTGTGATCTGAAAGGTGACATTATCTGTAAAGTGACATAAATGGGATTATAACACTTTGTGCTGTAATGTGGATTAATGAATGAGACTCTTGGAGGGTTTCGGGGGGATAATGACGGATTTGGAGCGGCACCTTCTCCCCCTCCTCCTCCTCCTCCTCCTCCTATAGAGAAAACATTATTATTGGATTATAGTTGAGGTGAGCACAGTATTTGGGCGCAGTATTTGGGCGCTGTATTTGTGTGGCTTACAATGAAACACGATTTTATTTTTGAACAATAGCTGATAGACACCTTCAGGTGGGGATCACACTATCTCTGCATGCCGCTCCCAGCGGGGGGTCTGGTGTGTCCCCCGTTCACCGAGATGAGAAACCGACTCAATAGAGAGCCACTCAAAATCTCCTGCTATTGCGAATCGGATGCGGAAAAACCCACAGTGGTGACCAGGGGCGTTGCTGGGTCTGCAAAAGATCTGGGAGCCCATAGCAGCCTAGTAAAGAAAGTCATACGCTTGGGCGGGCATACACATGTATATACAGTAATATACGTGTGTGTGTGTGTATGTATCCCCAGAGAGCCCCCCACTTACATCAGGGTCCCCAGTGAGTCCCCCACTTACATCAGGGTCCCCAGAGAACCCCCCCTTACATCAGGGTCCCCAGAGAACCCCCCCTTACATCAGGGTCCCCAGAGAACCCCCCTTACATCAGGGTCCCCAGAGAACCCCCCCTTACATTAGGGTCCCCAGAGAGCCCCCCACTTACATTAGGGTTCCCAGGGAGCCCCCCTTACATCAGGGCCCCCAGAGAGCCCCCCCTTACATCAGGTTCCCCAGAGAACCCCCCTTACATTAGGGTCTCTTGAGAGCCTCCCCCTTGCATCAGGGACCCCAGAGAGCCCCCCACTTACATAAGGGTTCCCAGAGTGCCCCCCTTACATCAGGGTCCCCAGAGAGCCCCTCACATCAGGATTCCACAGAAAGCTCCCCTTACATTAGGGTCCCCAGAGAGCCTCCCCCTTAAACTAGGGTCCCCAGAGAGCCTCCCCCTTAAATCAGGTCCCCAGAGAGCCTCCCCCTTAAAATCAGGGTTCCCCAGAGAGCCTCCCCCTGAAATCAGGTCCCCAGAGAGCCTCCCCCTTAAACCAGGGTCGCCAGAGAGCCTCCCCCTTAAATCAGGGTCCCCAGAGAGCCTCCCCCTTAAATCAGGGTCCCCAGGGAGCCTCCCCCTTAAATCAGGTCCCCAGAGAGCCTCACCCTTAAAATCAGGGTCCCCAGAGAGCCTCCCCCTTAAATCAGGTCCCCAGAGAGCCTCCCCCTTAAACCAGGGTCGCCAGAGAGCCTCCCCCTTAAATAAGGGTCCCCAGAGAGCCTCCCCCTTAAATCAGGTCCCCAGAGAGCCTCCCCCTTAAAATCAGGGTCCCCAGAGAGCCTTCCCCTTAAAATCAGGGTCCCCAGAGAGCCTCCCCCTTGCATTGGGGGCCCCAGAGAGCCTCCCTCTTACATCAGGGTCCCCAGAGAACCCCCACTTAAATCATGGTCCCCAGAGAGCCCCCCACTTAAATCAGGGTCCCCAGAGAGCCTCCCCCTTAAATCAGGGTCCCCAGAGAGCCTCCCCCTTAAATCAGGGTCCCCAGAGAGCCTCCCCCTTAAATCAGGGTCCCCAGGGAGCCTCCCCCTTAAATCAGGTCCCCAGAGAGCCTCCCCCTTAAAATCAGGGTCCCCAGAGAGCCTTCCCCTTAAAATCAAGGTCCCCAGAGAGCCTCCCCCTTGCATCGGGGGCCCCAGAGAGCCTCCCCCTTACATCAGGGTCCCCAGAGAACCCCCACTTAAATCATGGTCCCCAGAGAGCCCCCCACTTAAATCATGGTCCCCAGAGAGCCCCCCACTTAAATCATGGTCCCCAGAGAGCCCCCCACTTAAATCATGGTCCCCATCGAGCCCCCACTTAAATTAGGGTCCCCGGAGAGCCTCCCCTCCCCTTGGGGACCCCTGCAGAGACTCGGGGCTATGGGCTCCAGATTCGGGGCTATAGCCCCAAAAGCCACCCCCTAGCGACGCCACTGGTGGTAACAGTGACCAGTGAGAAGCGAACGATCAGCGCTGTTTGATCGCTCGGTTCTCTGTGTTAGAAGTGCCAGGGAACAGATGCAGCATCCACCTAGGTAAGTGCGATTCTTCACCCTCCCTCCCCCGCCCTGCAATCCAGCCGGTAAAAATCCAGCCCCGGGGCTGCCCACACCGGGGTACAAATGTCCCATGGACTTGAAGGGGACATTGCTCCTGCAGCATGGGTCCATTCTATGCAGGTCTATGGGGCAGTAGTGCCCCCAGGGGGCAGACTGCCTGGCACTAGATCCTTTTAGGGGCTGGGCTGCAGTCATGTGACCACAATGATGTTCTCTTGTCACCTCATTTATCTGCTGGAAGCCACAGACACTGGCAGGATCAAAAGGGACTGCTTACTACCCCTTAAGCAATAAATATTTCTATATACTGTATATATTGCAGCTGACCAGTCCTTAGATGTGACGGCTGCATTCGTTTTCCTTCTCACAGGCTTTTTTCCTCCTTTAGCTTCACCCGGTGATCCTGCCAGTAAACACACTTCCTGTCCTAGGGGTGACAACGCTCATCGTGCTGCATCTATGCAGGAGCGGCGGCGTCACCCCTAGAATGGGACTACAGAACACCTCAGTCGTCACCCCTAGAATAGGACTACAGAACACCTCAGTCGTCACCCCTAGAATGGGACTACAGAACACCTCCGTCGTCACCCCTAGAATGGGACTACAGAACACCTCCGTCGTCACCCCTAGAATGGGACTACAGAACACCTCCCCCTCTCCTCAATCTCTATAGTGTAATGGGGGCCGGGGGGGGGGGGGTATACTGTAGTTCACAGAGCATGGCTGGGAACACTGAAAACTTTGAGATCGCAGGAAGTGACAAGGGCACTGCAGTTCTGGCAGGATCAACAGGTATTTTCTGAAAATGCGGGGAGAAAAAAAAAGAAAACGAACGCAGCCACCACTGGTGAGCCGCAATATATTTGACATTTTTTTGGTTCTTGTGGGTGCTGAACTCTGCGGCCCTCCAGCTGTTACTACTGTCAGCCTTGCAGTGCCTCGTGGGACTTGTAGTCCTGCAACAGCGAGGGGGGGAGGGGCACAGGTTGAGCACCTATGGTGAGGACTTGTTCATACAGGTGTATCTAAACACCTATGTGAGGGCTGCGTGTGACTGCACAGGGACGCACGGGTGTTCCATGCATCCGCATGCAGGCACTCCTGTTCATGTCTGTTGGGACACAGAGGCCGCTCCTGATTGGACATCTGTCGGGGGGGGGGGGGGTGTATGTCCCTAGTTGATCTGGGGGGGTGTATGTCCCTAGTTGATCGGGGGGGTGCATATCCCTAGTTGATCTGGGGGGGGTGCATGTCCCTAGTTGATCGGGGGGGTGCGTGTCCCTAGTTGATCGGGGGGGTGCGTGTCCCTGGTTGATCGGGGGGGGTGCATATCCCTAGTTGATCTGGGGGGGGTGTGCATATCCCTAGTTGATCTGGGGGGGGTGCATGTCCCTAGTTGATCGGGGGGGTGCGTGTCCCTAGTTGATCGGGGGGGGGTGCATGTCCCTAGTTGATCGGGGGGGGGTGAAGGTCCCTAGTTGATCGGGGGGGTGCGTGTCCCTGGTTGATTGGGGGGGTGCATGTCCCTAGTTGATCGGGGGGGTGCGTGTCCCTGGTTGATCGGGGGGGGGACATGTCCCTGGTTGATCAGGGGGGGTGCATGTCCCTAGTTGATCGGGGGGGGGGGTGAAGATCCCTAGTTGATCTGGGGGGGGTGCATGTCCCTAGTTGATCTGGGGGGGGGTGCATGTCCCTAGTTGTTCTGGGGGGGTGCATGTCCCTGGTTGATCAGGGGGGGTGCATGTCCCTAGTTGATCGGGGGGGGGGGGTGAAGATCCCTAGTTGATCTGGGGGGGGTGCATGTCCCTAGTTGATCGGGGGGGGGTGCATGTCCCTAGTTGTTCTGGGGGGGGGTGCATGTCCCTAGTTGTTCTGGGGGGGTGCATGTCCCTAGTTGATCTGGGGGGGTGCATGTCCCTAGTTGATCGGGGGGGTGCATGTCCCTAGTTGATCTGGGGGGTGCATGTCCCTAGTTGATCTGGGGGGGGTGCATGGGGGGAGGTGCATGTCCCTAGTTGATCTGGGGGGGGTGCATGTCTCTAGTTGATCGGGGGGGGGGTGCATGTCCCTAGTTGATCGGGGGGGTGCGTGTCCCTAGTTGATCGGGGGGGGTGCATGTCCCTAGTTGATCTGGGGGGGTGCATGTCCCTAGTTGTTCTGGGGGGGTGCATGTCCCTAGTTGATCTGGGGGGGTGCATGTCCCTAGTTGATCTGGGGGGGTGCATGTCCCTAGTTGATCTGGGGGGCTGTATGTCCCTAGTTGATCTGGGGGGGTGCATGTCCCTAGTTGATCTGGGGGGTGCATGTCCCTAGTTGATCTGGGGGGGGGTGTATGTCCCTAGTTGATCTGGGGGGGTGTATGTCCCTAGTTGATCGGGGGGGTGCATATCCCTAGTTGATCTGCCGGGGCATGTCCCTAGTTGATCTGGGGGGGGGGGGTGCATGTCCCTAGTTGATCGGGGGGGTGCATATCCCTAGTTGATCTGGGGGGGTGCATGTCCCTAGTTGATCTGGGGGGGTGCATGTCCCTAGTTGATCTGGGGGGGTGTATGTCCCTAGTTGATCTGGGGGGGTGAAGGTCCCTAGTTGATCTGGGGGGGTGCATGTCCCTAGTTGATCTGGGAGGGGGGTGAAGGTCCCTAGTTGATCTGGGGGGGGGTGCATGTCCCTAGTTGATCTGGGGGGGGGTGCATGTCCCTAGTTGATCGGGGGGGTGCATGTCCCTAGTTGATCGGGGGGGGTGCATGTCCCTAGTTGATCTGGGGGGGGTGCATGTCCCTAGTTGATCTGGGGGGGGGATGCATGTCCCTAGTTGATCTGCATGGAACACCTGCGTGGGGACAAACAGATGTAGGACTTTTAGTAGACCTGTGTGAATGAAGCCTACATATACTTTGGGTCTCCATTCACACCGTCCTCTGTTCAGGAATTCTTCTCATAGTCTTTCCATATCAAACAATAAAACATCAGATACAATGTATAAAAAAAAAAAAACATTGTTTCTAAACATGCCAACACATGTCCCCCCCCCCCATCCATCTGTATTCCTTGCACCCCTCTGCATTGTCAGAGATTTCCTCGGCGGGGGGGGGGGGTATTTGGGTAGCAGGTCACAGATTAGCATTGACACCTTCGCCCCCCCCCTCCCCTCCTCACATCAGAGGTGTGAATTCCCCCCCCTCCCATTTCCCTGTTTGCTTTGAAAGGAGATTTCATGTCACTTCTATTGACTTGCAAACAAGCTCTGAGCTCCAGTAGCCAAGAATGGTGGCAGCTCAGAGTTCCTGGGACCCCCCCCATGGTCTGGGTGCATTATAGGGGCCCAACGCTGGAATCATACAATCCCCCTGATTGTGTGCAAAGCATCCGATAATGTGTGATAGTGTGAAGTCATCAATGACAGGAAAGGTGCAAAATCTGCTGGGAATCCGACTACTGGACACAAAAAAGTTATGGCGGGATGGTGTAGGTGCTGAAGGTAAAAAAAAAAAAAAACATCATTATTTTATTCAACAATTAGATTTTTTTTATTTTGTTTTATTTATTTTTTTATTTTTTTATGCACACTTTTATCTATATAAAAGAATTTTGGATGCAGAACATACAAATTTATTTAAAAAAACAACATATAAACTAAATATAATACAGCGCACCCCCTTTAAAAATACCAATGAAATAAAAAAAAAAAGAAAAGAAAACAAAACAACAATATAATGTCACAATCAAATGAGAACAATTAATAAATAAAATATTAATCTTGGATGCAGTACATACAAATGTATTAAAATACACATTACAACATATAAATCAAATATACAGTGCCTTGAAAAAGTATTCATATCCCTTATTTATTTATACACAAATCAATAAAGATACATAAATACACAAATAAATAAATATACAAATAAAGAAATATAAATACACAAATAAATACACAAATAAAGATACATAAATACACAAATAAATAAATATACATATAAAGATACAGTGCCTTGAAAAAGTATTCATACCCCCTGAAATCTCCCACATTTTGTTACAACCAAAACCATAAATGTATTTTATTGGGATTTTATGTGATAGACCAACACAAAGTGTCACATAATTGTGAAGTGGAAGGAAAATGATAAATGATACAAAGAAATATGTGATATGTGTGGGGGGGGGGGGCATTTGTATTTAGCCCCCTTTACTCTGATACCCCTAACTAAAATCTAGTGGAACCAATTGCCTTCAGAAGTCACCTGATTAGTAAATAGAGTCCACCTGTGTGTCATTTAATCTCAGTATAAATACAGCTGTTCTGTGAAGCCCTCTGAGGTTTGTTAGAGAACCTTAGTGCACAAACAGCATCATGAAGGCCAAGGAACACACCAGACAGGTCAGGGATAAAGTTGTAGAGAAGTATAAAGCAGGGTTAGGTTATAAATAAATCTCCCAAGCTTTGACCATCTCACGGAGCTCTGTTCAATCCATCATCGGAAAATGGAAAGAGTATGGCACAACTGCAAACCTACCAAGACATGGCCGTCCACCTAAACTGACCGGCCGGGCAAGGAGAGCATTCATCAGAGAAGAGCCAAGAGGTCCATGGTAACTCTGGAGGAGCTGCAGAGATCCACAGCTCAGGTGGGAGAATCTGTCCACAGGACAACTATTAGTCGTGTTCTCCACAAATCTGCCCTTTATGGAAGAGTGACAAGAAGAAAGACATTGGTGAAAGAAAGTCATAAGAAGTCCTGTTTGTAGTTTGTGAGAAGCCATGTGGAGGACACAGCAAACATGTGGAAGAAGGTGATCTGGTCACATGAGACCAAAACTCAACTTTATGGCCTAAAAGTAAAACGCTATGTGTGGGGAAAACTAACACTGCCCATCACCCTGAACACACCATCCCCACCGTGAAACATGGTGGTGGCAGCATCATGTGGTGGGGATAATTTTCTTCAGCAGGGACAGGGAAGCTGGTCAGAGTTGATGGGAAGATGGATGGAGACAAATACAGGACAATCTTAGAAGAAAACCTGTTAGAGTCTACAAAAGACTTGAGACTGGGGCGGAGGTTCACCTTCCAGCAGGACAACGACCCGAAACATCCAGCCAGAGCTACAATGGAATGGTTTAGATTAAAGCATATTCATGTGTTAGAATGGCCCAGTCACAGTCCAGACCTAAATCACATTGAGAATCTGTGGCAAGACTTGAAAATTGCTGATCACAGACGCTCTCCATCCAATCTGACAGAGCTTGAGATATTTTACAAAGAAGAATGGGCAGAAATGTCCTCTCTAGATGTGCAAAGCTGGTAGAGACACCCCCAAAAAGACTTGTAGAGAAAGGGGGTTCTACAAAGTATTGACTCCGGGGGGCGCCATACAATTGCCCCCCCCCCCCCCCACTTTTCACATATTTATTTGTATCATTTATCATTTTCCTTCCACTTCACAATTATGTGACACTTTGTGTTCGTCTATCACATAAAATCCCAATAAAGTACATTTGGTTGTAACATGACAAAATGCAGGAAAATGTCAAGGGGTATGAATACTTTTTCAAGGCACTGTAATACAGCACCCCAATAAAATTACCAGTGGAATAAAAAAAAAAAACATAAAAAAATAACACTATGTCACAAGCATTTGGAAATAATAATAATATTATAAAATGTATCTCAAATCTCTGCAACAATAAAATAACTGTATCCCTTGTAATAAACCAAATATAATACAGCGCACCGCCTTTAAAAATACCAATGAAATAAAAAAAAAAAAAAAAACAATATAATGACACAATCAAATGAGAACAATAATAAAATAAAATAATCATATAAAATATCTTTGATCTGTATAAATGAATCTTGGATGCAGGGCCCACTGTATTCAAAAATACCTTACAGCACACCCCCTTTAAAACACCAACAGAATAAAAAAATAACACTATAATGTTACAATCCAATGAGAATAATAATACAATAAATAAATAAAAAATATTAAACATCTTTTACCTTTATAAAATTAATCTTGGATGCGGTACATACAAATGTAATAAATAACACCTTACAACATTTAAACCAAATATAATACAGCACACCCCCTTTAAAATAGCAAAGGAATGAAAAAAAAAATAACACTATAATGTCACAATCAAATGAGAACAATAATAACATAAAATAAATAAAATAAGAACATAAAATATCTTTGATCTGCATAAATGAATCTTGGATGCATTGCATACAAATGTAATAAATAACACCTTGCAACATATAAATCAAATATAATATAGCACTCCCACTTTAAAATACCAATGGGATAAAAAAAAAATATATAACAATATAGTATCACATTTAAATGAGAACAATAATATACAATTCAATTAAATAATAATATAAAATCTCTTATATTTATATAAATTAATCTTGGATGCAGTAAAATATAATAAATTAAAAACATATCAAATATCCTTTATAACTTTATACAATGAATCTTGGATGCAGAGCATATAAATGTAATAAAAAACACCTTACAACCAAATAAAATACAGCACGCCCCCCTTTAAAATACCAATGGAATAAAAAAAAAAATAACAATATAGTGTCACAATCAAATGAGAAAAAAAAACATAAAATTAATAAAATAATAACATAAAATTTTTTTGATCTGTATAAATGAATCTTGGATGCATTGCATACAAATGTAATAAATAACACCTTGCAACATATAAATCAAATATAAATTAGCACACCCCCTTTAAAATACCAATGGAATAAAAAAACATATATAAAACAATATAGTATCACAATCAAATATGAAAAATAATAATAATATACAATTAAATAAAACAATAATATAAAATATCTTATATTTATATAAATTAATCTTGGATGCAGTAAAATATAATAAATTAAAAACATATAAAATATCCTTTATATTTATAAAATGAATCTTAGATGCAGAACATATAAATGTAATAAAAAACACCTTGCAACATATAAATCAGATATAATACAGCACTCCCACTTTAAAATACCAATGGAATAAAAAAAAAAATAACAATATAGTGCCACAATCAAATGAGAAAAATAATAATAATAATATACAATTAAATTAAATAATAATATAAAATCTTATATTTATATAAATGAATATTGGATGCAGTACATACAAATGTATTCAAAAACACCCTACAACGTATAAACCAAATATAATATAGCACACCCCTTTAAAATACCAATGGAATAAAAAAAAAAAACAATATAGTGCCACAATCAAATGAGAAAAATAATAATAATAATAATATACAATTAAATTAAATAATAATATAAAATCTTATATTTATATAAATGAATATTGGATGCAGTACATACAAATGTATTCAAAAACACCCTACAACGTATAAACCAAATATAATACAGCACACCCCCTTTAAAATACCAATGGAATTAAAAAATAACACTATAATGTCACAATCCAATGAGAATAATAAGAGATAATAAATGAAAAACACATAAAATATCCTTTATCTTTATAAAAATGAATCTTGGATGCCGTACATAAAAATGTAATTAATAACACCTTACAACCAAATATAAAACAGCACGCCCCCCCCCTTTAAAATACCAATGGACTAAAAAATAACACAATCAAATGTGAATAATTAACAATATAAATAAAATTAAATAATAAAATAAACAATATAAATAAAATTAAATAATACAATATTTTATCTTTATAAATGAATATTGGATGCAGCACATACAAATGTGTTAAAAAAAATACTTTACAGCATATAAACCAACTATATTACAGCGCCCCATTAAAATAAATAACAGTGACAATAATAATAATAAGTGACAATGTAAAGTGCGTCTATAAATAAACCCAGAAGTCCAACAGTATTATGTTTGTGAGGGTTTATTTATAGACACACTTTACATTGTCACTTATTATTATTATTATTATTATTATTGTCACTGTTATTACAGGAGATACAGTTATTTTATTGTTGCAGAGATTTAAGACACATTTTTTTAATATTATTATATCATTGTGGCATTATGGTGTTTTTTTAATTTGGGGGGAGGGGGGGGTTTGGGTGTCACTGTATTATAATGGGTTTATATGTTATAGAAAGTGATGAGTGAAGAGATTCTTTAAAATCATTTGAAAAACTGAAAATTGCTCAAAAGTACTCTTTTTAATTTTTAATTTTTTTTTTTACTGGGTGTGTTTTTCGCGTATTTGGAGGAATTTGGTTTTTTAATTTAATTTTTTTTAAATGGGTTTATATTTTATAGAAAGTGATGAGTTTGATGATTTGAAAACTGAAAATTGTTTAAAGGACTCTTTCTGATTTTTTTTTTTTTTTACAGGGTGTGTTTTTTGGTGTATTTGGAGGAATTTGGTTTGTTAATTTTAGTTTATTTCATTTAAGTTGATATTTTGAAGATCAGTATTATGGCTAAACTGCTGTTTTTATTTGATATAAAAAAGAAACCTTTGCATGTTTATTATTCTATTTTTTATGCTGCATATTATAAAGATAAAAAGAAATATAAATATAAAAATAAATATAAATATAAAGCACGGCTGTGCAGCATAATATATAGAATGAGATTGTAAAAAAAAAAAAATAATAAAAAGGCAAAAGAAGAGCCTGGTCATGTGACTTGTCATGAATTTGAGTTTTGAAAAAATAAAATAATAAGATACAAAGCCAAGCGGGTAGTAGAATTAAAAAGGAGCTTTCACTGCAATAATCACCTTCAGTTCAGTGCTATCCCCCCCGCAGAAGGTGTGCTCCTCCAGCAGGTGGCGCTTCTCTGCTGGGTTGAATGACAGCCAACATCAATCAGCCTACTCTCTCTGAGCCCAGGCTGTCATGAACGGGGGGGGGGGGGGTGTCATCATTCAGTCTGGGCTCATAGTACTACTGTACTGAACTGTGCTGTGATGTCATCACAAGGGGGCTGCTCACTGTAAGGACCGCCCACCACTGCCAGATGGAGAGCAAGGACCTGGGACAGACCAGCAGAGAAGAAGTTTTACTTACCCGCTCCTCCACGCAGCTTCTATTCCTTCACACTCCATTGGTCTGAGGTCCTGATGTCATCACTGGACGCGATGATGCGCAGGGGGGGGGGCGGCGTGAGGGAGGGAGCACCATCTGCTGGGGGGAACAGAGGATCAAGTAAGTAAAAACTG
The DNA here is from genome assembly GCA_037952925.1 of Lithobates clamitans. Classification (NCBI taxonomy): domain Eukaryota; kingdom Metazoa; phylum Chordata; class Amphibia; order Anura; family Ranidae; genus Lithobates; species Lithobates clamitans. Next base: position 24,843 of record JBBGZY010003271.1, read on the forward strand.
TTTCTGGTCTCCCCCGGACAAAACAAGACAAGGTCATCCAGCGCCCAGGGCAAAGATAACAAACTGCGCCCCCCCCTTCCCCTTAGGGTTAGAGTCAGGGCACCCCCATCCTTGGAATAAACCATTGCACCCAGGGCAACTGCCCCTCCTGCCCCCCCCCCTTGTCCCGGAGTGTGGTATTATTTTTACATTTTGGGTTTTGGCAAAAATTATGCAAAAGGGATATAATGATGAGAAAATAGAACACCCCCCCCCCCCCTTATGTTATGGAGAAGAGGAGAAGGGGAGGCGTTCTGTAGTCCTGTCCTAGAGTGAGAACGCTCCATAGATACAATACAGGAAGTGAGCGTTGTCACCCTGGGACAAGAAGTGAGCAAAGATGACAAACTGCCCCCCCCTTTCCCTTAGGGTTAAAGTCAGGGCACCCCCATCCTTGTAATAAACCATTGTGCCCGGGGCAACTGCCCCTCCTGCCCCCCCCCTTGTCCCGGAGTGTGGGATTATCTTTAGATTTTGGGTTTTGGCAAAAATGATGCAAAAGGGAAATAATAATGAGAAAATAGAACACCCCCCCTCCCTTATGTTATAGAGAAGAGGAGAAGGGAGAGGCGTTCTGTAGTCCTGTCCTAGAGTGACAACGCTCCATAGATACAGTACAGGAAGTGAGCGTTGTCACCCTGGGACAGGAAGTGAGTTACTGGCAGGATCACTAGAAGAAATAAAGGAAAAAAACCTGAAAAAAAAGAAGAAAAGAAATGCAGCCGCCACATCTATTGACCGGTGGTAACTTTTCTGCTCCTGGGTTTAGATGACTCTTTAAATCGTTCTGCAGTTTGGAATGAAACGAAGGTTTTGCAGGTTGCAGCTCACAGCAGCGTCCCGTTCACAGCTCATTGTGTCCCTCTTTGAACTGTTTGTTCTATAGACCGCGTCCTCTTCTCTGTATAGAAATGCCCCACAGTCCAGTCCTAGGAAGTCCTTTATGGGGGGCCTCATGAGAATGAATCAGGGGGGATATTTGTAGATAAACAAACAATTAGGCCGTTTACAAACCCTTCTGTTTCCTGGCCGCAGGGTAAGGAAAGGGTTAAACAATGCAAAGCCCCCCCTCGCATGTGTTATGGTAATGAGCCGGGGCTGCTGGGTCCAGGGCAGGTGGTCACCTGGCTTCTCCCAACAATGGGCTTGTGTATTGAGGCCAGACAGGTCCTCTTCTCAGAAGACCCAACAGGTCCCTCCAATCCACACCCTGCGCATATTCATAGAGCTTCGCTGGTGACAACACCGCTCTCGGGTTCTCTCCAGGATGGCTTTTTTATTTTATTTCTAGTAATAGTTACATTTTCAGGACAAACTTTTTTGGGGTCCCCCCCCCCCCATTCTTCTCATACTGCTTGGACCTTAGAAGAAAAGCGGGAGGGGTGGCCCCTGAAATCCTGTCTAGAAAATGTAACTGTTACTGAAAATAACAAAGTATCATGGAGAGAACTTAACTGTGTCCCTTCATATTCAGAGATACAAAGTATCAACAGAAATATATTGATCTTGTAATATATTGATCAGGTTCCCCCCTTCTCTTTTTTGGGGTTCCCCCTTCTTCTCATACTGCTTGGACCTTAGAAGAAGTGGGAAATCCTGTCCTGAAAATGTAACTATTACTACAAATAAAAAAAAAAGTATAATGGAGAGAACTCAAGTCTGTCTCTGCATAGTCAGAGATACAAAGTATCAACTTACAGTGCCTTGAAAAAGTATTCCTACCCCTTGAAATTTCCCCACACTTTGTCATGTTACAACCAAAAATGTAAATGTATTTTATTGGGATTTTATGTGATAGACCAACACAAAGTGTCACATAATTGTGAAGTGGAAGGAAAATGATAAATGATACAAATAAATATGTGAAAAGTGTGGGGGGGGGCATTTGTATGGCGCCCCCCGGAGTCAATACTTTGTAGAACCCCCTTTCTCTACAAGTCTTTTTGGGGGTGTCTCTACCAGCTTTGCACATCTAGAGAGGATATTTCTGCCCATTCTTCTTTGTAAAATATCTCAAGCTCTGTCAGATTGGATGGAGAGCGTCTGTGAACAGCAATTTTCAAGTCTTGCCACAGATTCTCAATGTGATTTAGGTCTGGACTGTGACTGGGCCATTCTAACACATGAATATGCTTTGATCTAAACCATTCCATTGTAGCTCTGGCTGGATGTTTCGGGTCGTTGTCCTGCTGAAAGGTGAACCTCCCCCCCAGTCTCAAGTCTTTTGTAGACTCTAACAGGTTTTCTTCTAAGATTGTCCTGTATTTGTCTCCATCCATCTTCCCATCAACTCTGACCAGCTTCCCTGTCCCTGCTGAAGAAAACCATCCCCACCACATGATGCTGCCACCACCATGTTTCACGGTGGGGATGGTGTGTTCAGGGTGATGTGCGGTGTTAGTTTTCCCCACACATAGCGTTTTACTTTTAGGCCATAAAGTTGAATTTTGGTCTCATGTGACCAGATCACCTTCTTCCACATGTTTGCTGTGTCCTCCACATGGCTTCTCACAAACTACAAACAGGACTTCTTATGACTTTCTTTCACCAATGTCTTTCTTCTTGTCACTCTTCCATAAAGGGCAGATTTGTGGAGAACACGACTAATAGTTGTCCTGTGGACAGATTCTCCCACCTGAGCTGTGGATCTCTGCAGCTCCTCCAGAGTTACCATGGACCTCTTGGCTCTTCTCTGATGAATGCTCTCCTTGCCCGGCCGGTCAGTTTAGGTGGACGGCCATGTCTTGGTAGGTTTGCAGTTGTGCCATACTCTTTCCATTTTCCGATGATGGATTGAACAGAGCTCCGTGAGATGTTCAAAGCTTGGGAGATTTTTTTATAACCTAACCCTGCTTTATACTTCTCCACAACTTTATCCCTGACCTGTCTGGTGTGTTCCTTGGCCTTCATGATGCTGTTTGTTCACTAAGGTTCTCTAACAAACCTCTGAGGGCTTCACAGAACAGCTGTATTTATACTAATATTAAATGACACACAGGTGGACTCTGTTTACTAATTAGGTGACTTCTGAAGGCAATTGGTTCCTCTAGATCTTAGTTAGGGGTATCAGAGTAAAGGGGGCTGAATACAAATGCCCCCCCCACACTTTTCACATATTTCTTTGTATCATTTATCATTTTCCTTCCACTTCACAAATATGTGACACTTTGTGTTGGTCTATCACATAAAATCCCAATAAAATACATTTACGTTTTTGGTTGTAACATGAGAAAATGTGGGAAAACTTCAAGGGGTATGAATACTTTTTCAAGGCACTGTAGATATATTGATCTTATAATGTATATATATTATTTTATTACATATATTGTTTTTTATTATATTATTATTTTATTGGATATATTATTATTTTATTATATTATTACATATATTGTTTTTTATTATATTATTATTTTATTGGATATATATATATATATAAAAATTCTATTACATATACAGTTATTTTATTATATTATTATTTTATTACATATATTGTTATTTTATTATATATATTATATTATTATTTTATTACTTATATTATAAAATATATTATATTATCACATATATTGTTACTTTATTATATATATTATATTATTATTATATTACGTATATTGTAGTTTTATTACATATATTATACAAATATATCTATTATATTATTATTTTATTACATATATTGTCATTTTATTATTTTTGTCATATTATTGTTTCATTACATATATTATTAAATATATTATATCATTATTTTATTACATATATTGTTATTTTGATATGTATATAATAATATATTATTTTTTTTCTCATTGTTGTCTACTAATAAATACAGAAATTTGGGGATGCTCTTACATGGTGGTCATTAGAGAAGAGATGACCTCTGGCTGTTCAGATAAGTGGTTGGCAGACGCAGGTCATGTGACACCCCCCCCCCATAGTAATCAATCTTCAGCTCTCACATTCCTGTGATGGAACACCAGCCGGGTTTATTGGGGCCCCCACTGTGCGCTCACACTGATAATCCCCGCTCAGCAGATGGGACACACACTGCACATGTTCCGTCCTCCCCGCCTGATAGGGAGCACAATCCCTCTGTTGTTTTAGGAGTTTAGAACTGAAGTTTAATCTGCTTATATTTGTCCTCCCCTGCCCCGCCCCCCGCCCCCCCTCTTCTCCCCTCATCAACATGCTAATGATATTTTTATATAACACCTTTCTGTTTTCATGGCATACCTTATTTGGGATCCAGCGACATCATCACTGGGTCTCTGTGCTTATCTATGCAATGCTGGCAGATCATGGCTATGATTAACCACTTCATTACCGGGCACTCCCCCCTGCCCAGGCCGATTTTCAGCTTTCAGCACTGTCACACTTTGAATGACAATTGCGCGGCCATGTGACACTGTACACAGAGGACATTTTTTTCATTTGTTTTCACACAAATAGAGATTTCTTTTGGTGGTATTTAATCACCTCTGGGGGGTTTTATTTTTTATTAAATAAAAAAAAAAAAGAAAATTTTGAAAAAAAAGATTTTTTTTTCCATTTCTGTTATAAAATTTTGCAAATAAGTAACTTTTTTTCTTCATTGATGGCCAATGATGAGGCTGCACTGTTAGGCACTGACAGGCGGCATTGATGGGCACTGATGAAGCTGCACATCAGGAAACCGGTTTTGACACCGGTCCCCCAATTGGCTGAAAGGACAGGCGATCCTATTGGATTCTTAGGTGGTGGAGGAGAGGAGCTGGCAGCCGCCATGGAGGAAAGGACACAGAGCTGCTGCACCACGCTGCCTGCCGATGGGGTAAGTGCCGGACCAACCGGCAAACAGCGGGGGGTGGTGCCACTTTTGAGGGATTGTTGTTTGCTGCCCCCCCCGAAAAAAAAAGAAAATACCAGCCGCCACTGCTGATGGGCACTGATTGGCATTGATGGGGCTGCACTGATAATCAGTGTAAATGTCGCTGTCACAGGATCGCCAGTTATCGGCTTTCCTTTCCTCTCACAGTGACAGCGCTGAGGAAAGGAAATGCCGATAACCAGCATTTGGTAGCATAAGAAGAGGTGTGATTGGGCACGGCTGATCACATGGTAAAGAGCCAATGTCATTGGCTCTTTACCCTGATCGGTGGTGTGCTTTGTCCGAGGGACATGGCTTACTACTGATAGCCGCACTGCATGCCCCTGGGGGCGCACATGAGCAGCGTCACTGGGAGGACGTCATATGACGTCCATAGAAAGTACAGGCCGGCAACTCGACAGCTTCTCCATAGAAAATATTTATTTAAGCATTACAGCAATAACATCATCCAAAAATTGGAACGCGTTTCGGCCTTAGGCCTTGACGTCATATGACGTCATATGATGTCCACCTGGAAGGAGTAGAGTCCTGCCCAGCCATTTGCTTTAGACAGGGCGGGAACCGGTAAAGACCTACTGAGGATCGATACGTGTGGCTATGAATAAGACCTAATGAGGGTCGATACGCGTGGCTATGAATAAGACCTACTGAGGGTCGATACGTGTGGCTATGAATAAGATCTACTGAGGATCGATATGTGTGGCTATGAATAGGACCTACTGAGGGTTGATACGTGTGGCTATGAATAAGACCTAATGAGGGTCGATACGCGTGGCTATGAATAAGACCTACTGAGGGTCGATACCTTTGGCTATGAATAAGACCTACTGAGAATCGATACGTGTGGCTATGAATAAGACCTACTGAGGGTTGATACGTGTGGCTATGAAAAGGACCTAATGAGGGTTGATACGCGTGGCTATGAATAAGACCTACTGAGGGTCGATACGTGTGGCTATGAATAAGACCTAATGAGGGTCGATACGCGTGGCTATGAATAAGACCTAATGAGGGTCGATACGTGTGGCTATGAATAAGACCTACTGAGGGTCGATACGCGTGGCTATGAATAAGATCTAATGAGGGTCGATACGTGTGGCTATGAATAAGATCTAATGAGGGTCGATACGTGTGGCTATGAATAAGACCTACTGAGGATCGATACATGTGGCTATGAATAAGACCTACTGAGGATCGATACGTGTGGCTATGAATAAGACCTACTGAGGGTCGATACGTGTGGCTATGAATAAGACCTAATGAGGGTCTATACGCGTGGCTATGAATAAGATCTAATGAGGGTCGATACGTGTGGCTATGAATAAGACCTACTGAGGATCGATACGTGTGGCTATGAATAAGACCTACTGAGGATCGATACGTGTGGCTATGAATAAGACCTACTGAGGGTCGATACGTGTGGCTATGAATAAGACCTAATGAGGGTCGATACGCGTGGCTATGAATAAGACCTAATGAGGGTCGATACGCGTGGCTATGAATAAGACCTAATGAGGGTCGATACGTGTGGCTATGAATAAGACCTAATGAGGGTCGATACGTGTGGCTATGAATAAGACCTAATGAGGGTCGATACGCGTGGCTATGAATAAGACCTAATGAGGGTCGATACGTGTGGCTATGAATAAGACCTAATGAGGGTCTATACGCGTGGCTATGAATAAGATCTAATGAGGGTCGATACGTGTGGCTATGAAAAAGACCTACTGAGGATCGATACGTGTGGCTATGAATAAGACCAACTGAGGATCGATACGTGTGGCTATGAATAAGACCTACTGAGGGTCGATACGTGTGGCTATGAATAAGACCTAATGAGGGTCGATACGCGTGGCTATGAATAAGACCTAATGAGGGTCGATACGCGTGGCTATGAATAAGACCTAATGAGGGTCGATACGTGTGGCTATGAATAAGACCTAATGAGGGTCGATACGTGTGGCTATGAATAAGACCTAATGAGGGTCGATACGCGTGGCTATGAATAAGACCTAATGAGGGTCGATACGTGTGGCTATGAATAAGACCTAATGAGGGTCTATACGCGTGGCTATGAATAAGACCTAATGAGGGTCGATACGCGTGGCTATGAATAAGACCTAATGAGGGTCGATACGTGTGGCTATGAATAAGACCTAATGAGGGTCGATACATGTGAGCCTGGAGGACTGTATGTTGTATTCCCTCAAGTAAATAAAGTTTCGCAAAAGAGCTGCTTTGGTTCCGGCTACATTCCTTCATTCCCATGTGTTGGAGATGACAGAAGCTTTCCGTTGCACCTCACTTTCAGACATGGATACCTGACACAGGTGAGCAGCGGCTTGTTGTATACAGAAGATGAAGTACATGCTGTGGTTCCATCCTCCATGGCAGTATCCTAATCAGGACACACTATTGATGTATCTTCTTGGGAGTGTTGGTGGGGTATAGTCATAGCAAGCAGTAGGGAGATGCTGGGATCGGACGCACCCGGACGCGTTGGGTGCTGAGATTCCAGCGATGGTTGTAGCTCTCCGAGAGCAAAGCTTACACCCTCAGCTGGCTGGTACTGGTCAGTGTTGTAGATGTCTTTTAACAGGTCCTCTTTACTTTTTTTTTTAGTGATGGCGTCAATTTAAATTGTAGTTTTAGGTATTTAGGTGTCAATTTAGCAGGTCTCATAAAAGGTCCAGGAACTCCCAACATCTTCTCTTAATACATCCATTATTGTGCAATAAAGTTCCTTTGTGATCCCTCCGCAGTGAATCCCGCTCCTCTGCCTGAGTGCTAATTACAGGTGTGATTTCCAGAGGGCCGGGTGAAAGGTTTTTCCTCTCTGTGATCAAAGCTGGAGAGTTGGATGGTGGCCTTCAAATACTTTCCATCTGGGTGCTCAGCAATGCCCCCCCCCCCCCCCTATCCTCCTGAGATGACTCCTCCATGAGCTGGTTCAGGCATACTAGGCATTGTGAATAGCTGTGATACGTAGGTGTGGGCTGATCATTGAAGGGTAGATTACGGTTCTGGAAGTAGAACCATCACTGGAAATGAAGAGCCAAAATCCTGATTGATCTTCTCACAACGACACGCCGTTTCCTGAAACTTCTGAGAACTGCAACAATTAATCGTTCTACGACACGCACCATCAATGCATGGACTTCTGACCGATACCGGGAGGGCTTCCTCTAGAATGGGAATAGATTCTGCTCTGCATATTGAGATGCTAAACTCTTACAGAGGACAAACTGGCGCCAATATGGCCGCATACATACAGTGGGAAAACAGAAAATTGTATCAAATATTTACCTTAATTTTCCTTTCCTGGCACCAATTCACGGCAGTATACTTGTGGTTGTAGTTTCCCCTCCTACCACATGTATGCTGCCATCATTCTCCCGATGCCTGTGTTCCTGGTGATGACGATGATGCCCATTAAGTTCTAAAAAAGTGGTGATGTCATCATGGTGGGACGCTAGACGCATGATGGTGGGTGTCGGCAAGACCAGTCACAGGGTGCAGATGGTGCCTCTGCATTTACCCGCTGACCACCAGTTTAAAATTTGCCCCTTTACATTGGTGGCCAGTGGGTGGAAGAATGCTCCTTACACTGGTGGTCAGTGGGTGGAAGACATCCTCATACATTGGTGGTCAGTGGGTGGAAGACATCCTCATACATTGGTGGGCAGTGGGTGAAAGACGTCCTCATATATTGGTGGTCAGTGGGTGGAAGACATCCTCCTACATTGGTGGTCAGAGGGTGGAAGACATCCTTATACATTGGTGGTCAGAGGGTGGACAATATCCTCATACATTTATGAGTCAGAGGGTGGAAGATATCCTCATACTTTGGTGGTCAGTGGGTGGAAGACATCCTAATATATTGGTGGTCAGTAGGTGGAAGACATCCTCATAAATTGGTGGTCAGTGGGTGGAAGACATCCTAATACATTGGTGGTCAGAGGGTGGAAGACATCCTCATACTGGTAGTTAATTGGTGGAAGACATCCTCATACATCGGTGGTCACTGGGTGGAAGACATCTTCATACATTGGTGGTCAGTGGGTGGACAATATCCTCAAACACTGGTGGTCAGTGTGTGGACAATATCCTCATACATTGGTGGGTCAGTGGGTAGAAGACATCCTCATACATTGGTGGTCAGTGGGTGGAAGATATCCCCATACCTTGGTGATCATTGGGTGGATGACATCCTCTTACATTGGTGGTCAGTGGGTGGAAGACATCCTCATACATTGGTGGGCAGTGGGTGAAAGACATCCTCATATATTGGTGGTCAGTGGGTGGAAGACATCCTCATACATTGGTGGTCAGAGGATGGAAGACATCCTTATACATTGGTGGTCAGAGGGTGGAAGACATCCTTATACATTGGTGGTCAGAGGGTGGACAATATCATCATACATTGGTGGGTCAGAGGGTGGAAGATATCCTCATACCTTGGTGATCATTGGGTGGATGACATCCTCTTACATTGGTGATCATTGGGTGGAAGACATCCTCATAAATTGGTGGTCAGTGGGTGGAAGAAATCCTCATACATTGGTGGTCAGAGGGTGGAAGACATCCTTATACATTGGTGGTCAGAGGGTGGAAGACATCCTTATACATTGGTGGTCAGAGGGTGGACAATATCATCATACATTGGTGGGTCAGAGGGTGGAAGATATCCTCATACTTTGGTGGTCAGTGGGTGGAAAACAGCCTCATATGTTGGTGGTCAGTGAGTGGAAGACATCCTCATACATTGGTGGGCAGTGGGTGGAAGACATCCTCATACACTGGTGGGCAGTGGGTGGAAGACATCCTCATACATTGGTGGTCAGTGGGTGGAAGACATCCTCATACATTGGTGGGTCAGAGGGTGGAAGATATCCTCATACTTTGGGGGTCAGTGGGTGGAAGACATCCTCATACCCTGGTGGGCAGTGGGTGGAAGACATCCTCAAACATTGGTGGTCATCAGAGGGTAGAAGACATCCTTATACTGTACATTGTTGGTCAGAGGGTGGACAATATCCTCATTCATTGGTGGTCAGTGGGTGGAAGACATCCTCATACATTGGTGGTCAATTGGTGGAAGACATCCTCATACATTGGTGGTCAGTGGGTGGAAGACATTCTCATACATTAGTGGTCAGTGGGTGGAAGACATCCTCTTACAATGGTGGTCAGAGGGTGAAAGACATCCTTATACTGCACATTGTTGGTCAGAGGGTGGACAATATCCTCATACATTGGTGGTCAGTGGGTGGAAGACATCCTTATACATTGGTGGTCAGTGGGTGGAAGACATCCTCATACACTGGTAGTTAATTGGTGGAAGACATCCTCATACATCGGTGGTCACTGGGTGGAAGACATCTTCATACATTGGTGGTCAGTGGGTGGACAATATCCTCATACATTGGTAGTCAGTGGGTGGAAGATATCCCCATACCTTGGTGATCATTGAGTGGATGACATCCTCTTACATTGTTGGTCAGTGGGTGGAAGACATCCTCATACATTGGTGGTCAGTGGGTGGAAGACATCCTCATACCTTGGTGGTCAGTGGGTGGAAGACATCCTCTTACATTGGTGGTCAGTGGGTGGAAGACATCCTCTTACATTGGTGGTCAGTGGGTGGAAGACATCCTCTTACACTGATATCAGTGGGAGGAAGAATGCCTTCTCACATTGGTGGTCAGTGGGAAGAGTGCTCCTTACACTGGTGATCAGTGGGTGGAAGACATCCTCATACATTGGTGGTCAGTGGGTGAACAATATCCTCATACATTGGTGGGTCAGTGGGTGGAAGACATCCTCATAACTTGGTGATCATTGGGTGGATGACATCCTCTTACACTGGTATCAGTGGGAGGAAGAATGCCTTCTCACATTGGTGGTCAGTGGGAAGAGTGCTCCTTACACTGGTGATCAGTGGGTGGAAGACATCCTCATACATTGGTGGTCAGTGGGTGAACAATATCCTCATACATTGTTGGGTCAGTGGGTGGAAGACATCCTCATAACTTGGTGATCATTGGGTGGATGACATCCTCTTACACTGGTATCAGTGGGAGGAAGAATGCCTTCTCACATTGGTGGTCAGTGGGAAGAGTGCTCCTTACACTGGTGGTCAGTGGGTGGGAGAATAGAACTCCATGCCAAGTTCTCACTGCTGATATAAGATTCTTGTAAAATGCAGCTCCTACATTTCCTTCCCTTCTTTTCTACATTCTGTATCCCTTACGTTGTTAACTTGTTAAACCCATAATAAGTTCAATAAAGTTAGAATGCACAACAAATATTTTTCAGGTGCGGTGGGATGGAAAAGGTTGGAGCGGAGTTGGGTTTTAACGACACCATAATGCACATAATGGTGTTATATGGTGAAGAATTCTTGACCCCCCATGTACATCTCATTTGGCCATTACAGGGCCCAATAAAAGGAAGGCTCCCTATCTTCTCCTCCCTATGAAGCACCATGCCTCGTAGCAGAGAGGAGGATAAGCGATACGTCCCCAGGAAACATAAGTTTACTAGCAGACTAAGGAATCCTCAGAGTTTGTGTGGGCCCGGTGATGGGACGAGCCAAAAAAAGAAAGACCCCCCCCCCCCAGTACCCAGGGTCACATTTCATTACATTGTAACAAGTTCTTCAGCTGTTTGTCGTAATGGGGACATTAGCGGGACCGAGAGGAGTCCTACAAATCTACATATCAAACGTTTTGTCAAAGGCAACCAGATTCCTCCTCACCTGTCCTTCTAAACCTGAGTGCCATCTTGGATAACAACCCAATTGGTTGATATGGGTGGCTGCTGACTTGGTATGAGCCTATTCCAGTCTCTGTACATCAGAGCTCATAATGGGAGAGGGAGAAGCAGCACAAGGAGCCAATCAGTCATGCTGCAGTGCTTATATGCTAACAAGAAGCTCATTAGTCTTACCCTGCCCGACAGGGATATTATTTTTTTTCCTCATCAGTGTACAGAACACGGCTTCACTTTTTCCACATTTTGTTATGTTACAGATTTTTTCCAAAATTGAGTGTCATGGCCTTTTCCATGACACTCAATACTGAGCTCAGGTGCCTCCTGTTTCCACTGATCATCCTTGAGATGTTTCTACAACTTGATTGGAGTCCACCTGTGGTAAATTCAGGTGATTGGACATGATTTGGAAAGGCACACACCTGTCTATAGAAGGTCCCACAGGTAACAGTGCATGTCAGAGCACAAACCAAGCCATGAAGTCCAAGGAATTGTCTGTAGACCTCTGAGACAGGATTGTATGGAGGCACAGATCGGGGGAAGGGTACAGAAACATTTCTGCAGCATTGAAGGTCCCAATGAGCACAGTGGCCTCCATCATCCGTGAATGGAAGAAGTTTGGAATCACCGGGACTCTTCCAAGAGCGGGCCGTCCGGCCAAACTGAGTGATCGGGGAGAAGGGCCTTAGTCAGAGAGGTGACCAAGAGCCCGATGGCCACTCTGACAGAGCTCCAGTGTTTCTCTGTGGAGAGAGGAGAATCTTCCAGAAGAACAACCATCTCTGCAGCACTCCACCAATCAGGCCTGTATGGTAGAGTGGCCAGACGGAAAACACTCCCCCGTAAAAGGCACATGACAGCACACCTGGAGTTTGCCAAAAGGCACCTGAAGGACTCTCAGACCATGAGAAGCAAAATTCTCTGGTCTGATGAAACAAAGATTGAACTCTTTGGCCTGAATGGTAAGCGTCATGTCTGGAGGAAACCAGACACCACTCATCACCTGGCCAATACCATCCCTACTGTGAAGCATGGTGGTGGCACCATCATGATGTGGGGATGTTTTTCAGTGGAAGGAACTGGGAGACTAGTCAGGATGGAGGGAAAGATGAATGCAGCAATGTACAGAGACATCCTTGATGAAAACCTTCTCCGGAGCGCTCTGGACCTCAAACCTCAGACTGGGACGAGGGTTCATCTTCCAACAGGACAACGACCCTAAGCACACAGCCAAGATAACAAAGGAGTGACTAGAGGACAACTCTGTGAATGTCCTTGAGTGGTCCAGCCAGAGCCCAGACTTGAACCCGATTGAACATCTCTGGAGAGATCTGAAAATGGCTGTGCACCGACACTCCCCATCCAACCTGATGGAGCTTGAGAGGTCCTACAAAGAAGAATGGGAGAAACTGCCCAAAAATAGGTGTGCCAAGCTTGTAGCATCATACTCAACAAGACTTGAGGCTGTAATTGGTGCCAAAGGAGCTTCACCATAGAATTGATCAAAGGCTGTGATACTTATGTACATGGGAGGAGCCTGTGATACTGATGTACATGGGAGGAGCCTGTGATACTTATGTACATGGGAGGAGCCTGTGATACTTACGGACCTGGGAGGGGCCTGTGATAATTATGTACATGGGAGGAGCCTGTGATACTTATGTACATGGGAGGAGCCTGTGATACTTACGGACCTGGGAGGGGCCTGTGATACTTATGTACATGGGAGGAGCCTGTGATACTTATGTACATGGGAGGAGTCTGTGATACTTATGTACATGGGAGGAGTCTGTGATACTTATGTACATGGGAGGAGTCTGTGATACTTATGTACATGGGAGGAGTCTGTGATACTTATGTACATGGGAGGAGCCTGTGATACTTATGTACATGGGAGGAGCCTGTGATACTTATATACATGGGAGGAGCCCGTGATACTTATGTACATGGGAGGAGCCTGTAATACTTATGTACATGGGAGGAGCCTGTGATACTTATGTACATGGGAGGAGCCTGTGATACTTATGTACATGGGAGGAGCCTGTGATACTTATGTACATGGGAGGAGCCTGTGATACTTATGTACATGGGAGGAGCCTGTGATACTTATGTACATGGGAGGAGCCTGCGATACTTATGTACATGGGAGGAGCCTGTGATACTTATGTACATGGGAGGAGCCTGCGATACTAATGTACATGGGAGGAGCCTGTGATACTTATGTACATGGGAGGAGCCTGCGATACTTATGTACATGGGAGGAGCCTGTGATACTTATGTACATGGGAGGAGCCTGTGATACTTATGTACATGGGAGGAGCCTGTGATACTTATGTACATGGGAGGAGCCTGGATACTTATGTACATGGGAGGAGCCTGTGATACTTATGTACATGGGAGGAGCCTGGATACTTATGTACATGGGAGGAGCCTGTGATACTTATGTACATGGGAGGAGCCTGTGATACTTATGTACATGGGAGGAGCCTGTGATACTTATGTACATGAGATTTTTTTCTTTTATTACATTTTGAAAAGATTTCAAACAAACTTCTCTCACGTTGTCATTATGGGGGATGGTTTGTAGAATGTTGCTGAAAATAATGAATTTAATCCATTTTGGAATAAGGCTGTAACATAACAAAATGTGGAAAAAGTGAAGCACTGTGAATACTTTCCGGATGCTCTGTAAATCATTTGACTGGCCAGAGTTGGAGCGCCATCCTGGTTCCAATATCTCTGAATTTTGGTTATTGCAGAAAAGATGAGAAAAGTCAGCAATGGCCTTCCAGATTTACCAAGAGGGCATCCAGAGATATTCGGAGAGGGCGGACAGTTCCTTACCAACCAACTCTTCTTCTCTTTTTAGTTTTGCTGAGTGTCTTGGTGTTGACTTTTGAAGGATTGGGTGGGGGTTGGGAGAGCCATCGTAAACGCAGCAAAGGCTTGTATTTCTGTAGCCTCAACTAGCCATGTTCAAGCCTCTGGATCGCAGCCTCCTCCTGTAGGGATTGAAGGAACCTCGTCCTCCTTATTCCCAGGATCACAATGCTTGTCTAAAGAGATTCCCAGGTCATCATCACTTCAACAACCATTCTGTACATTCTCATGGACCCCATTGATCACTATTACTATTGTTTCAATTATTATTACTATTAATATTAGGAATGATTGGTAACATTTTTTAACCACTTGCCTACTGGGCACCTTCACTGTCACACTTTGAATGACAATTACGCGGTCATGTAACACTGTACCCAAATGAAATTTTATGATTTTTTTTGAGACAGATAGAGATTTCTTTTGGTGGTATTTAATCACCACTGGGGGTTTATTTTTTGCTAAACAAACAAAAAAAGAACAAAAATTTTGAAATAATTTTTTTTTTAAAAGTGCGCTGATAAGGCTGCGCTGATGGGCACTGATGAGGCAGCACTGATGAGGCTTTACTGATGGGCACTGATTGGCACTGATGAGGCGGCTTTAAAGGACACTGAGCACTAATGAGGCAGCACTGATGGGGACTGATTAGGCGACAATGATGGGCACTGATAAGCTGCACTGATGGGCACTGATAAGCTGCACTGATGGGCACTGATAAGCTGCACTGATAGGCACTTATAAGCTGCACTGATGGGCACTGATAAGGAGGCACTGATAAGGCAATACTGATAGGCGGCACTGATGGGCACTGACTGGCACTGATGGGGCTGCACTGATAATCAGTGTAAATGTCGCTGTCACAGGATCGCCGGTTATCGGCTTTCCTTTCCTCACACAGTGACAGCGCTGAGGAAAGGAAAAACCGATAACCAGCATTTGCTTACATGTGATGAGCTGTGATTGGACAAAGGTGATGACACTGTAAAGACCTGATCGGTGACATTGTGTCCGAGGGACGCGGCTCACCACCGATCACCGTGCTGCACGTTCCTGGGGACCCGCACGAGCTGCGTGACCGGGAGGACGACATATGACGGACGTCCATCGGGAATGAAAAGTCCCACCCAGCCATCAATCTGCTATAGGCCGGGCCGGATCTGGTTAAAGGGGTTTACCGACAATCAATAAACCAACTCATTTTTTTGGTGGGCGGCATGAAGCTGCCAAGGGACTTCAAGGTTAATAAAGCTTAGTGGTTAGCACTTGGTGGGCAGCACTGGGGTCCTTGGTTCGAGTCTGCATGGAGTCTGCATGTTTGCCATGTGCTTGTCTGGGTTGGGTTGGCTTGGCACCCATGTTACGTTGCTTCAAAATATTCTACTGAATGATCCCCTGTCAGCGAACAGAGCTCCGTTCCATGAATCACTGAGCCAATCAGCGGGTGCCGGTGGCCAATCATTGGCTGAGACCCGCAGACCAGCTTGTGCTGCGACGAATCACAGCACAGCCGGGCCAGCAGGCACGTGCGCGCATGCCCCCCCTACCCGGACATACGGATCATGTAGTAGTTATGTGATCCAGCACATTGGGAGACAGGGACAGGACGTGCCTGAACAAGTGCCTCCATGGCAGGATGACCATTATTTTTTTTTTTAATGAAAGATGCTGATTTAAAAAAGATTGGAAATGGTAAATCTTCCATGAGATTTTGGTGATTGGCTTTCCATCTATCTCCATATTCGTTGGGCCACCTTGGCCCAAACAGGACATCAAACATGGACTTAGGCTTTAACCTTACCATGAATGGACCTTGCAAGAGTTCCAACTTCCCACTCGGCGCAGTGATAACACCCTACAGGGGCCCCCCTAGCAATCTGTAGAACCAAGGTGGGGAGTCACAGATCCTCCAACTGCATTACGACGGAGTCATCCTTGTCCTAGCAAACCCGGACCACTCATCGCACTCATTACATCACATAGCTGAAGCAAAACAGACTTATTTACAAATCCCATTGATCTGTGTGTCCTAGCTCCAAATACCCCCTCAATCCAATTACCCCCAGAGAAAAACCACAAAAGGTCAAATAAGCCCATCAACCCTGGTGGATCAGAAACTGGCACTGTGAGAGTCATTGTGTCTCCTACCCATGGATGGGTCCGGAGTGAAGACTTTAAAGCTGACAAACAATCAGGTACTTCCTTCGCTCGGTCGTTGAGTTAATTTAAACTGGCTTTATTTTTCAATTGTCTGCAATGGCAAATTAATAAGGACGAGTAACCCGAGCCTCTCCTGGAGGCCTCAAACAATCCTCATTCCTTGAAGCCTCCCAGCAGGAGGATCCCGAATTCTTCCACCCAGCTATTAAGGACAATGTTATTTATTGTTGGAGATGTTCTCCACCAGTCAACAATGTGAACATATCATTGGCATTTTTATGAAGCTGCTGCCAGTAAAATTGTAAAGTCAATCACCAGAATTGGGGAGATTACATAGTAAAAAAAAAAAAAAAAGATGTTAACCTATTGTTGGCCCATCAATCTTTTTCTCACTAGGGGGCCGTTTAAATGTTGATTGCTTAAGAGCTGCTGGAAAATGGCAGAAGGCCATTCAACTACTTGAAGTTGGAGGAACGTTATAAAACTCATGGATGCTTAGATTTCCATGATCTTTGATGATCATCTTTCCAATTTGACTTGTGGCAACTTCATAAAATTGCCAGTGTATTGTTGTAGGTTCACTATAGGACAATCACACCTACTATATAAACCAAAACTATGTGGACCCCCCCCCCCTTCAAATGATGGAGCTCAGGTATCACTCCATCATGCAAAGACATTGTAGACAATTGTGCTTTTCCAGCCTTGTGGTAACAGTTTGGTGAAGACCCTTTTCTGTTCCAGCATGACTGTGCCTGCTCTCTGTACAAAGCCAGATCCATAAAGACATGGTGTGACCGGTTTGGTGTGGAGGAACTTGAGAGTCCTGCACAGAGCCCTGACCTCCTCCCTACTGAACACTTTTGGGATAGATTGGAATGCTGGTTGTGAACCGGTTCTTTTTTTTTTTGGCACCCAATGTGAGGCCCAACATATGAGCCAGGTATTCTCATACAACATCAGTACCTGGCCTCACTAATGGGCACAAATTCTCACAGACACCCTCCAAAATCTTGTAGGGAGTCTTCCCAGAAGAGTGGAGCCAGCTCCATACAGACATGGTTTGACCGGTTTGGTGTGGAGAACCCAAGTTGTCCTGCTTTTTTTTCGGCACCCAATGTGAGGCCCAACATATGAGCCAGGTATTCTCATACAACATCAGTACCTGAACTCATTAATGGGCACAAATTCTCCCCGGCCCCCCACCAAAATCTTGTATGGAGTCTTGCCAGAAGAGTGGAGCCAGCTCCATACAGACATGGTTTGACCGGTTTGGTGTGGAGAACCCAAGTTGTCCTGCTTTTTTTTTGGCACCCAATGTGAGGCCCAACATATGAGCCAGGTATTCTCATACAACATCAGTACCTGACCTCACTAATGGGCACAAATTCTCACAGACTCCCTCCAAAATCTTGTAGGGAGCCTTCCCAGCAGAGTGGAGCCAGACATGGTTTGACCAGTTTGGTATGGAGACCTCCAGTGTCCTGACCTCAACCCTTCTGAGTACCTTTGGGATGAATTGGACCGCTGATTGTGAGCCAGGTCTTCTCATTCAACATCACTACCTGACCTCACAAACGGCCACAAATTCACACAGACGTCCTCCAAAATCTTGTGGAAAGTCTTCCCAGAAGAGTGGAGGCTGGTATAGCCACAAAGGGGGGGGCAAATCAATATTAATGTCCTTGAGATGGAGGAGAAGTGACAACTGCATATGAATGGCCATGTGGGGGGGATTCAATATTAACGGCCATGGACTTGGAAAGGGATATTCAACATGCTCATGTAGGCGTGTTGGTGTTCACAGACTGCGAACCATATAGTGTAGATAAAGCCTTGTATGCACAATGAGAAAATCGGATGACTGATCGTTTGTAATTTTTTTTGCACGCTAATCTCATATCACATCCGAGAATGCTACTAACTCAGAGGAAACAAAAACATCCCGCAGAGAGACTCTTGAGGGAATTTAAGACTTGTGTATGAGACTGCCATAGCATTGCACATACCCATACTGAACATCATTAGGATGAATGGGAACACCGATGGTGAGCCAGGTCTTCTCATCCAACGTCAGTACCTGGCCTCACAAACGGGCACAAAAATCCCACAGACACCCTACAAAAGCTTGTGTAAAGTCATCCCAGAAGAGTGGAGGTTGTTATAGCCGCAAAGGGGGCAACGCTATATTAATGCCCATGCCTTTGGAATGGGATAACCAACAAGGTCTGAGACCTGACCTCAACCCTACTGAACACCTTAAGGGTGAATTGGAACGCCATTTGTGAGCCAGGTCTTCTCATGGAACATCAGTATCTGACCTCACAAATGGCCACAAATTCCCACAGACACCCTCCAAAATCTTGTGGAAAGTCTTCACAGAAGAGTAAAATCTGTTATAGCCACAAAGGGTAGGGGGGGTGACTTTATATTAATGGTCATGGTTTTGGAATGGGATGTCCAATAGGCTTACATAGGTGAGATGGTCAGGTATCCACAATATTTTGGCTATAGAGTGTATGTTCACAGGGCTTGTGCTTAGCGATTGGCTGCTTGGCCAGGCTACCCTCACAGTGGAGAAGGTCAAAAGGGGTCTACAAATTAATCTACTCTTGCATTTCGATTAGGGAAAACCAAAATACACAAAGTTTGAGACTACTCAGTGGTGCAAAATCTGGTGCAGCTCTGCATAGAAACCAATCGGCTTCCAGGCTTTTTTGTCAAAGGTTGACTGAACAACCTGAAGTTGGAAGTTCATTGGCTACCATGCACAGCTGCACCTAATTTTGCACTTTCCAGTTATAGTAAATCGACCCCAGTTTGTTGCCTTTAATTGCTGCTTTCAGTCACTATCTACCTCTTGCCTAGCCTTCCATTCTTTCCCATATTTACCAGTTACAGTCTATCTTTCTTGTTCCTATCCCATAATTTTTGTAGGCACATCGTCTTGGACAAACCATAGAAAGCTTGCAGTCTGATTTTGATTGGATCTTTTTTGGCCATTGGTGACTATACAAGGAGAGCAAACGTTTACTTGGCCTTGCAGTGGGGAAAATGCTAATTGGCTCCCCTGCAGATTGTGTAAGTTTTTCCCACTTACAAAGAAATGAAGGGTCTATAATTTTTATCATAGGTGTATTTTATATGATAGAGACAGAATATCAACCCAAAATCCAGAAAAAAACACAATACAAATGTTATAAATGGAGTAAAATAAATATATGATCCCCGACCAACAATAATTCTTCCCCCACAGACTGGCTACAGTAGGTCCTCATGTGGTACACAGATTAGTCCTGTCGATGTAAGAAGGTTCTCCTACCGACAACTCGTTATGTGTATAAAAGACACCTGTCCACAGAATCTCTTTCTTCCATTCAATCCTCACCATCATGGGGAAGACCAAAGATCTGTCAGAGGATGTCAGAGACAAGATTGTAGACCTGCACAAGGCTGGAATGGGCTACAAGACCATCAGCAAGAAGCTTGGTGAGAAGGAGACAACTGTTGGAGCGATTATTCACAAATGGAAGAAATACAAAATAACCATCAATCGTCTTCGGTCTGGAGCTCAATGCAAGGTTTCTCCTCATGGGGTGAGGATAGTCATGAGAAAAGTGAGGGATCAGCCCAGAACTACACGGGAGGAGCTTGTGAAGGATCTCAATGCAGTTGGGACCACAGTCACCAAACAAACCATTGGTAACACAATACGCCGCCATGGATTGAAATCCTGCAGCGCCCGCAAGGTCCCCCTCCTCAGGAAGACACATGTACAGTAATGTCTGAAGTTTGCCAATGAACATCTAAATGATTCAGAGAAGGATTGGGGAGAAAGTTCTGTAGTCAGTTGAGACCAAAATTTAGCTCTTTGGCATAAACTCGACTCACCGTGTTTGGAGGACGAAAAATGCTGACTATGACCCTAAGAACACCATCCCTACAGTCACACACCATCCCTACAGTCACATCATCCATACAGTCACACATCATCCCTACAGTCACACATCATCCCTACAGTCACACATCATCCCTACAGTCACACACAGAGGTGGAAACATGATGCTTTGGGGCTGTTTCTCTGATAAAGGTTCAGGCCGACTTTGCCGCATTGAGGGGCCAATGGACGGGGCCATGTATTGTAAAATCTTGGATGAGAACCTTCTTCCCTCAGCCAGAACACTGAAGATGGGTCGTGGATGGGTCTTCCAGCAGGACAATGACCCAAAGCATACCGCCAAGGCAACAAAGGAGTGGGTCAAGAAGAAGCACATCAAGGTCATGGAGTGGTCTAGCCAGTCTCCAAACCTTAATCCTATAGAAAATGTATGGAGGGAGCTGAAACTTGGAGTTGCCAAGAGACAACCAAGAAACCTTAAAGGATTTAGAGAAGATCTGTAAAGAAGAGTGGACCAAAATCCCTCCTGAGATGTGTTCAAACCTGGTCACAACCTACAAGAAACATCTGACCTCTGTGATCGCCAACAAGGATTTCTCCACCAACTACTAAGTCATGTTTTGCTTGGGGATCAAATACTTATTTTACTCCATTTATAACATTGTATTGTGTGTTTTTTCTGGATTTTTGGTTGATATTCTGTCTCTATCATATAAAATACACCTATGATGAAAATGATAGACCCTTCATTTCTTTGTAAGTGGGCAAAACTTACACAATCTGCAGGGGACCAAACCATTATCCCCCCTCGTGTTGTGAACACGACATCCGGTGAATTTTGTGGCCAGTGATCGGGAAGGCAGAGAGTTTGGAGTGCACACCCTCTAATTGTACGGCTCCCACTGAACCATATTATTATCCTGTAAAAAAAATGCTCAGGCCTTCGCACGTCCCTCGTTATCAGGGAGCAGCTGGAGTTTATTATGGCTGACTGCTATTGATTGATAGAGATAATAGATGATGAGTGATAAGGGACATGGACTGGACTGATACTAATGAATTGCACGGGACGTCTACTAACAGCTGCCTTGTGCAATAGTTTTCCAGATTAACCAAAACGACCGTGGAAAAAAAAAAAAAAAAAATACGCGGCTCCGGGTAGCGATGTAAAAACCGAGCAAAAGTTGTTTAAATAATGTTTTTGTAGTGAAAAAAAAAAGTTAACGGGATATTTTTATCTGCTTAGTTTTAACCAAGAACAATGTTTCCTGTATGCTTGATAAGTGCCACGCTGACACTCTACTCCATCGTAAACCGTCCCAAAGGATGGCATGGGGTTTAGTAGTTCATTATGACAAATGGATAGGCGGTACAAATGGTGGGTTTTGATATTTAATTCCACTCACATGTACCCAGAAGGAGTTCTTCTCATAAGAGGAGTCAAAACCCCACCCTACAGGATTGGGCTGAACAAAGAAATGTTCTGCTGTTCTAAAGGGAAGTGTTGAAGGCCAACTCTACCCATTAAAGCTGGGTTCCAAGTATGGATTTTGTAGTTTCATATCCAGCTTGGACCAATGCCAAGCATGAATGTGCCATATCACCATGGAAGCCAAGAATCCCTGTAGAAGTCACAACCACTACAGTGATCTCACTGCTGTAATTTGGGTCCGAAAAATAGGAGGCTTTGGTCTCGTCATTGGGTCTCTTTAAGCATCACATGTTGAAAGCCAAATTCCAGGTGTGGATTTTATTTCATAGGTATACTGCAGCTTGGACCAATGTAAGTATGCATGTCAGAGGGATGGTGCTCATAGGTGGGTAGGGGGTGGAAGAAAGGGATGGTGCTCATAGGTGGGTAGGGGGTGGAAGCAAGGGATGGTGCTCATAGGTGGGTAGGGGTTGGAAGCAAGGGATGATGCTCATAGGTGGGTAGGGGGTTGAAGCAAGGGATGGTGCTCATAGGTGGGTAGGGGTGGAGGCAAGGGATGGTGCCCAAAGGTGGGTAGGGGTGGAGGCAAGGGATGGTGCTCATAGATGGGTAGGGGGTGGAAGCAAGGGATTTTGCTCGTAGGTGGGTAGGGGGTGGAAGCAAGGGATGGTGCTCGTAGGTGGGTAGGGGGTGGAAGCAAGGGATGGTGCTCATAGGTGGGTAGGGGGTGGAAGCAAGGGATGGTGCTCGTAGGTGGGTAGGGGGTGGAAGCAAGGGATGGTGCTCGTAGGTGGGTAGGGGGTGGAAGCAAGGGACGGTGCTCGTAGGTGGGTAGGGGGTGGAAGCAAGGGATGGTGCTCCTAAGTGGGTAGGGGGTGGAAGCAAGGGATGGTGCTCGTAAGTGGGTAGGGGGTGGAAGCAAGGGATGGTGCTTGTAGGTGGGTAGGGGGTGGAAGGAAGGGATGGTGCTCGTGGGTGGGTAGGGGGGCAGAGACAAGCAGTGACTTAGAATGGGGGAATTCCTGCGCCTACTCTCTAAAAAAAAAAATTAAATCAAATACCACAAAAAGAAAGCCTTAGCTGTCTAAAAAAAGTCCAAAGTCTTCAATTTTAACACTTAGGAGCAGATTTACAAAGCAATAAAGGTGATTTTCACCAAACGTTCACTGGGGGTGAATCAATTGCGGTCATTTTAAAGTAGCCAGTAAAGCAGCTCATGAGCTGAACAAGATAATGCTGATCAATTCCTCCATCCATTGTATTTCCATCCATTGTAAGTGTGTTTTTGGCCAGTTTTTTCCCTGAACGGTCCATAATACGAGCCGCGGACGGCCAGCTTGTGAATGTTTGAAGAATGTCAGATTAACTCTTTCATACATTCACCCCCCCCCCCCCCCCCGAGTGTTACAAAGCTGTGAATCTGCTTATTTTTGGTCCCCCTGGGCAGTCAATCTGTGAAGTAATTGCAGAGCTATCAGCACCTGGACAATGAGAAGACTCCGGGACTTCCGCATGTGTCGGATTCCTCTCTTTCCTGGATGCCTGTGGCGCCCCCCCTGGCGTTATTTTATAATGTTCTGAGAACGGCTCCCTACCCAACCAGAAGAGCTCTGACAGCGACATGCGGGAGCACGATTCCTTTCTGCTGTCTCTCTATGGTCCAAACATCTTCTCCCCCGAGATTCCTTCATCTCCCCATTATTTGTTCTGTGAGTCCTTCTACCTTTCACACCCCTAACTCAGACCCCCTCCCTCCCTCATACCCCACTATTCCTCCCACTGATACCAATGATGGGGCACTATTCCTCCCACTGACACCAATGATGGGGCACTATTCCTCCCACTGACACCAATGATGGGCCACTATTCCTCCCACTGACACCAATGATGGGCCACTATTCCTCCCACTGATACCAATGATGGGACACTATTCCTCCCACTGACACCAATGATGGGGCACTATTCTCTCCACAGATACCAATGATGGGACACTATTCCTCCCACTGATACCAATGATGGGACACTATTCCTCCCACTGATACCAATGATGGGACACTATTCCTCCCACTGATACCAATGATGGGGCACTATTCCTCCCACTGATACCAATGATGGGACACTATTCCTCCCACTGATACCAATGATGGGGCACTATTCCTCCCACTGATACCAATTATGGGACACTATTCCTCCCACTGATACCAATGATGGGGCACTATTCCTCCCACTGATACCAATGATGGTGCACTATTCCTTCCACTGACACGAATGACGGGGCACTATTCCTTCCACTGATACCAATGATGGGGCACTATTCCTCCCACTGACACCAATGATGGGCCACTATTCCTCCCACTGACACCAATGATGGGCCACTATTCCTCCCACTGATACCAATGATGGGGCACTATTCCTTCCACTGATACCAATGATGGGACACTATTCCTCCCACTGATACCAATGATGGGACACTATTCCTCCCACTGATACTAATGATGGGGCACTATTCCTTCCACTGACACCAATGACGGGGCACTATTCCTCCCACTGATACCAATGATGGGACACTATTCCTCCCACTGATAGCAATGATGGGGCACTATTCCTCCCACTGATACCAATGATGGGGCACTATTCCCCCCACTGATACCAATGATGGGACACTATTCCCCCCACTGACACCAATGATGGGGCACTATTCCTCCTACTGACACCAATGATGGGGCACTATTCCTCCCACTGACACCAATGATGGGACACTATTCCTCCCACTGATACCAATGATGGGACACTATTCCTCCCACTGATAGCAATGATGGGGCACTATTCCTCCCACTGATACCAATGATGGGGCACTATTCCCCCCACTGATACCAATGATGGGACACTATTCCCCCCACTGACACCAATGATGGGGCACTATTCCTCCTACTGACACCAATGATGGGGCACTATTCCTCCTACTGACACCAATGATGGGGCACTATTCCTACTATTGACACCAACGACGGGGTACTAATAATTCCCCTAATACCAAAGATGGGACATTGTTTCCTTGGTGCAGGGCATTTTCTACTCCCAATGACCACGGTCCGGCCCCCCTGAAGTCTGATACACAGTAAACTGGCCCTTTGTTTAGAAAGTTTGGAGACCCCAGTTAGTATACCAGTTAGTCCAGCACTGCAGCTGCCATCGACCAGTTTGGAATCCGCCTCATCTGGGACGTTCTTCTCGTAGACAAAGGTCACCACATTGTGTTTGCGGAGAGCTGACTTTCTCTTCTGTTCCTCAGCCGCACCTGTTGGACATCAGAGGCCTAAACTGAGCCGAGCCGCCTTTGATTAGGAAGATCTGAGGATCTGACCAGGGGGGCCTGCAACCTCTCGGCTTTCACGCTGCAAGGCCGGGGTTGGCCAGGACCGTAGGAGGCCAAGGAGTTCGGGTTCAAGTGACCATCCCGGCACGGCCAGGGGTCTGACATCAGACAGGACCTGACAGATTCACCGCAACGTGACAAACATATGCCGTGACAATCCAGGAGCGCAGAGCTGGGAAGGAGAAGACGGGTCTGCACTATCCATTAGAGGAGAAGTCCTTTAAAGACCTTCCATTCATAACCGAAGTATGTCTCTCATCTCCGCCGCGTCCTGCTGGGGCGGCTCCTCATCCTTCGTTCTGGTTTAGGTGCAGTCATTGTGAATTGCCTGACCTCGCTTTTATTGGAGCCTGTGTAGTCCTGGGACGGTGCGCCTATTAGTGCCAGGGGGGAAGGGTGGTGACTGTGGTGGGGGAAGGGTGGTAGCGGGGTATGTACTACCTAAGGCCCCATTCACACCTTGAAGCTCCAAAACGTTGGAGGAGAAAAAAATCAATTATTCTCTATGGAGAAGGTTCACATCTCCACTCCAAGTCACCTGAAGCCAAACGCCTGAAGCTCAAAAAAGTTCTGGAGCTTTTTTTGTAGCTCGAGTTGGGCAGACATTGTGCGATTTTCTGCTCAAATGAAATATGTAAAAAAAAAAAAAAAAAAAAATATATATATATATATATATATATATATACCATATCTCACAAAAGTAAGTACACCCCTCAGTGACATTTGTGTAAATCTTTTCTTCTCTCTTTTCATGTGACAACACTGAAGAAATGACACTTGTCTACAATGTAAAGTAGTGAGTGTACAGCTTGTATAACAGTGTAAATTTGCTGTCCCCTCAAAATAACTCAACACACAGCCATTAATGTCTAAACCGCTGGCAACAAAAGTCAGTACACCCCTAAGTGAAAATCTCCAAATTGGGCCCAAAGTGTCAATACTTTGTGTGGCCACCATTATTTTCCAGCACTGCCTTAACCCTCTTGGGCATGGAGGTCACCAGAGCTTCACAGGTTGTCACTGGAATCCTCTTCCCCTCCTCCATGATGACATCACAGAGCTGGTGGATGTTAGAGACCTTGCGCTCCTCCACCTTCCGTTTGAGGATGTCCCACAGATGATCAATAGGGTTTAGGTCTGGAGACATGCTTGGCCAGTCCATCACCTTTACCCTCAGCTTCTTTAGCAAGGCAGTGGTGGTCTTGGAGGTATGTTTGGGGTGGTTATCATGTTGGAATACTGCCCTGTGGTCCAGTCTCTGAAGGGAGGGGATCATGCTCTGCTTCAGTATGTCACAGTACATGTTGGCATTCATGGTCCCCTCAAAGATCTGTAGCCCCCCAGTGCCGGCAGCACTCATGCAGCCCCAGACCATGACACTCCCACCACCATGCTTGGCTGTAGACAAGACACACTTGTCTTTGTCCTCCTCACCTGGTTGCCCCCACACACGCTTGTCACCATCTGAACCAAATACGTTTATCTTGGTCTCATCAGACCACAGGACATGGTTCCAGTAATCCATCTCCTTAGTCTGCTTGTCTTCAGCAAACTGTTTGTGGACTTTCTTGTGCATCATCTTTAGAAGAGGCTTCCTTCTGGGATGACAGCCATGCAGACCAATTTGATGCAATGTGTGGCGTATGGTCTGAGCACTGACAGGCTGACCCCCCACCCCTACAACCTCTGCAGTAATGCTGGCAGCACTCATACGTCTATTTCCCAAAGACAACCTCTGGATATGAAGCTGAGCACGTGACCTCAACTTCTTTGGTGGACCATGGCGAGGCCTGTTCTGAGTGGAACCTGTCCTGTTATACCGCTGTATGGTCTTGGACACCGTGCTGCAGATCAGTTTCAGGGTCTTGGCAATCTTCTTATAGCCTAGGCCATCTTTATGTAGAGCAACAATTCTTTTCTTCAGATCCTCAGAGAGTTCTTTGCCATGAGGTGCCATGTTGAACTTCCAGTGACCAGTATGAGAGAGTGAGAGCGATAACACCAAATTTAACACACCTGCTCTCCATTCACACCTGAGACCTTGTAACACTAACAAATCACATGACATCGGAGTGAGAAAATGGCTAATTGGGCCCAATTTGGAGATTTTCACTTAGGGGTGTACTGACTTTTGTTGCCAGTGGTTTAGACATTAATGGCTGTGTGTTGAGTTATTTTGAGGGGACAGCAAATTTACACTGTTATACAAGCTGTATACTCACTACTTTACATTGTAGCCAAGTGTCATTTCTTCAGTGTTGTCACATGAAAAGATAGAAGGAAAGATTTACACAAATGTGACTGAGGGGTGTACTTACTTTTGTCAGATACTGTATATTCATACATATACATACACTATATTACCAAAATTATTAGGAAGCCTGCCTTTACACACACATGAACTGGCATCCCAGTCTTAGTCCGTAGGATTCAATATTGGGTTGACCCGCCCTTTGCAGCTATAACAGCTTTACATCATCTGAGAAGGCCGTCCACAAGGTTTAGGAGGGTGTCTATGGGAATGTTTCACCATTCTTCCAGAAGCGCATTTGTGAGGTCAGTCTCCGCTCTAATTCACCCCAAAGGTGTTCTATCAGGTTGAGGTCAGGATTCTGTGCAGGCCAGTCAAGTTCCTCCACCCCAAACTCGGTCATCCATGTCTTTATGGACCTTGCTTTGTGCACTGGTGAGCAGTCATGATGGAACAGGAAGGGGCCATCCCCAAACTGTTCCCACAAAGTTGGGAGCATGAAATTGTCCAAAATGTCTTGGTATGCTGAAGCCTTAAGAGTTTCCTTCACTGGAACTAAGGGGCCAAGCCCAACCCCTGAGGAGCCAAGCCCAACCCCTGAAAAACAACCCGACACCATAATCCCCCCTCAACCAAATGATTTGAACCAGTGCACAAAGCAAGATCCATAAAGACATGGATGAGCGTGTGTGGGGTGGAGGAACATGACTGGCCTGACCTCAACCAGATCGAACACCTTTGGGATGAATTAGAGCGGAGACTGTGAGCCAGGCCTTCTCATCCAACATCAGTGCCTGACCTCACAAACACTCTTCTGGAAGAATGGTCAAACCTTCCCATAGACACCCTCCTAAACCTTGTGGACGGCCTTCCCAGAAGAGGTGAAGCTGTTATAGCTGCAAAGGGCGGAGCCAACTCAATATTGTAGGTGGGTGTAGGTGGGTGAGGACGAGGTGAGGAGGTTTCTGGGGATCTCACACTAATGCCGCGTACACACGATCGGACATTCCGACAACAAAATCCATGTTTTTTTTCTGACGAATGTTTGCTCAAACTTGTCTTACATACACGCGGTCACACAAAGTTGTCGGAAATTCCGGACGTCAAGAACGCGGTGACGTACAACACGTATGACAAGCTGAGAAAAATGAAGTTCAATAGCCGGTGCGGCTCTTCTGCTTGATTCTGAGCATGCGTGGAACTTTGTGCGTCAGAATTGTGTACACATGATCGGAATTTCCGACAACGGATTTTGTTGTCGGAAAATTTGAGATCCAGATCTCAAATTTTGTGTGACGGAAATTCCGATGGAAAATGTGTGATGGAGCCTACACACGGTTAGAATTTCCGACAAAAAGCTCCCATCGACCATTTTCCGTAGAAAAATCCGACCGTGTGTACGGGGCATTAGAATCCTCTGACATAAAGAAGGTGAACGCGGTGAAAGTGGGTGAGGATGAGGTGAGGAGGTTTCTGGGGATCTCACACTTGGAATCCTCCGACATGAAGGAGGTGAGTGCAGTGTAGGTGGGCGAGGACCATGTGAGGAGGTTTCTAGGGATCTCACACTTGGAATTCTCCGACATTAAGGAGGTGAGTGCGGTGTAGGTGAGTGAGGATGAGGTGAGGAGGTTTCTGGGGATCTCACACTTGGAATCCTCTGACATTAAGGAGGTGAGTGCGGTGTAGGTGAGTGAGGATGAGGTGAGGAGGTTTCTGGGGATCTCACACTTGGAATCCTCTGACATAAAGAAGGTGAGCATTGTGTAGGTGGGTGAGGATGAGGTGAGGAGGTTTCTGGGGATCTCACACTTGGAATTCTCTGATTTTAAGGAGATGAGTGCGGTGTAGGTGGGTGAGGAGGAGGTGAGGAGGTTTCTGGGGATCTCACACTTGGAATTCTCCGACTTTAAGCAGGTGAGCGTGGTGTAGGTGGGTAAGGACCAGATGAGGAGGTTTCTGGGGGTCTCACACTTGGAATCCTCCAACATAAAGGAGGTGAGCGCGGTGTAGGTGGGTGAGGATGAGGTGAGGAGGTTTCTGGGGATCTCACACTTGGAATTCTCTGATTTTAAGGAGATGAGTGCGGTGTAGGTGAGTGAGGATGAGGTGAGGAGGTTTCTAGGGATCTCACACTTGGAATTCTCCGACATTAAGGAGGTGAGCGCGGTGTAGGTGGGTGAGGACGAGGTTTCTGGGGATCTCGCGCTTGGAATCCTCCAACATAAAGGAGGTGAGCGTGGTGTAGGTGGGTGAGGATGAGGTGAGGAGGTTTCTGGGGGTCTCACACTTTGAATGCTTCAACATAAAGAAGGTGAGCGCGGTGTAGGTGGGTGAGGACGAGGTTTGTGGGGGTCTCACACTTGGAATTCTCTGACATTAAGGAGGTGAGCGCGGTGTAGGTGGGTGAGGATGAGGTGAGGAGGTTTCTGGGGGTCTCACACTTGGAATCCTCCGACATGAAGGAGGTGAGTGCAGTGTAGGTGGGCGAGGACCATGTGAGGAGGTTTCTAGGGATCTCACACTTGGAATTCTCCGACATTAAGGAGGTGAGCGCGGTGTAGGTGGGTGGGGATGAGGTTTCTGGGGGTCTCACACTTGGAATTCTCCGACATTAAGGAGGTGAGTGCGGTGTAGGTGGGCGAGGATGAGGTGAGGAGGTTTCTGGGGGTCTCACACTTGGAATTCTCCGACATAAGGAGGTGAGTGCGGTGTAGGTGGGCGAGGATGAGGTGAGGAGGTTTCTGGGGGTCTCACACTTGGAATTCTCTGACATTAAGGAGGTGAGCGCGGTGTAGGTGGGTGAGGACGAGGTTTCTGGGGGTCTCACACTTGGAATTCTCTGACATTAAGGAGGTGAGCGCGGTGTATGTGGGTGGGGATGAGGTGAGGAGGTTTCTGGGGGTCTCACACTTGGAATTCTCCGACATTAGGGAGGTAAGTGCGGTGTAGGTGGGTGAGGAGGAGGTGAGGAGGTTTCTGGGGATCTCACACTTGGAATTCTCTGACATTAAGGAGGTGAGCGCGGTGTAGATGGGTGGGGATGAGGTGAGGAGGTTTCTGGGGGTCTCACACTTCCAGTCCTCCGACATAAAGGAGGTGAGTGCGGTGTAGGTGGGTGAGGATGAGGTGAGGAGGTTTCTGGGGGTCTCACACTTGGAATTCTCTGACATTAAGGAGGGGAGCGTGGTGTAGGTGGGTGAGGACAAGGTTTCTGGGGGTCTCACACTTGGAATCCTCCAACATAAAGGAGGTGAGCGCGGTGTAGGTGGGTGAGGATGAGGTGAGGAGGTTTCTGGGGGTCTCACACTTGGAATCTTCTGACATAAAGAAGGCGAGCGTGGTGTAGGTGGGTGAGGATGAGGTGAGGAGGTTTCTGGGGATCTCACACTTGGAATTCTCTGATTTTAAGGAGATGAGTGCGGTGTAGGTGGGTGAGGAGGAGGTGAGGAGGTTTCTGGGGATCTCACACTTGGAATTCTCCGACTTTAAGCAGGTGAGCGTGGTGTAGGTGGGTAAGGACCAGATGAGGAGGTTTCTGGGGGTCTCACACTTGGAATCCTCCAACATAAAGGAGGTGAGCGCGGTGTAGGTGGGTGAGGATGAGGTGAGGAGGTTTCTGGGGGTCTCACACTTGGAATGCTTCAACATAAAGAAGGTGAGCGCGGTGTAGGTGGGTGAGGACGAGATTTGTGAGGGTCTCACATATGGAATTCTCTGACATTAAGGAGGTGAGCGTGGTGTAGGAGGGTGAGGATGAGGTGAGGAGGTTTCTGGGGGTCTCACACTTGGAATTCTCCGACATTAAAGAGGTGAGCTCAGTGTAGGTGGGTGAGGATGAGGTTTCTGGGGGTCTCACACTTGGAATTCTCTGACATTAAGGAGGTGAGCGCGGTGTAGGTGGGTGAGGATGAGGTGAGGAGGTTTCTGGGGGTCTCACACTTGGAATTCTCCGACATTAAAGAGGTGAGCTCGGTGTAGGTGGGTGAGGATGAGGTGAGGAGGTTTCTGGGGGTCTCACACTTGGAATCCTCCAACATAAAGGAGGTGAGCGTGGTGTAGGTGGGTGAGGATGAGGTGAGGAGGTTTCTGGGGGTCTCACACTTTGAATGCTTCAACATAAAGAAGGTGAGCGCGGTGTAGGTGGGTGAGGATGAGGTGAGGAGGTTTCTGGGGGTCTCACACTTGGAATTCTCCGACATTAAAGAGGTGAGCTCGGTGTAGGTGGGTGGGGATGAGGTTTCTTGGGGTCTCACACTTGGAATTCTCTGACATTAGGGAGGTGAGCGCGGTGTAGGTGGGTGAGGATGAGGTGAGGAGGTTTCTGGGGGTCTCACACTTGGAATTCTCCAACATAAAGGAGGTGAGCGTGGTGTAGGTGGGTGAGGATGAGGTGAGGAGGTTTCTGGGGGTCTCACACTTTGAATGCTTCAACATAAAGAAGGTGAGCGCGGTGTAGGTGGGTGAGGACGAGGTTTGTGGGGGTCTCACACTTGGAATTCTCTGACATTAAGGAGGTGAGCGCGGTGTAGGTGGGTGAGGATGAGGTGAGGAGGTTTCTGGGGGTCTCACACTTGGAATCCTCCAACATGAAGGAGGTGAGTGCAGTGTAGGTGGGCGAGGACCATGTGAGGAGGTTTCTGGGGGTCTCACACTTGGAATCTTCTGACATAAAGAAGGTGAGCGTGGTGTAGGTGGGTGAGGATGAGGTGAGGAGGTTTCTGGGGATCTCACACTTGGAATTCTCTGATTTTAAGGAGATGAGTGCGGTGTAGGTGGGTGAGGAGGAGGTGAGGAGGTTTGTGGGGATCTCACACTTGGAATTCTCCGACTTTAAGTAGGTGAGCATGGTGTAGGTGGGTAAGGACCAGATGAGGAGGTTTCTGGGGGTCTCACACTTGGAATCCTCCAACATAAAGGAGGTGAGCGCGGTGTAGGTGGGTGAGGATGAGGTGAGGAGGTTTCTGGGGATCTCACACTTGGAATTCTCTGATTTTAAGGAGATGAGTGTGGTGTAGGTGGGTGAGGATGAGGTGAGGAGGTTTCTGGGGATCTCACACTTGGAATTCTCTGATTTTAAGGAGATGAGTGTGGTGTAGGTGGGTGAGGATGAGGTGAGGAGGTTTCTGGGGGTCTCACACTTGGAATGCTTCAACATAAAGAAGGTGAGCGCGGTGTAGGTGGGTGAGGACGAGATTTGTGAGGGTCTCACATATGGAATTCTCTGGCATTAAGGAGGTGAGCGCGGTGTAGGAGGGTGAGGATGAGGTGAGGAGGTTTCTGGGGGTCTCACACTTGGAATTCTCCGACATTAAAGAGGTGAGCTCAGTGTAGGTGGGTGAGGATGAGGTTTCTGGGGGTCTCACACTTGGAATTCTCTGACATTAAGGAGGTGAGCGCGGTGTAGGTGAGCGAGGATGAGGTGAGGAGGTTTCTGGGGGTCTCACACTTGGAATGCTTCAACATAAAGGAGGTGAGCGCGGTGTAGGTGGGCGAGGATGAGGTGAGGAGGTTTCTGGGGGTCTCACACTTGGAATGCTTCAACATAAAGGAGGTGAGCGTGGTGTAGGTGGGCGAAGATGTGGTGAGGAGGTTTCTGGGGGTCTCACACTTGGAATGCTTCAACATAAAGGAGGTGAGCGCGGTGTAGGTGGGTGAAGATGAGGTGAGGAGGTTTCTGGGGATCTCACACTTGGAATTCTCCGACATTAGGGAGGTGAGCGTGGTGTAGGTGGGTGAGGACGAGGTTTCTGGGGGTCTCACACTTGGAATTCTTCAACATTAAGGAGGTGAGCGCGGTGTAGGTGGGTGAGGACCAGGTGAGGAGGTTTCTGGGGATCTCACACTTGGAATTCTCCGACTTTAAGCAGGTGAGCGCGGTGTAGGTGGGTAAGGACCAGATGAGGAGGTTTCTGGGGATCTCACACTTGGAATCCTCCAACATAAAGGAGGTGAGCGCGGTGTAGGTGGGCGAGGATGAGGTGAGGAGGTTTCTGGGGGTCTCACACTTGGAATGCTTCAACATAAAGGAGGTGAGCGCGGTGTAGGTGGGTGAGGATGAGGTGAGGAGGTTTCTGGGGATCTCACACTTGGAATTCTCTGACATTAAGGTAGTGAGTGTGGTGTAGGTGGGTGGGGATGAGGTGAGGAGATTTCTGGGGGTCTCACACTTGGAATTCTCCAACATAAGGAAGGTGAGCGCGGTGTAGGTGGGTGAGGACCAGATGAGGAGGTTTCTGGGGGTCTCACACTTGGAATTCTCCGACATTAAGGAGGTGAGCTCGGTGTAGGTGGGTGGGGATGAGGTGAGGAGGTTTCTGGGGATCTCACACTTGGAATTCTCCGACATAAAGGAGGTGAGTGGAAGCGAGTCGTGTTACATTGTTTGTATAGAACCTGCTGGAAGTTCACACTACAACCTGACAAGTCAGACAATGACCCGGAGGAAACATCAGCCAAGTGTGAAGGTTTGTCAATGGGGTGTGATGTCAGGTGCAGGAAGAGTCAAGGAGAGCCGGGTGGTAGCAGGTGACAAGGACAGGTGACTTCCTCCAGAGTCGGGTCCATCCACAATGTGTCAGTTCTCTTTGTTACTTAATTGCCTCACAGCCCAACCAATGACCTCATAATACAGTCGGTGTGATCGGAGGAGGAATGGGGTGTGATCGGAGGAGGAATGGGGTGTGATCGGAGGAGGAATGGGGTGTGATCGGAGGAGGAATGGGGTGTGATCAGAGGAGGAATGGGGTGTGATCGGAGGAGGAATGGGGTGTGAAGGATCTCTCCATGCATTTCTATGCTCTATATTGCGCTTTTGTATGTATTGTTAGCCTTGGCAAAGGTAAACCCGATCGAAAAAATTGTAAGTGGCCCCTGTACACACCCCATATAAAAAAAACACAGTGTGGGGGAGGCATCTGTATGTCAATTTTCGATTCGCCACACATGTGAGGTATCCTTGTGAATGTTGGAGGGGGGAGTAATAATTCCAGACACTTTAAGGCCAGGCCTTTTCTGCCACTTTTTGTTTAAAAGTAAAAATTTGTATTTATTTTTTTGCTAGAAATATACTTAGAACCCCAAATGTTATATATATATATTAAGCAGAGGCCCTAGAGGATAAAATGGCGATTGTTTTTTTTATGTCACACCGTATTTGTGCAGCAATTTTTCCAACGCAATTTTTTGGGGTAAAAAAAAAATACACTTTAATGAATTTTAATGAAAAAAAAAATTATATAACATAATTTTTTAGTAAAATAGTAAAATATAAAAAAGATGATGTTACGCCGAGTAAATAGATAGCAAATGCGTCACGCTTTAAAATTGCGCGGGCGCGTGGAATGGTGCAAAACTCTGGTACCTAAAAATCTCTGTAAGTAAGGAGTTGCGACCTCTTTAAAATATTTGTAAAAGATTTATTCTCACATAAAGTTATGATTTTCATCATCTACCTACCTTACAAATAGTAGATGGAGGGTGCTGGGCTCTAC
>JBBGZY010003271.1:62500-83711 GCA_037952925.1 Lithobates clamitans
GTTGCTGGGGAGGATCTACTGTTGAGGGAGAGGTCTACTGTTGCAGGCTGCTAGGAGATCTGCTGTTACTGGTGGATGTCTATTGTTGCTGGGGTGGTATTTTGTTGCGAGGGGGCGGTCCGTTGTTGCTCGTGGGGTGGGGGATCTTTTGTGGTGTGGGGATCTATTGTTGCTGGGAGGGGGGTGTCTCTAAAAATCCATACAAATTACGTAGGAGCACTAAATGATACTTGGTTCTGTTTCTCTAAAAGGGGCGGTACTGGGAGGTGGGTAGGGGGTGGAGCCTAGAGACGGTGCTCAGAGGTGGGTAGAGGGTGGAGCCTAGAGACGGTGCTCAGAGGTGGGTAGGGGGTGGAGCCTAGAGACAGTGTTTGGGGGTGGGTAGGAGGTGGAGCCTAGAGACAGTGCTTGGAGGTGGGTAGGGGGTGGAGCCTAGAGACAGTGCTCAGAGGTGGGTAGGGGGTGGAGCCTAGAGACAGTGTTCGAGGGTGGGTAGGAGGTGGAGCCTAGAGACAGTGCTCGGAGGTGGGTAGGGGTGGAGCCTAGAGACAGTGTTCGGGGGTTTGTAGGAGGTGGAGCCTAGAGACAGTGCTCGGCGGTGGGTAGGGGGTGGAGCCTAGAGACAGTGTTCGGGGGTGGGTAGGAGGTGGAACCTAGAGACAGTGCTCGGAGGTGGGTAGGAGGTGGAACCTAGAGACAGTGTTTGGAGGTGGGTAGGAGGTGGAGCCTAAAGACAGTGTTCGGGGGTTGGTAGGAGGTGGAGCCTAGAGACAGTGCTCGGAGGTGGGTAGGGGGTGGAGCCTAGAGACAGTGTTCGGGGGTGGGTAGGAGGTGGAACCTAGAGACAGTGCTCGGAGGGGGGTAGGAGGTGGAACCTAGAGACAGTGTTCGGGTGTGGGTAGGAGGTGGAGCCTAGAGACAGTGCTCGGAGGTAGGTAGGGGGTGGAGCCTAGAGACAGTGCTCGGAGGTAGGTAGGGGGTGGAGCCTAGAGACAGTGTTTGGGGGTGGGTAGGAGGTGGAACCTAGAGACAGCGCTCGGAGGTGGGTAGGGGGTGGAGCCTAGAGACAGTGTTTGGGGGTGGGTAGGAGGTGGAACCTAGAGACAGTGTTTGGGGGTGGGTAGGAGGTGGAACCTAGAGACAGTGCTCGGAGGTGGGTAGGGGGTGGAATCTAGAGACAGTGTTCGGGGGTGGGTAGGAGGTGGAACCTAGAGACAGTGTTTGGAGGTGGGTAGGAGGTGGAACCTAGAGACAGTGTTTGGAGGTGGGTAGGAGGTGGAGCCTAAAGACAGTGTTCGGGGGTTGGTAGGAGGTGGAGCCTAGAGACAGTGCTCGGAGGTAGGTAGGGGGTGGAGCCTAGAGACAGTGTTTGGGGGTGGGTAGGAGGTGGAACCTAGAGACAGTGCTCGGAGGTGGGTAGGAGGTGGAATCTAGAGACAGTGTTTGGGGGTGGGTAGGAGGTGGAGCCTAGAGACAGTGTTTGGGGGTGGGTAGGAGGTGGAACCTAGAGACAGTGTTTGGGGGTGGGTAGGAGGTGGAACCTAGAGACAGTGTTTGGGGGTGGGTAGGAGGTGGAACCTAGAGACAGTGTTTGGAGGTGGGTAGGAGGTGGAACCTAGAGACAGTGTTCGGAGGTGGGTAGGGGGTGGAGCCTAGAGACAGTGCTCGGAGGTGGGTAGGAGGTGGAACCTAGAGACAGTGTTCGGGGTGGGTAGGAGGTGGAGCCTAGAGACAGTGCTCGGAGGTGGGTAGGGGGTGGAACCTAGAGACAGTGCTCGGAGGTGGGTAGGGGGTGGAGCCTAGAGACAGTGTTCGGGGGTGGGTAGGAGGTGGAGCCTAGAGACAGTGCTCAGAGGTGGGTAGGGGGCGGAGATGAAGGGTGACTCAGTGGGGGGGGGGGGTTTCATGTTCTCTGAGAAAAGAAGGCCCTGACTGTATCTATGGGGGAGAAGTGTTCTCACCTTAGGAGTGATTTTTCCCTGACCACTAAGGATATAAATCCTCTCTGTGAACACCAAATGTCTCTGCAAACCCAGATATGACCTTGTAAAAGTAACTGTGACATCATCACTGGGCTGTACATGGCCTGTGCAGAGAGCAGAGCTGTGGGAGGGGCTCCAGCAGGCTCCACCCACTACAGAAGGGGGTGGAGACAAGACCAGCCACCCTGCACAAGGAGAGAGCAGAGCTGTGGGAGGAGCCCAGCAGGCTCCTCCCACTACATAAAACTACAGGAGGGGGCGGAGACCAGACCAGTCCCCCTACACAAGGAGAGAAAAGAGATGTGGGAGGAGCCCAGCCTGTGATTGTTCTATGTTTTCCTATTGGTTAATGACAACATTAAGTGCTTATATGCTAATCCCGGGTCACACTTGTGATATTCGGGAAACCCTGCGACTCCGGTGCGCAGGGCTGGGTATGAAATGGTACAAGAATTGGATTGCAGAGGTGGGAATCGATCCGCTTCCAATGCGGATCAAAAAAAAAAGGTCCTGCACCATTTTGATGCGATGCGATTTCAGCCATATATTCTGACGCACAGACATCGCATGTGATCTGCACAGCAGTGAGAGGAGGAGGAATATATGAGACAAATGGGTTTGGATGATATTTTACTCATCTTCATTTTACAAATAAATTTTCCATTTCAATCTGAGATTTTTGTAAAACTAAATCTGTAACAAAAAAATAAATTGAAAAAAATCAAAGTCTCTGCAATGGGACAATATTGAGTTCTCTGAGATAAAGGCCCATTTCAGGCCCATCCCCCTCCCCCTCCTCCTCTGATCAGTAGTGAGCGCCCCCTAGTGATCGTCTAGAAGAATGCAGGGCCAGCAGAGGTTCTCAGGTGTGTATAATGAGCCCCAGACCCTCCAATCAGGAGTCAGTGTGAGAGAGGAGGGGAGGAGGAGGAGGAGGAGGAGGAGGAGGAGGAAGAAGAGACTTCACCCAGGTAAGAATCTGCAACAAACTTCCACTGAACTCCATACAATGTATCCGATGATTATTTACTGGAGAGAACCTGATAGAAATCTCTTCATATTGGGGGGGAGGGGTGAATGTATAAAATGATAAGGAACTTCTGACTGATCACCTGACTGATGTTTTCCTGTGATGGTAACATTCATCTTGCACTTTGTACAATGCATTCAGAGTGACCCCCCCCCTAAGTACAGCGACCCCCCCAGGGGTACAGTAACACCCCTCAGGGTACAGCGACTCCCCCCAGGGGTACAACAACCACCTCCCAGGGTACAGCAACCCCCCCAGGAGTAGAGTAACACTCCCCCAGGGTACAGTGACCCCCCCCAAGGGTACAGTGACACCCCCCAGGGTACAGCGACTCCCCCCAGGGGTACAACAACCACCTCCCAGGGTACAGCGACCCCCCCCAGGAGTACAGTAACACCCCCCAGGGGTACAGCAACCACCTCACAGGGTACAGTGACACCCCCCCGGGAGTACAGTAACACCCCCAGGGTACAGCGACCCCCCCCAGGAGTACAGTAACACCCCCTAGGGTACAGCGACCCCCCCCAGGAGTACAGTAACACCCCCTAGGGTACAGCGACCCCCCCCCAGGGGTACAGTGACACCCCCTCTAGGTACAGCGACCCCCCCCCAGGGGTACAATAACACCCCCCCTGGTACAGTGATCCCCCAGGGGTACAGGAACCACCTCCCAGGAGTACAGTGACACCCCCCAGGGTACAGTGACACCCCCCAGGGTACAGCGACCCCCCCCCAGGGTACAGCGACACCCCCCAGGGTACAGTGACACCCCCTGGGTACAGCTACAACCAACCCAGCAGTGCAGCAGGGCTCAGGTGACTACGTTGCGCTGCATCAAAAATGCTGCCTGGACTGCCTTCTGTATTGGCAACCCGTCCAACTGATCACTAAAGTGGGCGGGGCCATTCAGTAATGCAAATAACTTGCACTGCATCGCATCGCTACAGGTGACATAAGGCGCCATTCATGTACTGCAAAGAAGGAAATGGACTCTGAGCCCGAGGAATCGCATTGCATCCCTGTTCAGATCACATGCGATTCGGGCCCATTCATTGTGTACGGTTCAAATCGCACCACACCCTCACAAAAAAGGTGCTGCGCTTTTTATTTTGGTGCATTGGAATCGGATTGCCGGGTGTTGATCTGATTCTGCCAATTTTTTGTGAACCGTTTATGTGGTGCGTCGTTAACACTGACGCCCCTGCAGCGGTTAGCAAGAATGGAGTGCGATTGTTGATGCGTTGCAGGAAACGCACACACAGGAGTCGCTGCGAATCCCGCACCACATCAGTGTGAACCCCCCCCCATTCACGTATCTGAAATCGCTGGATTCTGCCCGCCCATTCCAGATCGAGGCTAAAATCGCGGCAAAACGCACGAGGAAGGTTGGGGTTCCCATTCATTCATGACGACGCCCCAATCGCAGTGCCTGAAGCTTGTCGGCCCAAAACGCTGCAAAATCACAAGTGGGAAGGCGCCTTCCTGCCATGTGAAGTGTGAATGAGGCTTTCCATGACGATCGTTTTCCCACCTTCCCCTCCCCCCCTCCATCTTTTATCCCCTGTCTGGTAATGTTCTGCACTGGTGTCACTGGGGGGGGCAATTAAAGTGCCCACAACATGGCAGGCGGGCAGTAATATGGAGCAGAACACTGGAACGGCTGAGAGCGTCCCCACCAGTGGCGGCTGGAGGATTTTGGGGGGCGTGGGCGGGCCCCTCCAGGTCCGCAGATCACGGCTCCCCCGGTGCCCAGCACGTGGCTTCTGTGTTGACCCGGTCTTCTTCTGTCTGGGTTCTGGGTCCTCGGCCTCCTGTCCTAATTGGGCGGGAAGCCGACGGCGAGTGTTGATTCGCTGGTATCGCAGGGTGGGAGGGTTCAGGGGCACAGTGCTCTGCGCCTCGAGGACAACACGAATCGGGCCAATTGGTGCCTCGGGCTCTGGTCATGTGCTTGTGAGGGGGTGACGGACCTGGTAGAGACCTGTTGGTCCGGCGCCCCGCACAGAGCATGGCCTCACACATGGGTCGGGGGGGGGGGCCCCCTTGTGGACCGGCCGCTACTGGTCCAATAACTACACAGGGAAAAGCCACCTCTTTACCGCTGGTGCTGTATTTTCTTTTATGGGGGGGGGGGGGGGGGGGGCAGCGGCAAACAAGACATCCCTCCCCCACCCCTCTACCTGGGTTGGTCGAATGGCCGGCCGGTGTCAAACAGAGCCCACCTCATTTCTTGGCTGGAGGATGTCCAGCATCATCTAGCCCTTTCCTCCCCAGCCTGATTGTCCTGGCCCCGCCCCTTTCTGGTACATTGATTTTTATTAGAGTATAAAGAAAGAACAGATATAAAATTCCCGCGCAGGGAATACGAACATTCGACAAAATCCAAGATGTTCATGAAAACACAGAAAAAGATTTGTTGGGTAGAGTACAGAATATTTACAAACAATTATTCACCGACCCAGGTCCGTCCTGGCCCCGCCCCTTTTATTCATTGGTTTTCAATTCTTTCATTCGTGGAGGCTCAGCATCACATGTGGGCGTTACCTATGCAAATGCGGCCCTGCCTAGGAGCAGCCCACTCCTCCAGACTGACGCCTACATAGCTAGGCATTTTAACATTTGCGTAACTCCTCCCTCTCCCAGCCTGCTGACTGGACAGTAAGCAAACCTGTGAGGTCAGCTCTCTGCTCACTCTGCTCTTTCTCTTATCACTATGTTCTTGGTCAACACCTTACCGTGCCCCTTCCTCTCCCAGTCTGAGCTCTACTGCAGAAGACTGCAAGAGGCCTGAATTGCATGTTATAGTTGCATTTAGCACAGAGGTTTAATGGTTGGAGCTTTTGCCTTGCATGATTTAGGCTCCACCCACACTTGTGCTACTCCAAAGTCGTGTGCTTTCCATTGCGTCTTTGGATGGAATGCGACTTTGATGCGACTTTGGCTATTGACTTTGACTGTCGCTCCGCTGTCACGTTGATAACGTTTAAGATGCGTCTTTCGTGTGACTTTTTGAGAGTTTACATTGCAGTCTATGGCGCTTGAGTCGCAATAAAGTCCCTTCAGAGTAGGGCGGGAACCTTTTTCAAAGTGGCTGCAACTTTTTAAGTCGCACTGATTTGAGCGGCTTCCATTGAAACACATGGGCCTGCAACTGGAATGAGATGGGGGGGAAAAGACGGCTTCAGCTTCTGTTTTCCACCTGTAGAGACTTTTCTCCGACGCGTTTCGCCCTTTTGGGTGGGGCCTAATTGTAGGGGCCTCCATGTTTATGTGTCTAAAGTCGCATGACAGGTCAAGTCACACAGTTGGAGCCTGAGATTCTTTGGGGTTTTACAAATTTTTTTTTTTTTAATTTTTGTAAAAAAAAAAAGTGAAACTGAAAAATGCCCCAAACACGGGTATTAATTTCTGCTGTACAAATATACAAGTAACTACAATGCAGCTCAAACAACATAACTGCAAACTTCTCAGATGGAGTTCTTATAAGTCACTTGCAACATACTGAGATAATCGATCGGAATGAGAATTACATAAGAAATCATACCGCAGCTGCCCACAGGGGGGCAATGCTGCCTGATTATGGCATGTTTTATATTGTAACCACTAGATGTCACCAGAGAAGCAAAATGTCCATAGTGGACAATGCAAAGTTTATAGTGTAGTTTCATATTGTCACCACTAGGTGTCACCAGAGATGCAAAATTTCCATAGAGGGCAATGCTGCCTGTTTATAGTGTAGTTTCATATTGTCACCACTAGGTGTCACCAGAGAAGCAAAATGTCCATAGTGGACAATGCAAAGTTTATAGTGTAGTTTCATATTGTCACCACTAGGTGTCACCAGAGATGCAAAATTTCCATAGAGGGCAATGCTGCCTGTTTATAGTGTAGTTTCATATTGTCACCACTAGATGCCACTAGAGAAGCAAAATTTCCATAGTGGGCAATGCAAAGTTTATAGTGTAGCTTCATACTGTAACCACTAGATGTCACCAGAGAAGCAAAATGTCCTTAGTGGGGCAAGGCTGCCTGGTTATAGTGTAGTTTCATATCCTAACCACTAGATG
Organism: Lithobates clamitans; assembly: GCA_037952925.1. Taxonomy (NCBI): domain Eukaryota; kingdom Metazoa; phylum Chordata; class Amphibia; order Anura; family Ranidae; genus Lithobates; species Lithobates clamitans. The sequence goes on from JBBGZY010003271.1 coordinate 69,580, forward strand.
TCACTAGAGTAGCAAACTTTCCATAGGGGGCAAGGCTGCCTGGTTATAGTGTAGTTTCATATTGTAATCACTAGATGTCACTAGAGTAGCAAACTTTCCATAGGGGGCAATGCTGCCTGATTATGGCGTTGTTTTATATTGTAACCACTAGATGTCACCAGAGAAGCAAAATGTCCATAGGGGGCAATGCAAAGTTTATAGTGTAGTTTCATATTGTAACCACCAGATGTCACTAAAGAAGCAACATTTCCATAGGGGGCAATGCTGCCTGACTATGGCGTTATATTAATATGAATTCCACGGCTCAGGTAAATCCAAGCCAAGGTGCAAACGTCCTTAACCTCCAGAAAGCGGGGAGCCCCGGGTGCTGGCTATTGCTGGTACAAGTGGATATGGACGAAGAGATCTGGACAGCCGCACAGCGGAATAAATTATATTCACATTTATTCGTGGAACAGGATCATGGAGTGCACAGGGCACCACAGTGGGGTGGTGCAGAAAAAAAAAGCTAAACTATAGTGTAGTTTTCATATTGTAACCACTAGATGTCACTAGAGAAGCAAAATATCCACAGGGGGGGCAATGCTGCCTGATAATGGCGTTGTTTTATATTGTAACCACTAGATGTCACCAGAGCAGCAAAACTTCCATAGTGGGCAATGCTGCCTGTTTATAGTGTAGTTTTGTATTGTAACCACCAGATGTCACTAGAGCAGCAATCTATCCTCAGGAAGAAATGCTGCCTTGTAGTTCTGTATTGGAACACTAGATGTCACCAGAGAAGCAAAAACAAGAACACAATGTTACTGGTAATATAGAATTTTGAAGCCATTTATTTAATTTAGCGCAGAATATTCCATCAGAGGGTCACAGGATAGAGAGGAGGGTAAGTGGGTGAGAGACTTTAATATGAGAGATGAAGTGTAGATTTACAGCTCCGCCCCTCACCCTTGTTAACCCTTTCCTGTCCGTCCCCCTCCCTGTAGCCCTTTACCCTGGGGGGGTGGGGCAGATCTGGCCGCCAATCATAACCAGGGACCGGGGGGCTTCCTCAGTATAGAAACCTCGGCTGGCATTAATGCCCACGCTGCTCGCCGCCACAAAACTGTTATAGTAACATGCCCTGCAACTCTTATATATATATATATTATTAATCCATATATCCATCTATACTTTTTTTTTTTCCAAGTTTTTTTTCGGCTGGTCTGATGACATCACAGGTTGTTTCTCTACTCCTCTGGCAGGGGTGGTTCCTCCGCACTGCATTACAGGATGTCGCGCATTTTATTTTATTATATATACATAACACATACAAGAAAAAAAACAATAACAATAAATAAAAATACATACGCGAAAAAAAAAAAATATATATATATTAAATAATTTTTTTTTTTTCCGCGCATTTATTTTTATTGGTTTTTCTTGTATGTGTTATGTATATAACACATACAAGAAAAACCAATAAAAATAAATGTTCGAAAAAAAAATTAATATATATTATTATTATTATTATTATTATTATTATTATTATACAGGATTTATGTGGCGCCGACAGTTTACGCAGCACTTTACAACATGAGGGCAGACAGTACAATACAATTCAATACAGGAGGGATCAGAGGGCCCTGCTCATTAGAGCTTACAATCTAGGAATATATAAAATATTATTATATATTATATAAGTATTAATTTATTTTTTTCGTGCATGTATTTTTATTTATTATTATTGTTTTTTCTTGTATGTGTTTATATATAATTTTTTTTTTTTTTTACATATCTTTAATTTAAATAGCACTATCAATGTACTTGAATAATGATCGTCTCCCCTGCAGATTGTGTAAGTTTTGCCCCCTTACATAGAAATGAAGGGCCTATAATTTTTATCATAGGTGTATTTTATATGATAGAGACAGAATATCAACCAAAAATCCAGAAAAATCACATAATACAAATGTTATAAATGGAGGAAAATAAGTATTTGATCCCCAACCAACAATAATTCTCCCCCCACAGACTGGATACAGTAGGGGCTCATGTGGTATATATATATGGAGTATATAGAGAGTGTATATAGTATATATGGAGTATATAGAGAGTGTATATAGTATATATGGGGGGTATATATGGAGTATATAGAGAGTGTATATAGTATATATGGAGTATATAGAGAGTGTATATAGTATATATGGGGGGTATATATGGAGTATATAGAGAGTGTATATAGTATATATATGGGGGGTATATATGGAGTATATAGAGAGTGTATATAGTATATATGGGGGTATATATGGAGTATATAGAGAGTGTATATAGTATATATGGGGGGTATATATGGAGTATATAGAGAGTGTATATAGTATATATGGGGGGTATATATGGAGTATATAGAGAGTGTATATAGTATATATGGAGTATATAGAGAGTGTATATAGTATATATGGGGGGGTATATATGGAGTATATAGAGAGTGTATATAGTATATATGGGGGGTATATATGGAGTGTATATAGTATATATGGAGTATATAGAGAGTGTATATAGTATATATGGGGGGTATATATGGAGTATATAGAGAGTGTATATAGTATATATGGGGGGTATATATGGAGTGTATATAGTATATATGGAGTATATAGAGAGTGTATATAGTATATATGGGGGGGTATATATGGAGTATATAGAGAGTGTATATAGTATATATGGGGGTATATATGGAGTATATAGAGAGTGTATATAGTATATATGGGGGGTATATATGGAGTATATAGAGAGTGTATATAGTATATATGGAGTATATAGAGAGTGTATATAGTATATATGGGGGGTATATATGGAGTATATAGAGAGTGTATATAGTATATATGGGGGGGTATATATGGAGTATATAGAGAGTGTATATAGTATATATGGGGGTATATATGGAGTATACACAGACACTACAGTAGGTGCTTATGTGGTATATATATATGGAGTATATAGAGAGTGTATATAGTATATACAGGGGGTATATATGGAGTATATAGAGAGTGTATATAGTATATATGGGGGTATATATGGAGTATATAGAGAGTGTATATAGTATATATGGAGTATATAGAGAGTGTATATAGTATATATGGGGGTATATATGGAGTATATAGAGAGTGTATATAGTATATATGGGGGTATATATGGAGTATATAGAGAGTGTATATAGTATATATGGGGGTATAAATGGAGTATATAGAGAGTGTATATAGTATATATGGGGGGTATATATGGAATATATAGAGAGTGTATATAGTATATATGGGGGTATATATGGAGTATATAGAGAGTGTATATAGTATATATGGGGGGTATATATGGAGTATATAGAGAGTGTATATAGTATATATGGAGTATATAGAGAGTGTATATAGTATATATGGGGGGTATATATGGAGTATATAGAGAGTGTATATAGTATATATGGGGGGTATATATGGAGTATATAGAGAGTGTATATAGTATAATTGGAGTATATAGAGAGTGTATAATGTATATGGAGTATATAGAGAGTGTATATAGTATATATGGGGGGTATATATGGAGTATATAGAGAGTGTATATAGTATATATGGGGGGTATATATGGAGTATATAGAGAGTGTATTTAGTATATATGGGGGGTATATATGGGGGTATATAGAGAGTGTATATAGTATATATGGGGGGTATATATGGAGTATATAGAGAGTGTATATAGTATATATGGGGGTATATATGGAGTATATAGAGAGTGTATATAGTATATATGGGGGGTATATATGGAGTATATAGAGAGTGTATATAGTATATATGGGGGGTATATATGGAGTATATAGAGAGTGTATATAGTATATATGGGGGTATATATGGAGTATATAGAGAGTGTATATAGTATATATGGGGGTTTATATGGAGTATATAGAGAGTGTATATAGTATATATGGGGGGTATATATGGAGTATATAGAGAGTGTATATAGTATATATAGAGTATATAGAGAGTGTATATAGTATATATGGGGGGTATATATGGAGTATATAGAGAGTGTATATAGTATATATGGGGGGTATATATGGAGTATATAGTATATATGGGGGGTATATATGGAGTATATAGAGAGTGTATATAGTATATATGGGGGGTATATATGGAGTATATAGAGAGTGTATATAGTATATATGGGGAGTATATAGAGAGTGTATATAGTATATATGAGGGGTATATATGGAGTATATAGAGAGTGTATATAGTATTTTGGGGGGTATATATGGAGTATATAGAGAGTGTATATAGTATATATGGGGGTATAAATGGAGTATATAGAGAGTGTATATAGTATATATGGGGGTATAAATGGAGTATATAGAGAGTGTATATAGTATATATGGGGGGTATATATGGAGTATATAGAGCGTGTATATAGTATATATGGAGTATATAGAGAGTATATATGGGGTATATATGGAGTATATAGAGAGTGTATATAGTATATATGGGGGTATATAGAGAGTGTATATAGTATATATGGGGGTATATATGGAGTATATAGAGAGTGTATATAGTATATATGGGGGTATATATGGAGTATATAGTATATATGGGGGGTATATATGGAGTATATAGAGAGTGTATATAGTATATATGGGGGGTATATATGGAGTATATAGTATATATGGAGTATATAGAGGTGTATATAGTATATATGGAGTATTTAGAGAGTGTATATAGTATATATGGGGGTATATATGGAGTATATAGAGAGTGTATATAGTATATATGGGGGGTATATATGGAGTATATAGTATATATGGGGGGTATATATGGAGTATATAGAGAGTGTATATAGTATATATGGGGGGTATATATGGAGTATATAGAGAGTGTATATAGTATATATGGGGGTATATATGGAGTATATAGAGAGTGTATATAGTATATATGGGGGGTATATATATGGAGTATATAGAGAGTGTATATAGTATATATGGGGGTATATATGGAGTATATAGAGAGTGTATATAGTATATATGGGGGTATAAATGGAGTATATAGAGAGTGTATATAGTATATATGGGGGTATAAATGGAGTATATAGAGAGTGTATATAGTATATATGGGGGGTATATATGGAGTATATAGAGAGTGTATATAGTATATATGGAGTATATAGAGAGTGTATATAGTATATATGGGGGTATATATGGAGTATATAGAGAGTGTATATAGTATATATGGGGGGTATATATGGAGTATATAGAGAGTGTATATAGTATATATGGGGGGTATATATGGAGTATATAGAGAGTGTATATAGTATATATGGGGGGTATATATGGAGTATATAGAGAGTGTATATAGTATATAGAGAGTGTATATAGTATATATGGAGTATATAGAGAGTGTATATAGTATATATGGAGTATATAGAGAGTGTATATAGTATATATGGGGGGTATATATGGAGTATATAGAGAGTGTATATAGTATATATGGGGGGTATATATGGAGTATATAGAGAGTGTATATAGTATATATGGAGTATATAGAGAGTGTATATAGTATATATGGGGGGTATATATGGAGTATATAGAGAGTGTATATAGTATATATGGAGTATATAGAGAGTGTATATAGTATATATATGGAGTATATAGAGAGTGTATATAGTATATATGGGGGGTATATATGGAGTATATAGAGAGTGTATATAGTATATATGGGGGTATATATGGAGTATAGAGAGTGTATATAGTATATATGGGGGTATATATATGGAGTATATAGAGAGTGTATATAGTATATATGGGGGGTATATATGGAGTATATAGAGAGTGTATATTAGTATATATGGGGGGTATATATGGAGTATATAGTGTATATAGTATATATGGAGTATATAGAGAGTGTATACAGTATATATAGGGGGTATATAGAGAGTGTATATAGTATATATGGGGGGTATATATGGAGTATATAGAGAGTGTATATAGTATATATGGGGGTATATATGGAGTATATAGAGAGTGTATATAGTATATATGGGGTATATATGGAGTATATAGAGAGTGTATATAGTATATATGGAGTATATAGAGAGTGTATATAGTATATATGGGGGTATATATGGAGTATATAGAGAGTGTATATAGTATATATGGAGTATATATGGAGTATATAGAGAGTGTATATAGTATATATATGGAGTATATAGAGAGTGTATATAGTATATATGGAGTATATAGTGTATATAGTATATATGGAGTATATAGAGAGTGTATACAGTATATATAGGGGGTATATAGAGAGTGTATATAGTATATATGGGGGGGTATATATGGAGTATATAGAGAGTGTATATAGTATATATGGGGGGTATATATGGAGTATATAGAGAGTGTATATAGTATATATGGGGGGTATATATGGAGTATATAGAGAGTGTATATAGTATATATGGGGGGTATATATGGAGTATATAGAGAGTGTATATAGTATATATGGAGTATATAGAGAGTGTATACAGTATATATAGGGGGTAATATAGAGAGTGTATATAGTATATATGGGGGGGTATATATGGAGTATATAGAGAGTGTATATAGTATATATGGGGGGTATATATGGAGTATATAGAGAGTGTATATAGTATATATGGGGTATAAATGGAGTATATAGAGAGTGTATATAGTATATATGGGGGTATATATGGAGTATATAGAGAGTGTATATAGTATATATGGAGTATATAGAGAGTGTATATAGTATATATGGGGGTATATATGGAGTATATAGAGAGTGTATATAGTATATATGGGGGTATAAATGGAGTATATAGAGAGTGTATATAGTATATATGGGGGGTATATATGGAGTATATAGAGAGTGTATATAGTATATATGGGGGGTATATATGGAGTATATAGAGAGTGTATATAGTATATATGGAGTATATAGAGAGTGTATACAGTATATATAGGGGGTATATAGAGAGTGTATATAGTATATATGGGGGGGTATATATGGAGTATATAGAGAGTGTATATAGTATATATGGGGGGTATATATGGAGTATATAGAGAGTGTATATAGTATATATGGGGGTATATATGGAGTATATAGAGAGTGTATATAGTATATATGGGGGGTATATATGGAGTATATAGAGAGTGTATATAGTATATATGGAGTATATAGAGAGTGTATATAGTATATATGGGGGGTATATATGGAGTATATAGAGAGTGTATATAGTATATATGGGGGTATATATGGAGTATATAGAGAGTGTATATAGTATATATGGGGGTATATATGGAGTATATAGAGAGTGTATATAGTATATATGGAGTATATATGGAGTATATAGAGAGTGTATATAGTATATATGGGGGGTATATATGGAGTATATAGAGAGTGTATATAGTATATAGAGAGTGTATATAGTATATATGGAGTATATAGAGAGTGTATATAGTATATATGGAGTATATAGAGAGTGTATATAGTATATATGGGGGGTATATATATGGAGTATATAGAGAGTGTATATAGTATATATGGGGGTATATATGGAGTAATAGAGAGTGTATATAGTATATATGGAGTATATAGAGAGTGTATATAGTATATATGGAGTATATAGAGAGTGTATATAGTATATATGGAGTATATAGAGAGTGTATATAGTATATATGGGGTGATATATGGAGTATATAGAGAGTGTATATAGTATATATGGGGGGTATATATGGAGTATATAGAGGGTGTATATAGTATATATGGGGGGTATATATGGAGTATATAGAGAGTGTATATAGTATATATGGGGAGTATATATGGAGTATATAGAGGGTGTATATAGTATATATGGGGGGTATATATATGGAGTATACACAGACACTACAGTAGGTGCTCATGTGGTACACAGATTAGTCCTGTCAATATAAGAAGGTTCTCCTAATGACAACTCGTTATGTGTATACAGTGCCTGGAAAAAGTATTCATACCCCTTGACATTCCCCACATTTTGTTACAACCAAAAAAACATAAATGTAATTTATTGGGATTTTATGTGATAGACCAACACAAAGTGTCACATAATTGTGAAGTGGAAGGAAAATGATAAATGATACAAATAAATATGTGAAAAGTGTGGGGGGGACATTTGTATTCAGCCCCCTTTACTCTGATACCCCTAACTAAAATCTAGAGGAACCAATTGCCTGCAGAAGTCACCTAATTAGTAAATAGAGTCCACCTGTGTGTCATTTAATCTCAGTATAAATACAGCTGTTCTGTGAAGCCCTCAGAGGTATCTTAGAGAACCTTAGTGAACAAACAGCATCATGAAGGCCAAGGAAACACACCAGGCAGGTGAGGAGTCCACTTTTCCATGCCAGCCTGGGTTCAGAGAAAGCGGGATGAATGATTCTGGTCATCATTCAGTCTGGTAGATTGGAGGCCTCTAGTGGTGGAAAAGAGGCACTGCATGGGGCAGCTCCAGATTGAACTTGAGGATTGTATCAAAATCTGTTCTTATTTTGAATTGTGCTGGGCTGCGTGTTTTTTTTTTTTTTTTTTTTTAATTTTTTGAAGCTGTATTTTAATTTTAAATACAATTTTAAACACCACCTCCTGTTTATTTGTTGTGCAGGTATCACCATATATATATACAAACCAGGAGATGTGACCCCATCGCCATTCACAGACTGCAGGAAAGGTACTTTGTTGTTTTTACGGGTTTGTTGCAAAGTATAGCTGTGCTGTGATTAGGATTTATGTCTGCGTATTATATGATAGAACAGAAGATGGTTTGGAAATGTTATGTTTTCAGATCAGCACCTTCCCATCCTCTGCTGCCAGTAGAGGGCGCTGCTGATTCTGAGTCAGCACTTTTTTTATTTATTTGATATGTGATGGAATCTCAGCATGTTTTTACTATTCTGTCCCCTTTTATGTGTGAATTTTTATTTTTTATCTGCTGTGCCAACAAAAGTAAAATCTGATTTTTTTTTTTTTTTTTTTTGCTCTTCCTAAAAGTAAAACAATGTATATCTTCTTCTTCTGTGTTATAAGAGGCAGTCACAGGAATATCATTGATTTGGGTAAAATTCACCTTTTTTATAATAATAATATTTATAAAGACGACTTTTTATATGGCAGCACGTGTTTGGGTGGTGTAGAAAATACAAGGAGAACAAAGGACCGTGGTGGTCTCCAGTCATGTGATTGGTGGTCTCCAGTCATGTGATTGGCGGTCTCCGGTCATGTGATTGGCGGTCTCCGGTCATGTGATTGGTGGTCTCCGGTCATGTGATTGGCGGTCTCCGGTCATGTGATTGGCAGTCATGTGATTGGCGGTCTCCGGTCATGTGATTGGCGGTCTCTGGTCATGTGATTGGCGGTCTCCGGTCATGTGATTGGCGGTCTCCGGTCATGTGATTGGCGGTCTCCGGTCATGTGATTGGCAGTCATGTGATTGGCGGTCTCCGGTCATGTGATTGGCGGTCTCTGGTCATGTGATTGGCGGTCTCCGGTCATGTGATTGGCGGTCTCCGGTCATGTGATTGGCGGTCTCCGGTCATGTGATTGGCGGTCTCCGGTCATGTGATTGGCGGTCTCCGGTCATGTGATTGGCGGTCTCCGGTCATGTGATTGGCGGGTCATGTGATTGGCGGTCTCCGGTCATGTGATTGGCGGTCTCCGGTCATGTGATTGGCGGTCTCCGGTCATGTGATTGGCGGTCTCCGGTCATGTGATTGGCGGTCATGTGATTGGCGGTCTCCGGTCATGTGATGGCGGTCATGTGATTGGCGGTCTCCGGTCATGTGATTGGCGGTCTCCGGTCATGTGATTGGCGGTCTCCGGTCATGTGATTGGCGGTCATGTGATTGGCGGTCTCCGGTCATGTGATTGGCGGTCTCCGGTCATGTGATTGGCGGTCTCCGGTCATGTGATTGGCGGTCTCCGGTCATGTGATTGGCGGTCTCCGGTCATGTGATTGGCGGTCATGTGATTGGCGGTCTCCGGTCATGTGATTGGCGGTCTCCGGTCATGTGATTGGCGGTCTCCGGTCATGTGATTGGCGGTCTCCGGTCATGTGATTGGCGGTCTCCGGTCATGTGATTGGCGGTCTCCGGTCATGTGATTGGCGGTCTCCGGTCATGTTTCTGGCTTGTTTCATGTTGTACTGGGTTGGTTCTTATTGGATTCTCTTTGTTTTATGTTTGTTTTGTTTCCTTTATTATGAAAATTGTAGAAGGATCCATTGGGGGGGATGGGGGGGGTCAATAGAGCTGCCGCGCCACTTTTCTGGCGTGTATCTTATTTATCTTAATGTATCGCACCAAATTTATGAAGCATTTGTGAAACTTTTGGGTTCTGACAGCGACTCGTCCTAAAATTCCTCATTTACAATGTATCTTGTTGAATGTGGCAAATGTAAAAGTGGAGCTAATAAAGAGAAAGAAAGCTTTATTAAATTTATTATAAAAAAAAAAGTGTGATAAATAATAACATATAAATTTTTTTTTATTATTATTATTTTTTGTAATCAATAATAATAAATTAGTACCATTTGAGCAGAGCAGGTAAGTATGACATGTTAAAAAAAATGATGTGTGTGTATATATATATTTTTATTTTTATTTTATATGTATATGTGTGTGTATATATATAAAAAAAAATTGTAATTAATAATAATTGGCACCATTGAGCAGGTAAGTATGACATGTTTATTTTTTTTAAAAAGAAGAAGATATATATATATATATATATATATATATATATATATATATATATATATATATATATATATATATATATATATATATATATATATATATATATATATAATATAATATAATCCTTTTTTTTTTTATAATAAACATGTCATACTTCCCTGCTCTGCTCAATGGCACTTCACAGAGCAGCCCCAATCCTCCTCTTCTTGGGTCCCGCACCCCCACCCAGCATTTCTGGCTGCTCCTGCCAAGTACCCCATGTAGTAATCTGCCTGCTCTGAGGGCACTTGTGTCCGTAGACACAGACAGTGCAGCTCGGCCCCGCCTCCAGCTCCTTCATCACAGCATTTGACTGACAGCAGCAGGTGCCAATTGGGGGGTATGTATAAGTTAAAGGGGGGGGGGGGCGTGTTGAGAGGGCGGTACAGCAACTGGAATGTTTAGGTATCAGATCCACTTTCAGTGCTGGGTGCAGATTCAATAATTTATGATTGGATGTGATATACAGTGGCTTGAAAAAGTATTCATACCCCTTGAAATTTCCCACATTTTGTCATTAAACAACCAAACACATAAATGTATTTTATTGGAATTTTATGTGATAGACCAACACAAAGTGACACATAATTGTGAAGTGGAAGGAAAATGATAAATGATACAAATAAATATGTGAAAAGTGTGGGGGAGGGGTATTTGTATGGCGCCCCCCGGAGTCAATACTTTGTAGAACCCCCTTTCTCTACAAGTCTTTTTGGGGATGTCTCTACCAGCTTTGCACATCTAGAGAGGACATTTCTGCCCATTCTTCTTTGTAAAATATCTCAAGTTCTGTCAGATTGGATGGAGAACGTCTGTGAACAGCAATTTTTCAAGTCTTGCCACAGATTCTCAATGTGATTTAGGTCTGGACTGTGACTGGGCCATTCTAACACATGAATATGCTTTGATGTAAACCATTCCATTGTAGCTCTGGCTGGATGTTTCGGGTCGTTGTCCTGCTGGAAGGTGAACCTCCGCCCCAGTCTCAAGTCTTTTGTAGACTCCAACAGGTTTTCTTCTAAGATTGTCCTGTATTTGTCTCCATCCATCTTCCCATCAACTCTGACCAGCTTCCCTGTCCCTGCTGAAGAAAACCATCCCCACCACATGATGCTGCCACCACCATGTTTCACGGTGGGGATGGTGTGTTCAGGGTGATGTGCAGTGTTAGTTTTCCCCACACATAGCGTTTTACTTTTAGGCCATAAAGTTGAATTTTGGTCTCATGTGACCAGATCACCTTCTTCCACATGTTTGCTGTGTCCTCCACATGGCTTCTCACAAACTACAAACAGGACTTCTTATGACTTTCTTTCACCAATGTCTTTCTTCTTGTCACTCTTCCATAAAGGGCAGATTTGTGGAGAACACGACTAATAGTTGTCCTGTGGACAGATTCTCCCACCTGAGCTGTGGATCTCTGCAGCTCCTCCAGAGTTACCATGGACCTCTTGGCTCTTCTCTGATGAATGCTCTCCTTGCCCGGCCGGTCAGTTTAGGTGGACGGCCATGTCTTGGTAGGTTTGCAGTTGTGCCATACTCTTTCCATTTTCCGATGATGGATTGAACAGACCTCCGTGAGATGTTCAAAGCTTGGGAGATTATTTTATAACCTAACCCTGCTTTATACTTCTCCACAACTTTATCCCTGACCTGTCTGGTGTGTTCCTTGGCCTTCATGATGCTGTTTGTTCATTAAGTTTCTCTAACAAACCTCTGAGGGCTTCACAGAACAGCTGTATTTATACTGAGACTAAATGACACACAGGTGGAGTCTATTTACTAAATAGGTGATTTCTGAAGGCAATTGGTTCCTCTAGATTTTAGTTAGGGGTATCAGAGTAAAGGGGGTGAATACAAAATGTCCCCCCCCCCACTTTTCACATATTTATTTGTATCGTTTATAATTTTCCTTACACTTCACAATTATGTGACACTTTGTGTTGGTCTATCACATAAAATCCCAATAAAATACATTTTTGGTTGTAACATGACAAAATGTGGGAGAATTTCAAGGGTATGAATACTTTTTCAAGGCACTGTAAAGCCCGGTTGTTCTAGTCGGTCGGTGAAGGGAATATTTGAATCCTTTCTAGGTACAGGAAGAGTCATTCTCCGTCTGTCTGGGGTAGCGCTGGGTGTGGCGTCAGACAGCGCCGGGCTCGTCTCCTCTTGCGCATTCTTTCTGGTGTAATTGAAGTACGGGATATTCCTTTACAATGAGAAGGTGCTGAAATAATAATTAATATAATGAATATTCCAGTGCGATACGAATGTCAATCTGGGCCCAGTCATGTCTAATGGTTCCAGGAAGAAACCTCCGGCTCCAGACTGTGACACCGTGTCTGATGATCCCTCCGCACCAATCATGGTGAGGATTCTAAAAGAACAATCGCCACATCGTATCATTCCGATCTGTGGTGGTGATTGGTGCTTCTCGTCTATACATATTCACTTTAAGGCTAAGGTGACCACGCTGCTTCTCTATAGATACACTACAGCGTGTGTTGTCACCCTAGGAAGTGTGTTGGTGGCAGGATCAATGAAGACGAAAAAATGTCCAAGTTTTGGATTTATTTTAGATCCTCCTGGGCTCCTCGTGATCAGCATGTGTATTCTCCAGTTCTAAAGTGAAAGTGTGGATGCATGACATGGGAACATTTAAACGTTTGTGGACATTTCACTATAACACCTACCTATATGGCCAGACATGCAGTATGTGAACCCCCCCCCAATGATGGAGTTCAGGTGTCTCCAGTGAAGGGTCCTGGTAAGATGACCTCATACAAAGACATTGTAGACAGTTGTGCTCTTCCAACCTTGTGGTAACAGTTTGAAGACCCTTTTCTGTTCCACCATGACTGTGCCCCCACTGTATACAAAGCCAGCTCCATAAAGACATGGTGTGACCAGTTTGGTGTGAAGGAACTCCAGTGTCCTGCACAGAGCCTTGACATCATCCCTACTTTTGGAAGACCTTTGGTATAAGGTCTTCTGATCCAGCATCAGTAGCTGCCCTTAACTCTACAAAAGGAGTTCAGAAGGTTTGAGGTCATGGAGGAACTTGAGTGTCCTGTAGAGACCCCTGACCTCAACCTTACTAAACACCTTTGGGATGGATTGGGACACCAGTTATGAGCCAGGTCTTCTCCTTCAACATCAGTACCTGAGAAGGACCTGTTTTTTTTTTTTTCAAATATTTTATTTCAACCACAAAAGGCTTGTTCAGGGTCACACAACAACCACATGTACCCAAAAAACATTACAGATATATTAAGATGGTAGATAGTTATCTGGCTATTAAGTCAGGTTCCATATAACATATACAATGTACATTCGGTGA
>JBBGZY010003272.1:0-73188 GCA_037952925.1 Lithobates clamitans
CCGCACTTACCCCATCCAGGTCCCGAGCAGCTTCATTGGCTTCCCTCCTGCGTCTCCTCCTCTTCCCCCCTGCGTCTCCTCCTCTTCCTCCTGCGTCTCCTCCTCTTCCCCCCTGCGTCTCCTCCTCTTCCCCCCTGCATCTCCTCCTCTCCCCCTCGTCTCCTCCTCTTCCCCCCCTGCGTCTCCTCCTCTTCCTCCTGCGTCTCCTCCTCTTCCCCCCTGCATCTTCTCTGTCTCCTCCTCTTCCTCCCTGCGTCTCCTCCTCTTCCCCCCTGCGTCTCCTCCTCTTCCCCCCTGCGTCTCCTCCTCTTCCCCCCATCTCCTCCTCTTCCCCCGTCTTCTCCTCTTCCTCCCTGCGTCTCCTCCTCTTCTCCCCGTCTCCACCTCTTCCTCCCTGCGTCTCCTCTTCCCCCCTGCGTCTCCTCCTCTTCCTCCCTGCGTCTCCTCCTCTTCCTCCCTGCGTCTCTTCCTCTTCCCCCCATCTCCTCCACTTCCTCCCTGCTTCTGCTCCTCTTCCCCCGTCTCCTTCTCTTCTCCCCCCGTCTCCTCCACCTCCTCCCTGCTTCTGCTCCTCTTCCTCCCTGCGTCTCCTCCTGTTCCCCCCTGTTTCTCCTCCTGTTCCCCCCTACGTCTCCTCCTCTTCCTCCCTGCGTCGCCTCCTCTTCCTCCCTGCGTCTCCTCCTCTTCCCCCCGTCTCCTCCTCTTCCTCCCTGCGTCTCCTCCTCTTCCCCCCGTCTCCTCCAATCCCCCCTGCATCTCCTCCTCTCCCCCCATCTCCTCCTCTTCCTCCCTGTGTCTCCTCCTCTTCCCCCCTGCGTCTCCTCCTCTTCCCCCCGTCTCCTCCTCTTCCCCCCCATCTCCTCCTCTTCCTCCCTGCATCTCCTCCTCTTCCCCCCCCTGCATCTCCTCCTCTTCCCCCCCTGCGTCTCCTCCTCTTCCCCCCCTGCATCTCCTCCTGTTCCCCCCGTGTCTCCTCCTGTTCCCCTGCGTCTCCTCCTCTTCCTCCCTGCGTCTCTTCCTCTTCCCCCCATCTCCTCCACTTCCTCCCTGCTTCTGCTCCTCTTCCCCCGTCTCCTTCTCTTCTCCCCCCGTCTCCTCCACCTCCTCCCTGCTTCTGCTCCTCTTCCTCCCTGCGTCTCCTCCTGTTCCCCGCTGTGTCTCCTCCTGTTCCCCCCTACGTCTCCTCCTCTTCCTCCCTGCGTCTCCTCCTCTTCCCCCGTCTCCTCCTCTTCCTCCCTGCGTCTCCTCCTCTTCCCCCCGTCTCCTCCAATCCCCCCTGCATCTCCTCCTCTCCCCCCATCTCCTCCTCTTCCTCCCTGTGTCTCCTCCTCTTCCCCCCTGCGTCTCCTCCTCTTCCCCCCGTCTCCTCCTCTTCCTCCCTGCATCCCCTCCTCTTCCCCCCCTGCATCTCCTCCTCTTCCCCCCCTGCGTCTCCTCCTCTTCCCCCCCTGCGTCTCCTCCTGTTCCCCCCTGTGTCTCCTCCTGTTCCCCCTGCGTCTCCTGCTCTTCCTCCCTGCGTCTCCTCCTCTTCCCCCATCTCCTCCTCTTCCTCCCTGCGTCTCCTCCTCTTCCCCCTGTCTCCTCCAATTCCCCCCTGCATCTCCTCCTCTTCCTCCCTGCCTCTCCTCCTCTTCCCCCCTGCGTCTCCTCCTCTTCCCCCCTGTGTCTCCTCCACTTCCCCCCTGCGTCTCCTCCACTTCCCCCCTGCATCTCCTCCACTTCCCCCCCCCATCTCCTCCACTTCCCCCCCCATCTCCTCCACTTCCTCCCTGCTTCTGCTCCTCTTCCCCCGTCTCCTTCTTTTCTCCCCCCGTCTCCTCCACCTCCTCCCTGCTTCTGCTCCTCTTCCTCCCTGCGTCTCCTCCTGTTCCCCGCTGTGTCTCCTCCTGTTCCCCCCTACGTCTCCTCCTCTTCCTCCCTGCGTCTCCTCCTCTTCCTCCCTGCGTCTCCTCCTCTTCCCCCCGTCTCCTCCAATCCCCCCTGCATCTCCTCCTCTCCCCCCATCTCCTCCTCTTCCTCCCTGTGTCTCCTCCTCTTCCCCCCTGCGTCTCCTCCTCTTCCCCCGTCTCCTCCTCTTCCCCCCGTCTCCTCCTCTTCCTCCCTGCATCCCCTCCTCTTCCCCCCCCTGCATCTCCTCCTCTTCCCCCCTGCGTCTTCTCCTCTTCCCCCCCTGCGTCTCCTCCTGTTCCCCCCTGTGTCTCCTCCTGTTCCCCCTGCATCTCCTCCTCTTCCTCCCTGCGTCTCCTCCTCTTCCCCCATCTCCTCCTCTTCCTCCCTGCGTCTCCTCCTCTTCCCCCTGTCTCCTCCAATTCCCCCCTGCATCTCCTCCTCTTCCTCCCTGCCTCTCCTCCTCTTCCCCCCTGCGTCTCCTCCTCTTCCCCCCTGTGTCTCCTCCACTTCCCCCCTGCATCTCCTCCACTTCCCCCCTGCATCTCCTCCACTTCCCCCCTGCGTCTCCTCCTCTTCCCCCCTGCATCTCCTCCACTTCCCCCCTCTCCTCCAATTCCCCCCTGCATCTCCTCCTCTTCCTCCCTGCCTCTCCTCCTCTTCCCCCCTGCGTCTCCTCCTCTTCCCCCCTGCGTCTCCTCCACTTCCCCCCTGCGTCTCCTCCACTTCCCCCCTGCGTCTCCTCCTCTTCCCCCCCTGCGTCTCCTCCTCTTCCCCCCTGCATCTCCTCCTCTTCCCCCCTGCGTCTCCTCCACTTCCCCCCTGCATCTCCTCCACTCCCCCCTGCGTTTCCTCCTCTTCCTCCCTGTGTCTCCTCCACTTCCTCCCTGCTTCTGCTCCGGCCATTTTAGTTGCTTCTCCTCTCAGCCAATCGGGTCTCAGGACCCAATTCCTGATTGGCCGGGAGGATAAGTGGGAAGACATTAGTGAATATTATTTCGCTATTGTCAGACAGCTGGGTGGGCTCAGTGTTCTGCGCCCCGCGCCCTCCCATTTTTGAAGCCAATTAAAGCCTCAGGCTCCAATCACGTGCTTCTAAAAAAAAGAAAAAACCCTATTGAAGTCCATGCGTCTGGCGCCCGGCGTGTAGATTAGGGGGAGCAGCACCCTGCATGTAGATTGGGGGGGCAGCGCCCTGCATGTGGATGGGGGGTGCCCTGCATGTGGATTGGGGGCGACCTGTATGTAGATTGGGGGCAGTGCCCTGCGTGTAGATTAGGGTGGGCAGCGTCCTGCATGTAGATTAGGGGGGGCGGCGCCCTGCATGTAGAGTGGAGGGGCGCCCTGCATGTGGATTGGGGGGTGACCTGCATGTAGGTTAGGGGGGGCGCCCTGCATGTAGATTAGGGGGGGCGCCCTGCGTGTGGATTGGGAGGGCGACCTGCATGTAGATTAGGGGGCGCCCTGCATGTAAATTAGGGTGGGCGGCGCCCTGCATGTAGATTAGGGGGGTGGTGCCCTGCATGTGGATTGGGGGGCGGCGCCCTGCATGTGGATTGGGGGGCACCCTGCATGTGGATTGGGGGGGCGCCCTGCATGTGGATTAGGGGGGGCGCCCTGCATGTGGATTAGGGGGGGCGCCCTGCATGTGGATTACGGGGGGTGGCGCCCTGCATGAGGATTAGGGGGCGCCCTGCATGTGGATTGGGGAGGCGGCGCCCTGCATGTGGATTGGGGGGGCAGCCTGCATGTGGATTAGGGGGGCGCCCTGCATGTGGATTGGGGGGGCGCCCTGCATGAGGATTAGGGGGGGCGGCGCCCTGCATGTGGATTGGGGGGGCACCCTGCATGTGGATTAGGGGGACGACCTGCATGTGGATTGGGGGGCGACCTGCATGTAGATAGGGGGGTGGCGCCCTGCATGTAGATTAGGGGGGCGGTGTCCTACATGTAGAATGGGGGGGCACCCGTGTGCCCTGCATGAGCGTCCGCCACTGATTCTATTCGGTTTGTATTTAATCAGGCAGACCCTTGCACTGCATAGTCAATCTAAAGGAGATTGTACAGTGTATGGCCAGCAGCTTTAGATTTACCAAAACAATGTGATTTGAGGACCTTTACTAAACTATCCAATCAGGCGCTTGCACTACAAACTGTAGTTGTTGGCCGATCTAAAGCTGGCTAACACTATTCTCTATTCTCATTGTACGATCTCATTTATTCGTGTTACGGTCTGATCTGATCATGCAATCTTTGTACAATCAACTCTATATCTACTAAAACGATGTGATAGGAGGACCTGTCTGACCTTTCCAATCAGGCCTTTGGGCTGTGGGCAGATCTAAAGGAGATTATAATGTGCGTGATTGGAGGGAAGGGACACACCCCCCTTCACACAGCACACAGCAGCAGAGCTGAGGCTGTCAATCACAGGCTGTGTGCTGGGGCTCCCTCCCCTGTCACCTTTTATCTCTTGGTGTCAGGAAAAATTGTCAGGAGTGACTCATGTTGATAGCAGAGGAAGGAGGCAGCAGACAGAGATGACACTCAGTGCTCTGGACTGAGACAAGTACACACTATAGAGGGATGTGCTTTGTTCCAGTTTCATGTCTGAGGTTTACATCCACTTTAAAGGAGATTGTACAATCAGAATCTATAGTGTATGGCCAGCTTTACGTGTATGGTGAGCTTCACCCTGAACAGGTGACACCATTCTCTGAACCTGCACTTGTATCCTTGCATGTCCGGCTTCATCACATATCCGACCCCCGCAGCCTGAAATAAATACTGTCTTTGTTTACCCATCAGTAACCCATTGGTTTCAGATTCGGAAGAGAACACAAAACAAAAAAAAGCCCCCCCAAAAAAATGCATCAGCACGTGCAGTTCTTATTTCAGACATAAGATAAAAGCTTCCAAATACCTCCCCACCCAGACACCTATCTATGAGCCATCCCCCAGGACCTGAAACATGAAACTGTCAGAACTCCCATGGCTGCATTTTATTTCTCACGTCTATTCTCGTATTTGTCTCATTTCAGCCTCGTTTTGAATTTCAGCTGGTGTGCAAGGAACAACTGGAGGCCAATATACATACGCCTTATAACTGATCACCTACAGGACAGGTTAAAAAAACGTTGAAGGCAAATTGTACAATTTTTTTTAAATTTTATTTTAATTTTTTTAATTTTACGCTGTTGCCTTTTAATTTGCTGTACGCCTTTTTTTTTAATTTTTTTATTTTGTACAGTTGCCTTTTCATTTGTTGACGTTTTTTTTTCTTTATCAATTTAGCACTTTTGCCTTTAAATTAGTTTGGCGTCTTTGTTTTTAGAATTTTGCACCGTTGATTTTTAAACTTGTTGGACGTCTTTTTTTTATTTTTTCTGCACCATTGCCTTCTAAATTTGCTGAATTTTTTTTTATTATTATTATTTTGTACAGTTGCTTTTGAATTTGTCTGACACCTTTTTTTTAAATTATTATTTATTTAGCGACGTTGCCTTTTAATTTGTCAGACACCTTTTTTTTTTTTTCTGTGCCATTGCCTTTTCATTTGTTGACTCTTTTTTTTCTTTATCAATTTAGCACTGTTGCCTTTAAATTAGTTTGGCGTCTTTTTGTTTTTAGAATTTTGCACCGTTGATTCTTAAATTTATCGGACGTCTTTTTTTTTTTTTTTTGCACCATTGCCTTTAAATTTGCTGAACTTTTTTTTTTTTTTTTTTAATATTTTGTACAGTTGCTTTTAAAATTTTTCCGACACCTTTTTTTCTTTTTATTTCAATTTAGCGACGTTGCCTTTTAATTTGTCAGATGACTTTTTTTTTTTATTTAGTGCCACTGCCTTTTAATTTGTTGACCTGATTTTTTTTTTCTTTATCAATGTAGCACTGTTGCCTTTTAGTTTGTCAGACGTCTTTTTGTTTTGTAAGATTTGCACTGTTGCCTTTTAATTTGTCTGATGCCTTTTTATTTTTTATTTTTTTTCTATTTTGTACAGTAGCTTTGTAATTCGTCTGACGCCTTTTTTTTTTTCAATTTAGCGACGTTGCCTTTTAATTTGTTGGACACCCTTTTTTTTTTTTTGTTCTTTTTTTGTGCCATTGCCTTTTAATTTGTTGACTTTTTTTTTTTCTTCATCAATTTAGCGACATTGCCTTTTAATTTGTGGGGCGACTTTTTTTTTTTTTTTTTAATTTAGTGCCATTGCCTTTTAATTTGTTGACCTTATTTTTTTTTCTTTATCAATGTAGCACTGTTGCCTTTTAATTTCTCAGATGTCTTTTTGTTTTGAAAATTTTGCACTGTTGCCTTTTAATTTGTCTGAACGCCTTTTTATTTTGATTTTTTTTTATTTTGTACAGTAGCTCTTTAATTTGTCTGACACTTTTTTTTTTTTTTTTGTGCCATTGCCTTTTAATTTGTTGACTTTTTTTTTTCTTTATCAATTTAGCACTGTTGCCTTTTAATTTGTCTGAAGACTTTTTATGCCATTGCTGCTTCATATTTGTTCACCTGCTCTAATGAGTGATTGAAAAACAAAGCTTGGCTCCTCCTGAAGGTTTGTCATCTCTCCTCCCCCCCCCCCCCCCTTCCCTTCCTAAAAATACATCTTCCAGAAGTGCTGGATTCTCGCCTGAACTGCCGGCTGGCCGGTCCAAACTCTCCAACCAAAACTTTCCACTCTGCTCGATCCGTGCGGATTATCCCCCCCCTTTTCCCGGAGCTGCACTGAGCGGAAATGGCCCTCTCCTAATGTGACAGCTGGGAAGACCTGGATTTGCATACAGCGCAGTCAGGGGCCAGGAAGGGGTTAAAAAGCATTAGCAGCCCATTATGCTGGCAAGAGCCTCGCCGGGAGAGGACGGGCAGTACGGCTGCGACAGCGTGAGTCGCATCTACAGCGAGCAGGGAGGAGATCCCCCAACCAGCGCGCTCCACTGGTCGCTCGTCACCAAACTTATGCTGCTGCGCTACGATGGGAGCTGCCCCACCGACGATGTGAGTAGCACGCCAAACGTTTTCTTCTATTTCTGACGCTCCAAACCTATTCACTTCCACCCTTCTGTCTGCAAAAGGAGCTTGCACTCTAATGTCTCCGTCATCATGACATTAATATTGATTCACATCATTTGTATCTCTGACATGACAGGTGGAGGTGTAGAGAACAAATGGGACCATCAGTGTGTGCGCCAGAGGACGATCGCACTACCGTTATGTTCTATAGCTCCGACATATACCGCAGCGCTGTACAGAGAGAACACTGAGCCATTCACTCCAACTTCTGCACCAGAGGAGCTTACACTCTAATGCCCCCTCCCCCACACTCACACATTATTATTATTATTATTATTATTATTATACATTTATATAGCTCCGACATATACCGCAGTGCTGTACAGAAAACACCAAGCCAGTCACACCAACTTCTGCACCAGAGG
Organism: Lithobates clamitans; assembly: GCA_037952925.1. NCBI lineage: Eukaryota > Metazoa > Chordata > Amphibia > Anura > Ranidae > Lithobates > Lithobates clamitans. The sequence continues at coordinate 7,332 of JBBGZY010003272.1, forward strand.
AGCTTACACTCTAATGTCCCCTCCCCCACAGTCACATACTATTATTATTATACATTTATATAGCTCTGACATATACCGCAGCGCTGTACAGAAAACCCTAAGCCAGCCACACCAACTTCTGCACCAGAGGAGCTTACACTGTAATGTCCCCTCCCCCACAGTCACATACTATTATTATTATACATTTCTATAGCTCTGACATATACCACAGCGCTGTACGGAGATCACTGAGCCATTCACATCAGTCTCTGTACCAGAGGAGCTTACACTCTAATGTCCCCTCCCCCACACTCACACACTATTATTATTATTATTATACATTTATATAGCTCCAACATATACCGCAGTGCTGTACAGAAAACACCAAGCCAGTCACACCAACTTCTGCACCAGAGGAGCTTACACTCTAATGTCCCCTCCCCCACAGTCACATACTATTATTATTATACATTTCTATATCTCTGACATATACCGCAGCACTGTACAGAGATCACTGAGCTAATCACATCAGTATTCGCACCAAAGGAGCTTACACTCTAATGCCCCACACACAGTCACACACTATTAGCTCTGACATATACTGTAGTGTTGTACAGAGAGAACACTGAGCCATTCACACCAACTTCTGCACCAGAGGAGCTTACACTCTAATGTCCCCTCCCCCCACAGTCACATTAGTCTCTGTACAGAGGAGCTCACACTCTAATGTCCCCTCCCCCCCACAGTCACATCAGTCTCTGTACAGAGGAGCTTACACTCTAATGTCCCCTCCCCCCACAGTCACATCAGTCTCTATACAGAGGAGCTTACACTCTAATGTCCCCTCCCCCCACAGTCACATCAGTCTCTATACAGAGGAGCTTACACTCTAATGTCCCCTCCCCCCACAGTCACATCAGTCTCTGTACAGAGGAGCTTACACTCTAATGCCCCCCCCCCCCCCCCCCACAGTCACATCAGTCTCTGTACAGAGGAGCTTACACTCTAATGTCCCCTCCCCCCACAGTCACATCAGTCTCTATACAGAGGATCTTACACTCTAATGTCCCCTCCCCCCACAGTCACATCAGTCTCTGTACAGAGGAGCTTACACTCTAATGTCCCCTCCCCCCCACAGTCACATTAGTCTCTGTACAGAGGAGCTTACACTCTAATGTCCCCTCCCCCACAGTCACATCAGTCTCTATACAGAGGAGCTTACACTCTAATGTCCCCTCCCCCACAGTCACATCAGTCTCTATACAGAGGAGCTTACACTCTAATGTCCCCTCCCCCCCACAGTCACATCAGTCTCTGTACAGAGGAGCTTACACTCTAATGTCCCCTCCCCCACAGTCACATCAGTCTCTATACAGAGGAGCTTACACTCTAATGTCCCCTCCCCCCACAGTCACATCAGTCTCTGTACAGAGGAGCTTACACTCTAATGTCCCCTCCCCCACAGTCACATCAGTCTCTATACAGAGGAGCTTACACTCTAATGTCCCCTCCCCCACAGTCACATCAGTCTCTATACAGAGGAGCTTACACTCTAATGTCCCCTTGTATAGATTGATCACCGGTGTAGAGGGGCGTTTCTCCACTCATATATGAGGACAATACAATTTTCACATTCTGTATTTCTTTTATAGATATTATTATTTATTTCCAGGATAATCATCGATTGTATAGAACAGGAGAACATTGTAACATAATTGCCAAATATTCTGAGTATGCTGAATTCTTTACTCTTTTTTAAAACTTTTAGAAGCGTATTGATTGTGTTATTTTCCTATGAAATGTGTAAATGTTCCGATATACGGAATTCTGTGCTTTCTGAATGTAACTTTGAAAAAATATATAATAAAATGTAATATGTTGAAAAAGAAAAGTGTAATAATAATAATAATAAATTATTATAACCATCATTGTATTTTGATGATGGATGATAATTATTTTTTGTTCATCGTCATGATCGGGGGTTCCCTGAGACCCCATATATATTTTAAAGGGTTCCTCCAGGGTAAAAAGGGGTTTGAGAAAAGTTGCACTAAAAGAAAAAAGGAAACAGCGACCCTTCAAAGTAAACATTCAGTTAGCTTCGTAAATAAGACAAAGCCGTGTTCACTTCAGTCACCCAATCACATGCAGGTAAAAATCTATTTTTTAAAATAGCTTTTCTCACATTGATTGGGTGTTCAGAATCAATATACCGTAACTTTTAAATGATGTACTAAGCCAAGTAAACTGTCTTCATTCCTATAGTAAAATTAGCCCCACCGCACTTCTGAATGCGGCCAGCAGCAGTTTCGGGGCAGCTTGTATTAGAACTTGGTTTGCATTGGAAAAATAATCCAAGTTATAATAATAAAAAAACTATAATAAAAATGTAATAAATTAGTATTATACATAATAAATAAACTATAAATCAATACCAATTAAATAAAATAATAATAATGATAAGAATAAAATATTATAATAATATTATTATAATATTATAATAATTAAATAAAATATATTTATATATATATATATATATATATATATATATATATCAATCATTTATTATAATATAAATATATAAATATAAATTATACAGGATTTATATAGAACCAACAGTTTGTACAGCACTTTACACAATGAGGGCAGCCAGTACAGTTACAATGCAATTCAAAATTATGTAAATATATAATATATATGTAAAGCGCTGCATAAATTGACGGCACTATATAAGTACCTGAAATAATAATAATAATAATAATAATAATACAGGAGGAATCAGAGTGCCCTGCTCGTTAGAGCTTACAATCTAGAAGGGAGGGTCAAATGAAACAAAAAAAGGTAATAACTGTGGGGGATGAACACACATACAGACATACATACTTATTAAAAAAAAAAAAATCATTTCATATTGAATCATATTATTAAATAAAAACAAATCATACTAAAAATATTAAATACCAATTTAAGAAAAATTATAAAAATAAAAATAATAATAATAATAATAATAATAATAAATAAAAAATAATAATGCAAATAAAAAAATAAAACATTTTGCAAGTGCAAATCTCTAAAATATCTCCAGCAAAGGATATTTTGGACTCCTCTGAACCAATTTGCTAAAGCCGGATTTACAAATTTTCGTCATAAATTATCACTGGCTGAACAGCACTAAGTCATGAGGGCTCCGAGTATTTATATCTGACAGATGTCAAAATGGTAATAATAATAATGATGTTAATATATAGTGATTGTTTGACTTGTAAGAGCGAGAGACACAGAGAGAAGAGGACTTAACAAATGTATATGTCTTTTTTTTTAATTTGTGATAATGCGGGATGATCGTTTCCCACACTCAGCACATTTCCGGTCGGTAATCTCATTGGATGAGGCAGAGAGCCCCTCACTCCACCTTTTTATAGAGTTGTCTATTACTTTTGTTCTTTTATGCTGATTTTTTTTCCTCTATATTTTTGTCAATATTTCAAAGTATAAAAGGATTACAAATTGGGGGAAAGTCCTGGTAAACGATCGGATCCCATATAAATCCCTTTACAAATGCAAACTAAATCGCCTCAAGGCGCTTTTGCCGCCAGCGTCCGTCTGGGTCTTCAGAAGAGATGGGTCTTGAGCTTCTTCCTGAAGGCCAGATGGTTTTCTTCCGAGCGGATGTCCGCAGGGAGAGCGTTCCATAGCCGTGGTCCTTGGACTGCGAACCTTCGTTCGCCTTTTAATTTATAACGGGTCTTGGGGATGTGGAGGAGGTTCTGGTTAGTTGAGGGGGCGACCTGGGGTGTAGTGCTTTATTTTGTTGCAGAGGTATTTCAGGGCTTTTCCTTGTGTACGTTTGTGAGTGAGGCAGAGGGTCTTAAATGTAGCTCGGACCCATGAGTCAGGGGACGCTAGATTTGGACCAAATGTCATTATTTTAGATGTCCCGAGCCTCTGAAATTTCGGTGTGATGTTTAGCAGATCTAAATTCGCAAACATGGTCCGTTTCTGCCTTATAACTGATTCTCCTGTTCCATGAGCACCTCTTAGCTTGAATTCCAGTCCCTCCAGGTCCCACCCTTCTAATACATGTTGTTGTTTTTTTAATTTTCAAGATACAAGTGGTGCCCAACTGGGCAATGTGGTAAATGATACTATGTCATAAAATTTGTTAGGCATGACATCGGGCAAGAATGGGATGTACAGTGTCTACAGTAAGGCACGCAATAGAGAATACTTGGTATAAAAGTCACACATGCTCTGAGGTCCACCTTCTCAATCAGGGGGCCCAGATGGGTTATGAAGAGCAAACTAGGCAGGAAGATGATATGTCGTGAAAAGGAACCAGGGTATGAGGGGATGAGGGTAGATATAGAGGATCCCAGAGAGTATATGGAAAGAAAAGAGGGAAGTGGGAAAGAGGAAGGGAAGGGGACAGAGAAGGACTTGGAGGGTAAGATTTGGAAGGAAAAGACGCACTTACTGATCAGGGTACCTGGATGGGGCACCAAGAACAAACTAGGCAGGAGGGAGCTCCATGGTGAAAAGGAACCTGGGCTGTGGGGTTAGATTAATGGGATTGTTACAAAGGATCACAGAAAATATATACAGAAGAAGGGGGTAGTGGGGAAGTGGATGGGGGAGAAGGGGGGGTTCAAAGGGTAAGAAGTAATAAAAGGGTGCCTTTCATGATTAGGGTAACTAGATGGGTCATCAAGAACAAAACTAGGCAGGAGGGAGTGCCGTGGTGAAAAGGCACCAAGAGTGTGAGGGCAGACTTGTTGGGGGGGGGGGGGTGATTGTTATAGAGCAGTGGTCTCCAAACTGAGATCCCGGGGTTGGATGCAGCCTGTTGCTTGGATTTATCAGGCCCTTGGGGTAATAATTCTTCCTCTGACACCAACAATGAACATATTTCCCCCACTGACACCAGCAAAGAGGCGAAATTCCTCCCAATGACACCAACGAAGAGGCAAAATTCCTCCCAATGACACCAATGATGGGGGGCACAGTTCCTCGCAACGACACCAATGATGGGGGGCACAGTTCCTCTCAATGACACCAATTATGGGTGCACAATTCCTCTCAATGACACCAATGATGGGTGCACAGTTCCTCTCAATGACACCAATGATGGGGGGCACAGTTCCTCTCAATGACACCAATGATGGGGGGCACAGTTCCTCGCAATTGACACCAAAGATGGGGGCACAGTTCCTCCCAATGACACAAATGATGGGGGGCACAGTTCCTCGTAATGACACCAATGATGGGGGGCACAGTTCCTCTCAATGACACCAAAGATGGGGCATTGTTTACTACCACTGATATCGGGACATTTTCTACTTCTAATGGCTACAATTTGGCCCCCATAAAGTCTGAAGGCAGTAAACTGGGCCTTTGTTTAGAAAGTCTGGAGACCCCCGTTATAGAATATCAAAAATAATTTATATGGAAGTAGAGCAGGGAGCAGGGGAAGACGAAAGGGTGAGTTTAGAGGGGAAGAACTAATGAAAAGGTGCATTTCCTGATGAGGGTACCCAGATGGGTCATCAAGAGCAAACTATGCAGGGGGGAGAGCCGTTGTGATAAAGAACCTGGAGTGTAATGTACAAGGGGTGGGGGGGGGGATGTTAGAAAGGATCAGAGAATAGATAGAGAAGTGAAGAAAGAGGAGAGGAAGTGGGGAAGAGGGAAAAAGTGCTCCGAGTGTGTGTGTGGTTGGGGCGGGGGTTGAGTTAAAAAAGGAAGTGACCAATCATAGGTTGGGGACGGGTTGGCGGCCAAACTCTGTTGGTTAAAAATGTAGAGAAAAGGGAGGTCACCGACCTGTTTGTAGAACAAGGTTGACTAAGAGGGATTACAAATTCTTCGGTAGGTTACAAAGAACATATGTATATTCTCACTGATCTAGACCAACTGGACCAGTTCTACCATGTCTAAGACATTTCGCTGCTTATCCAAGAATTTTCTTTGACTCCAAGTCCAGTTGAATGTGACTATAGCAGGATGGAGCCCCCTCTTAGTCGGGGTTCCCGTCTATTTAAGGGAGATGTTCTCTTTGGTCTCCACAAAGTTGAGATGTTCTGCTCATTTTCTCTTCGGGGATAAGCTGGATCTCCGCCATCCTCCCTGGACAGAGAAGAAATCGACAATTACAGCAGGAAATACTTCTCGATGGTTTCAGGAGTACTCCTCATGGAACACTTGACTTTGGGCCAAACTATGCTTAAGCCACAATGGGGTCGTTGACCATGTTTTTGGAAGAGACCGATGGTTGTGCAACCTCCAGCAGGTCGGGTCTGTAACCACAGAATACTAGGAGCCCCTCATAAGTGTTTACTGACACAGCCCGTAGATTAAAGGTACGTAAAGCTGAAGACTTGGAATCTTGAATTTCGAACCCTCAACCACTGGCAACATTGTACAGCAAGCCTGCCGCAAGAACTGGCTTAAAACAACCCGCCACAAGTGGGGGGGAGGGGAGGGGGGCATATGCATTTTAACGGTTTTTAGGCTATGTATGGAGTTGACTCTGAACATATCCAGATTTTATAAAACTTATGATATATTTTATGTTTTTTGACCTGCTATGGCAATATACACTATATTACCATAAGTATTGGGACGCCTGCCTTTACACACACATGAACTTTAATGACATCCCAGTCTTAGTCCGTAGGGTTCAATATTGAGTTGGCTCCGCCCTTTGCAGCTATAACAGCTTCACCTCTTCTGGGAAGGCCGTCCCAAAGGTTTACGAGGGTGTCTATGGGAAGGTTTGACCATTCTTCCAGAAGACCATTTGTGAGGTCAGGCAATGATGTTGGACGAGAAGGCCTGGCTCGCAGTCTCCGCTCTAATTCATCCCAAAGGTGTTCTATGGGGTTGGGGTCAGGACTCTGTGCAGGCCAGACAAATTCCTCCACCCCAAACTCCCTCATCCATGTCTTTATGGACCTTGCTTTGTGCACTGGTCCAAATCATTTGGTGGAGGGGGGATTATGGTGTTGGGGGGATTATGGTGTGGGAGGGAGGGGGGATTATGGTGTGGGGGGGGATTATGGTGGGGGGTATTTTTCGGGGGTTGGGCTTGGCCCCTTAGTTTCCGGGAAGGGAACTCTTAAGGTGTCAGCATTTCAAGATATTTTGGACAATTTCATGCTCCCAACGTTGTGGGAACAGTTTGAGGATGGCCCCTTCCTGTTCCAACATGACTGCTCACCAGTGCACAAAGCAAGGTCCATAAAGACATGGATGGGCGAGTTTGGGGTGGAGGAACTTGACTGGCCTGCACAGACTCCTGACCTCAACCCCATAGAACACCTTTGGGATGAATTAGAGTGAAGACTGCGAGCCAGGCCTTCTCATCCAACATCAGTGTCTGACCTCACAAATGCTCTTCTGGAAGAATGGTCAAACATTCCCATAGACACCCTCCTAAACCTTGTGGACGGCCTTCCAAGAAAAGTTGAAGCCTTTATAGCTGCAAAGGGCGGAGCCAACTCAATATTGAACCCTACGGACTAAGACTGGGATGCCATTAAAGTTCATGTGCGTGTAAAGGCAGGCGTCCCAATACTTTTGGTAATATAGTGTGTATATAGAATGAAAGACCAACCAAAATTTAATAAATGCCAATTACAAATTTAGCTTAATTAATTTGGTTGTGAAATTACCAATTTCAGCAGCTAAATTTGCTTTATAAATTGTTTCGGGGTGTATTTAGGGTTGTTTTTCTTTTTTCTGTTTTACAATCCTTTGTATGGGAGGGATCGATCGTTGCAGGAATATAATAAACATGTTCAGCCAGAACACTGACAGTAATCCCCAATCCAGCTCTCTCCTTAAAAGGGCCGGAGGAGACTCAGAGCTCCGGACTTGTTTTATGGAGGATCTCGTAGAGTCGGGTATGAAGACTCGGAGCTCTGGACTTGTTTTATGGAGGATCTGGGAGAGTCGGGTATGAAGACTCGGAGCTCTGCTCAGCGGCTCTATATTACATTTCTGTGGATAAAACTAATTAGCGAGCACTTTCGTTCCTCTGTGCCAATAAAGCCCCCCCCAGGAGGAGTTGTTTGGGGTTATCGGAGGATTCTCGGTGCCAGAGACAGACATCTATCTGAATTCGCCCTCTGCCAGTTCTCCCAGTAATTGCTTTTCTTTGATGGGCGGAAATGAATCTGTTTGATGGTTTTAGAGATGACTGACGCAGCCTGAGACTGAGGCCTTGTGCCAGCGGGGCACCTCCCAAGTAGGGATGAGCTTCGAGTTCGAGTCGAACTCATGTTCGCCTCGAACATCGGCTGCTCGCCAGTTTGCCGAACAGCGAACAATTTAGGGTGTTCGCGGCAAATTCGAATGCTGCGGAACACCCTTTAAAAGTCTATGGGAGAAATCAAAAGTGCTAATTTTAAAGGCTTATATGCAAGTTATTGTCATAAAAAGTGTTTGGGGACCCGGGTCCTGCCCCAGGGGACATGTATCAATGCAAAAAAAAGTTTTAAAAACGGCCGTTTTTTCGGGAGCAGGGATTTTAATAATGCTTAAAGTCAAACAATAAATGTGTAATATCCCTTTAAATTTCATACCTGGGGGGTGTCTATAGTATGCCTGTAAAGGGGCGCATGTTTCCCGTGTTTAGAACAGTCTGACAGCAAAATGACATTTCAAAGGAAAAAAGTCATTTAAAACTACTCGCGGCTATTAATGAATTGCCGGTCCGACAATACACATAAAAGTTCATTGATAAAAACGGCATGGGAATTCCCCACAGGGGAACCCCGAACCAAAATTTAAAAAAAAAATGACGTGGGGGGGTCCCCCAAAATTTCATACCAGGCCCTTCAGGTCTGGTATGGATATTAAGGGGAACCCCAGCCAAAATAAAAAAAATAAATTGGCGTGGGGTCCCCCTCAAAATCCATACCAGACTCTTCAGGTCTGGTATGGATTTTAAGGGAAACCCCGCGCCAAAATTTAAAAAAAAATGGCGTGGGGTACCCCCCAAAAATGCATACCAGACCCTCAACCTGGCAGGCCGCAGAAAAAGAGGGGGGACGAGAGAGTGCCCCCCCCTCCTGAACCGTACCAGGCCACATGCCCTAAACATTGGGAGGGTGCTTTGGGGGTAGCCCCCCAAAACACCTTGTCCCCATGTTGATGGGGACAAGGGCCTCATCCCCACAACCCTTGCCCGGTGGTTGTGGGGGTCTGCGGGCAGCGGGCTTATCAGAATCTGGAAGCCCCCTTTAACAAGGGGATCCCCAGATCCTGGCCCTCCCCCCTGTGTGAAATGGTAAGGGGGTACCCACCATTTCACAAAAAAAATGTCAAAAATGTTAAAAATGACAAGAGACAGTTTTTGACAATTCCTTTATGCTTCTTCTTTCTTCTATTTTCTATCTTCTTTCTTCTATCTTCCTTCGGTTTCTTCCTCCATCTTCTTGTTCTTCTTGTTCTTCTGGTTCTTCTGGTTCTTCTGGTTCTTCATTCGGTCTTCTCGTCCGGCATCTTCCTCAGCGGCGCCGTCTTCACTTCATCTTCTTTCCTCGGGCCGCTCCGCATCCATGATTGGATGCGAGGGTCCCGCTGTGTGACGCTTCTCCTCTTCTGATAGTTCTTAAATAACGGAGGGCGGGTGACCCCGTCCCCTCTGACGCAGGGTGGGTGTCCCCGCCCCCTCTGACGTCACGGGGAATGCCACAGGGAAGTCCCCGTGCGTCAGAGGGGGGCGGGGTCACCCGCCCTGCGTCAGAGGGGGGCGGGGTCACCCGCCCTCCGTTATTTAAGAACTGTCAGAAGAGGAGAAGAGTCAGACAGCGGGACCCTCGCATCCAATCGTGGATGCGGAGCGGCCCGAGGAAAGAAGATGAAGTGAAGACGGCGCCGCTGAGGAATATGCCGGACGAGAAGACTGGATGAAGAACCGGAAGAACCAGAAAAACCAGAAGAACAAGAACCAGAAGAAGAAGAAGATGGAGGAAGAATCCGAAGGAAGATAGATGAAAGAAGAAGCATTTAAATAAAGGAATTGTCAAAAACTGTCTCTTGTCATTTTTAACATTTTTGACATTTTTTTTGTGAAATGGTAGGGGTACTTTTGTACCCCCTTGCCATTTCACACAGGGGGGAGGGCCGGGATCTGTGGGTCCCCTTGTTAAAGGGGGCTTCCAGATTCCCATAAGCCCCCTGCCCCCAGACCCCCACAACCACTGGGCCAGGGTTGTGGGGATGAGGCCCTTGTCCTCATCAACATGGGGACAAGGTGCTTTGGGGGGCTACCCCCAAAGCACCCTCCCAATGTTGAGGGCATGTGGCCTGGTACAGTTCAGGAGGGGGCGCTCTTCCGTCCCCCCCTCTTTTCCTGCGGCCTGCCAGGTTGCGTGCTCAGATAAGGGTCTGGTATGGATTTTTGGGGGTACCCCACCCCATATTTTAAAAAAATTTTGGCGCGGGGTTCCCCTTAAAATCCATACCAGACCTGATGGGTCTGGTATAGATTTTGAGGGGGACCCCACGCCAATTTTTTTAATTTTGGCCGGGGTTCCCCTTAATATCCATACCAGACCTGAAGGGCCTGGTATGGAATTTAGGGGGACCTCCACGTCATTTTTTTTTTTAATTTTGGTTCGGGGTTCCCCTGTGGGGAATTCCCATGCCGTTTTTATCAATGAACTTCTATGTGTATTGTCGGACCGGCAATTCAGTATAGCCGCAAGTAGTTTTAAATGACTTTTTTCCTTTGAAATGTCATTTTGCTCTCGAACTGTTCTAAACACAGGAAACATGCGCCCCTTTACAGGCATACTATAGACACCCCCCAGGAACGAAATTTAAAGGAATATTACACTTTTATTGTTTGACTTTAAGCATTATTAAAATCACTGCTCCCGAAAAAACGTCCATTTTTAAAACTTTTTTTTGCATTGATACATGTCCCCTGGGGCAGGACCCGGGTCCCCAAACCCTTTTTAGGACAATACTATGCAAATTAACCTTTAAAATGAGCACTTTTGATTTTGAACGTTCGAGTCCCATAGACTTCAATGGGGTTCTAATGTTCGTGCAAAGTTTTGGTCTGTTCGCAAGTTCTGGTCCGGGGGGTGTTCGGCTCATCCTTACTCCCAAGCCAGCTCATGCCCACGTCTGGGGTGGCAAAGCTTGGAGTGGTTTGATCCGTAGGATAAGGAATGGCGAGCTATTTTTTTAAATGCTAATCGCATTTAGTAGGCATGAAAGCAGACCCCCCCCCACACCCCAAAGGGGAGGTTTTGCTTTGCTCCCTCCTCTCCCCTCTTCTCCTGTTTTTAGCACTTTTCTTTGTGGGAGGCGGTACCAGGTTAGAACAGACACCCACACCCACTTCTAGTCATGTGCAATCCATCAAAAGTCCCTCCCACAACCTTCTATGACATGTCACAGGTCCCGGGAGGCTGCGGGACCATCCACAGAGTGCGGTGCGACTCGCGGGAGTGCGGGGGGGCCGCTGGCTGTGAAGCTCCAAGGAATCTCTGCTGGCGGTCCACAGTAAACATGCTGGGGACCCCCGAACACCGGCAAAGAACCGGCCCAGGTGGGGACTGCACTGGACCCCGTATCGGCAAGTCTTCTTTTATTAAAAGTCATCAGCTACAGTATTTAAGAAGCTCAGCAAGTACTCGATGAAGCTCGACAAGTGCCTGATGAAGCTCGACAAGTGCGTGATGAAGCTCGACAAGTGCGTGATGAAGCTCCGCAAGTGCCTAATAAAGCTCCGCAAGTGCCTAATAAAGCTCGGCAAGTACCTGATGAAGCTCGACAAGTGCCTAATGAAGCTCCGCAAGTGCCTAATGAAGCTCGGCAAGTACCTGATGAAGCACGACAAGTGCCTAATGAAGCTCGGCCAGTGCCTAATGAAGTTTGACAAGTGCTCAGTCCCAGCAGTCTCCTAGGTTCTACTACATGCTTACTGAAGCTCAACAAGTGCCTGACGAAGCTCAACAAGTGCCTAACGAAGCTCAACAAGTGCCTAATGAAGCTCGGCCAGTGCTCAGTCCCAGCAGTCTCCTAGATTCTACTACTTGCTTACTGAAGCTCAACAAGTGCCTAATGAAGCTCAACAAGTGCCTGATGAAGCTCAACAAGTGCCTGATGAAGCTCAACAAGTACCTGATAAAGCTCAACAAGTACCTGATAAAGCTCGACAAGTGCTCAGTCCCAGCAGTCTACTAGATTCTGTTAAATGCTTACTGAAGCTCAACAAGTACCTGATGAAGCTCGACAAGTGCTAAGTCCCAGCAGTCTACTAGATTCTACTAAATGCTTACTGAAGCTCAACAAGTGCCTAATGAAGCTTGCTAAATGCATGTTAAAGGATAACTCCACCTTAACACTAAAATCTCTACATCTACAGACATGCACAATCGAACACTAACCTATCCAGCCCTGTAAAGAAGAAATCGCTATACATACCTTTTCTTTTTAATCCGATCCGATCCCACGCTGAGCTGTCAGCCGCGGCTTTGCTTTGGAGGCGGAGTGCAGAGGACACAGCCGACAACGGAAGCCCCATAGAAAGTCTATGGGTGACGTCACTCCCCAGCCGTTGTCGTCTGTGTCCTCTGCAGAGCTTCCCCCGCTGGAGATCGGACCGTCTTCAGAAATTGGTACGTATAGCGATTTCTTCTTTACAGGGCTGGATAGGTCAGTGTTCGATCATGGGTGTCTGTAGATGTAGAGATTTTAGTGTAGGGGTGGAATTATTCTTTAAATTCTACAGCTAGCCCCCTCCCCTCAGAAGAACATGACAGGGTCCCTTTAAAGAGCCCCCCCCGGCGGTGAAGGAAGAGCGTGCAGACAGAGCCGTGCGATTTGACTATGTACAGAATGTTCAGCACTTGCTTGTCAATATTGTTCTGGACTCGGATCGCATTCAAACGATTGCAGGTGAAATTTTCATCTGCAAACAGCCCGGCTGTCCCTTTAAGGGGCAGAAAACCTAAACTGGAAATTTGCCTAAAAAAAAAAAAAAAAAAGTACATCAAAACCACAGAACAAAAATGTATTATATTGCAGTTGAGCTGTCCTTAGATGTGAGTGGCGGCTGCATTTGTTTTCTCTATTCAGGATTTTCTTATCTTATGATCCCCCCGGCGATTCCTGTCCTGGGGTGGCAACACTCACTCACCGCACTGTATCTATGGAAAACACGGGAGGAGAAGTCCGACATGCTGAAGTTATTAGCGTTGTGGAGCTTGTGAATAATTTACAGCCCGTTCGCGCATTAGCCATTTAAATGGCCGATTCTCCTCACCCGGGGGAGACACCATTATCACCGGGGGAGGGGAGACACCATTATCACCGGGGGAGGGGAGACACCATTATCACCTGAGGGGGTGGGGGGGCGGATGTTCCAGGAAATGGAGACAATCAGCTCATCCTCTCGTCTCTCTGCAGTTTTACATTCTCTGAATCATCGTTCATGCAAAAAAGTGGTCAGCCAACCCTAGGAGCCTCTAGCAGCCTCACGTTTCAGAAATGTCCAATAGAAGAAATGTTTGAGTTGCCCGGCTCCTGCCGATGCGGAAAGGGAGAATCTATACCCCGATTTTTCTTTGACGGGAGAGAAAAAAGGAATAAAATTATGACATAAGCTATGAATACAGGGGAACCTCGGATTACAAGACTAATCCGTTCCAGGAGAATGCTTGTAATCCAAAACACTCGCATATCAAAGCGAGTTTCCCCATAGAAGTCAATGGAAATGAAGATAATTCGTTCCGCATTGACTTCTATTGCATGCAATACCTCATGTGGCCAGAGGTGGGGGGGGGGGGGCGCCGGAGAGCCTCGGAAAGACTCGTGGACAGCTCGGCTGAACTCGGAAACCCTCAGGAACGGAGTATTTCTGAGTGTTTTCGAGCGATTCTGAATATTTCCAAATGGCTCCCAACCGTTCAGAGTGTCACCGGCGCCCCCGCACCTCTGGCCAAATGCGGTACTGCACACCCCATTAGCTTGAATTCCACTCGTTTTGTGAGACAACACTCGCAAACCGAGTCAGAATTAAAAAAAAAAAAAAAGTTGCTCGTCTTTCAAAACGCTCGTTAACCAAGGTTCCACTGTATTTTCTCTAAAAAGCAGGATATACATCTCTGCCAATAATCTGATAATTGCCCCATACACACTTGTGTGGACTTGCGATATTTTTCATGTCAGACCCCCCTACACACTATACAACTTTTGTTGTCTGGTTTACTTTAGATTTACCAAAGTGCGATTGCCTACAAATTGAAACTCATAAGGCTCGACCTCATATTATACGGTTTTGGTAAATCTGAAGACAAAAATCTGCAGAAAATTTAATAGTGTGTATGGGAGCTTTAAGCCTCGTACACACGATCGGATTTTCTAACGGGAATTATGTGATGACAGACTGTTGGCGGGAAAATCCTGACCGTTTGCACGCTCCATCGGACAATTGTTGTCGGATTTTCCACGGACAAATGTTGGATGGCAGGTTTATACATTTTTCGGCAGACAAATGTCTGTGGTCGGATTTTCCGAGCGTGTGTACACAAGTCCGTCAGACAAAAAGCCCAAAGTACAAAACACGCATGATCGGAAGCGAGGACGAGCCGGAAGCGGTCGGTCTTGTAAACTCGCATTCGTAGAATGGAGAATTAACATTCGTGACGCGGCATATTCTGAAATCTGGAAACGCAGCGCGATAATAATGAAGCTGCTTTACTGGTGATAATGATGGAGTTTAGCCAAACGTAATAAAAAAGGCTTTTTTTTTTTCTAGTGATATCAAGAATGTTATTATTATGCTTTTTTTTTGGGGGGGGGGGGTAAGTTACCAGAACACCATTATTATCCTGGAGTTTTTAAGATCAAAGATACAACTATGTTGGTTTTCCTTGTTAATGTTACATTGTATTTGTTTAAATGTAACTTCCGACTCCCAAACTGTCATAGGAAGTAAAACACACAGCCAAGTATTATTCTACACTATTTTTTTTATTGTGCATTTAAAAAAAGAAAACAAAATAAAATTAGACATGTTATCTGCCAATAGAACTTCACCAAAAATTACATTCTATGCATCCAAAAATATAGAAAATATAACAAATCAAATCATTATTATTCAACCCAAAATATAAAATAAAAGCCTCATGCATGTGTCCTGCTTCTTAATATAGGGGGGGTCAGCAATGCCAAGAGTTGGTGAAAGCAGGGGGGTCCGTCATCCGGAGATAACTCCGAAAATCATCCGGATTATTCTCCTGGAGCTCCCGTAGCAAAGGTATATGACATAATTGGTCACCATTAATAAAGCAACCAATTTTTGGTCCAAGAAATCCTCCTCCTCCTGTTCCTGGACTGAACTTGGGTCAAAGCAATAACTCCAAGGCCAATAATAAATAACACGTTATCTCCTCCGATTCCGCAACATGGCTGGTTGACGAGCGGCCGTTCAGAAACGAACTGAAAAGCGCAAAATGAAAAGTGCAATATGAAAGGCGCGAAATGAAAATCGCAAATCAACACTCGCCAAACTTCTACTAACACGAAATTAGAAGAAGGAGCCCAAAGGGTGGGGCTAAAGAGCTGAAAAACCGCGTAGTGCGTCACTACATTCTTGGCCAACAATTGTGTGGCCGTGTGTATGCAAGACAAGTTTGGGCCAACGCCCTTCGGACAAAAGTTGGCCACCAATCCGATCGTGCGTACGAGGCTTTAAGTTTTGACCTCATATTATATGGGTTTGGTAAATCTAAAGGAAAAAAAAAAAATCTAAAGAAAATTGTATAGTGTGTATCCAGCTTTAGGGGCAGCAGCATGCTCAGTAATATATCAATACAACACTTCCAGGTAGGGACGCACTGATACCATTTTCTTTTTTTTTTTTTTTAACAAATAATGATATTTTTTTTTTTTTAGTACTCACCGATACCAAATAACCGATACCCACCGCAACTGTTTTGTTTACACTTCAGCAATGGTACAAAGCATTGGAGAGTTATTTACAAATATAATACATTTATTTTAGTTTTTTTTATTTTGCGCTCTTTTTCATGTGAAACATGTAAATATATGTTAAAGAGTGTAAAAAAAAATTAACAAACAAAGCAAACAAAAAAAAAAAGTATTAATAGTTTCTAAAATAAAAGCAAACACAAAAAAAAAAGAATTAGCAGGAAAATAATTAAATGGAGAAGGAGAATTAATGAGTTAATTAAAGTGGATTAGAGTAAAATAAAAGGTTAGAAGGGCTTAAAAACAGGAACATTTAATATATAATTTTATGTAACATTTAATATAATAATTATATTATATATATATATATATATATATATATATACACACACACACACACTTTTTTTTTTTTTTTACTTGACAGGTGGCTTTAAACTGACTAGACATGCGCAATTTGTTTCGTTACGAATTCGTTTTTTTAACTAATTTTGATAAATTCGTTAATTCGGAAATATCGGAATGAATGAACAAATTTTTTCCAATACTCGTAAAATTTTGAATATTGAAATTCGAAAATCTGAAATACTAGAGAACTATTAATAACTTAACTTGTGGAGAGCAGGAGAACGGGAGGCCTGGTCATGAAGGGGGTAAAACCTTCTGGAGGTCGAGTGGTTGAATACTATATAAAAAAAAAAAAAAAACACAATAGTTTATTAAAGATATAAATGTAATAATGTTTCCTGTAAGCAGCCAATGACCCTCCTGCTTTCATCATTTCTCGGTCTGTAAATGTCCTTCTCCTTATTTTGTTTTGTTTTTTCCCCATTTACACAGGGAGAGCCTCAATTTTCCGGTTTAATCTGCAGACATGGCTGTGCCTCAGCGGCGCCCCCTGCAGCGCGGGTCTTGGTTTTAGCTACCGGGTTCAAAAACAGAAGTTTTAGTTTGCAGACATTTTTTTTTAAAAACGTGCCGCAACAAGACATCCGAAATAAGTGTGGCTCCTGACGCAAAACTGAGTTTCCAAAATATGGGACATATACATTCACCGGCCACTTTATTAGGTACACCTGTTCCGTTGCTTGGTGACACAAATTGCTAATCAGCCAATCACACGGCAGCAACTCAATGCATTTAGACATCTAGAGGTGGTGAAGACGACTTGCTGAAGTTCAAACTGAGCATCAGAATGGGGAAGAAAGGGGATCTGGGTGACTTTGGAGTATTTGTGGGATATTCACACACAACCATCTCTCGGGATTACAGAGAATGGTGGGAAAAAGAGAAAATATCCAGTGAGTGGCAGTTGTGTGGAGGAAAATGCTTTGTTGAGGTCAGAGGAGAATGGTCAGACTGGTTCCAGATGATAGAAAGACAACAGGAACTCAAATAACCTCTCGTTACACCCAAGGTATGCAGAATACCATCTCTTAACACACAACACATCCAACCTTGAAGCAGATGGGCTACAGCAGCAGGAGACCACACCGGGGGCCACTCCTGTCAGCTAAAAACAGGAAACTGAGGCTACAATCGGCACAGGATCACCAAAACTGGACAATAGAAGATTGGAAAAATGTTGCCTGGTCTGATGAGTCTGGATTTCAGCCACGGCATTCAGATGGTGGGGTCAGAATTTGGTGCATGGATCCATCCTGCCTTGTATCACCGGTTCAGGCTGGTGGTGGAGGTGTAATGGTGTGGGGGATGGGGTATCACTGGTTCAGGCTGGTGGTTAAGGTGTAATGGTGTGGGGGATGGGGTATCACTGGTTCAGGCTGGTGGTTGAGGTGTAATGGTGTGGGGGATGGGGTATCACTGGTTCAGGCTGGTGGTGGAGGTGTAATGGTGTGGGGGATGGGATATCACCGGTTCAGGCTGGTGGTGGGGGTGTAATGGTGTGGGGGATGGGGTATCACCGGTTCAGGCTGGTGGTTGAGGTGTAATGGTGTGGGGGATGGGGTATCACTGGTTCAGGCTGGTGGTGGGGGTGTAATGGTGTGGGGGATGGGGTATCACCGGTTCAGGCTGGTGGTGGAGGTGTAATGGTGTGGGGGATGGGATATCACCGGTTCAGGCTGGTGGTGGTGATGTAATGGTGTGGGGGATGGGATATCACCGGTTCAGGCTGGTGGTGGGGGTGTAATGGTGTGGGGGATGGGGTATCACCGGTTCAAACTGGTGGTGGTGGTGTAATGGTGTGGAGGATGGGGTATCACCGGTTCAGGCTGGTGGTGGGGGTGTAATGGTGTGGGGGATGGGATATCACCGGTTCAGGCTGGTGGTGGGGGTGTAATGGTGTGGGGGATGGGATATCACCGGTTCAGGCTGGTGGTGGTGGTGTAATGGTGTGGGGGATGGGATATCACCGGTTCAGGCTGGTGGTGGGGGTGTAATGGTGTGGGGGATGGGATATCACCGGTTCAGGCTGGTGGTGGGGGTGTAATGGTGTGGGGGGATGGGGTATCACCGGTTCAGGCTGGTGGTGGGGGTGTAATGGTGTGGAGGATGGGGTATCACCGGTTCAGGCTGGTGGTGGAGGTGTAATGGTGTGGGGGATGGGGTATCACCGGTTCAGGCTGGTGGTGGGGGTGTAATGGTGTGGGGGATGGGGTATCACCGGTTCAGGCTGGTGGTGGGGGTGTAATGGTGTGGAGGATGGGGTATCACCGGTTCAGGCTGGTGGTGTAATGGTGTGGAGGATGGGGTATCACCGGTTCAGGCTGGTGGTGGGGGTGTAATGGTGTGGAGGATGGGATATCACCGGTTCAGGCTGGTGGGTGGGGGTGTAATGGTGTGGAGGATGGGATATCACCGGTTCAGGCTGGTGGTGGGGGTGTAATGGTGTGGAGGATGGGGTATCACCGGTTCAGGCTGGTGGTGGGGGTGTAATGGTGTGGGGGATGGGATATCACCGGTTCAGGCTGGTGGTGGGGGTGTAATGGTGTGGGGGATGGGTAGTATTGTTGCTGACCATGTCCATCCCTTTATGACTACAGTGTCCCCATCTTCTGATGGCTCCTTCCAGCAGGATAATGCACCATGTCACAAAGCTCCAATCATCTCACCACTGGACAATGAGGTCACTGTCCTCCAATGGCCTCCACACTCACCACATCTCATCCAATAGAGCACCTTTGGGATGTGGTGGAACGGAAGATTGGCATCGTGGATGTGCAGCCGACAAATCTGCAGCAACTGTGTTATCATGTCACTATGGAGCAAAATCTGAGGAACATTTGCAACACCTTGTTGTATCCATGCCACCAAGAATTAAGGCAGTTATGAAGGCAAACGAAGAGGGTCCAAGCCAAGGAGGACCTAATAAAGTGGCCGGTGGGTGTATATTATTGCACAGTAAGCAGGTTCACCTGGAGGCAGCCCCCTACTCAGAAGGTAGAGCAGTACACCAGAAGCCCATTATCGCTTAGTGGTGGATTACATAACCACCAGTGCGTTTCTACACCAGACCCCGATTACGAGAGTGGAGAGGAGGATAGGTGTCCACCTCAGCACAGGCTGTATTGAGTCCCTGCACCCCACATCCTACGTGTCCTCAGAGGCAGCTGAAACTTCACACTGACATTTATGTTCTCCAGGCCAACTGTGACTTTGACCCATACGTGACCTACACCCAACCGTCACCACTTATAGATACAGCTGCTCACACCGACCTAGACGGCTTCTCTTACATCCTGTTGGGTCAATCGGTTGAGGTAAAAGCAGCAATAAATTAGAAAAATACGACATTGCATGCGTAAAACCCCAACCACATTCTTGTGTGTACCGGATCCCAGCAATGTGAATCTGGATTCTTGGATTTCCATCCTCTGGTTTCCTTGGCTTGGCAACAACCAAGAATAGACACAACACTGATGGCTGAACTTCCAGGGCGGAATGAAGTCCCCTCCACTATTCAGCAGGTCTGGAAAAGTTTTATATCATTTGTAGTAAAGAAGAACAACAATTTCAAGCAGTCACAACAAGAACAAATGAAACAATAGCTCGATCCTCATAGCAAATGTGTTATTAAAAAGCCGGATATAACCGTAACCAACATGGCAAGCAGGACTTGTGACCGGTCATGAAGACTCATCAGGTTCCTCTATTGGGAAATGTTCAGATTGTCTCAGGAGGACAACTGTAGATTCAGCCGTATATTATATTTGGCCAAAGACAGGCATGTCCATTTGGCCACAGTGGACATCCAAGAAGGAACTTTACTTGGGTCATAAAATGTTAAATACTGTAGCTGTTGACCTTTAGGCAATAGATACAGTGCCTTGAAAAAGTATTCATACCCCTTGACGTTCTCCACATTTTTTCATGTTACAACCAAAAACGTAAATCTATTTAATTGGGATTTTATGTGATAGACCAACACAAAGTGTCACATAATTGTGAAGTGGAAGGAAAATGATAAATTATACAAATAAATATGTGAAAAGTGTGGGGGGGGGGGGGCATTTGTATGGCGCCCCCCGGAGTCAATACTTTGTAGAACCCCCTTTCTCTACAAGTCTTTTTGGGGGTGTCTCTACCAGCTTTGCACATCTAGAGAGGACATTTCTGTCCATTCTTCTTTGTAAAATATCTCAAGCTCTGTCAGATTGGATGGAGAGCGTCTGTGAACAGCAATCTTCAAGTCTTGCCACAGATTCTCAATGGGATTTAGGTCTGGACTGTGGCTGGGCCATTCTAACACATGAATATGCTTTGATGTAAACCATTCCATTGTAGCTCTGGCTGGATGTTTCGGGTCGTTGTCCTGCTGGAAGGTGAACCTCCGCCCCAGTCTCAAGTCTTTTGTAGACTCTAACAGGTTTTCTTCTAAGATTGCCCTGTATTTGTCCCCATCCATCTTCCCACCAACTCTGACCAGCTTCCCTGTCCCTGCTGAGGAAAAGCATCCCCACCACATTATGCTGCCACCACCATGTTTCACGGTTGGGATGGTGTGTTCAGGGTCATGTGCAGTGTTAGTTTTCCTCCACACATAGTGTTTTGCTTTTAGGCCAAAAGTTCCATGTTGGTCTCATCTGACCAGATCACCTTCTTCCACATGTTTGCTGTGTCCTCCACATGGCTTCTCACAAACTACAAACAGGACTTCTTATGACTTTCTTTCACCAATGTCTTTCTTCTTGTCACTCTTCCATAAAGGGCAGATTTGTGGAGAACACGACGAATAGTTGTCCTGTGGACAGATTCTCCCACCTTGCTTTGTGCACTGGTGGGCAGTCGTGTTGGAACAGGAAGGGGCCGTCCCCAAACTGTTCCCACAAAGTTGGGACCATGAAGTTGTCCAAAATGTCTTGGTATGCTGACGCCTTAAAAGTTCCCTTCACTGGAACTGAGGGGCCAAGCCCAAACCCCTGAAAAACAACCCCACACTATAATCCCCCTCCCCCACACCATAATCCCACCTCCACCAAATGATTTGGACCAGAGCACAAAGCAAGGTCCATAAAGACAAGGATGAGCGGGTTTAGGGTGGAGGAACTTGACTGGCCTGCACTCAACCCGATAGAACACCTTTGGGGTGAATTAGAGCGGAGACTGCGAGCCAGGCCTTCTCGTCCAACATCAGTGCCTGACCTCACAAATGCTCTTCTGGAAGAATGGTCAAACATTCCCATAGACATCCTCCTAAACCCTGTGGACGGCCTTCCCAGAAGAGTTGAAGCTGTTATAGCTGCAAAGGGCGGAGCCAACCCAATATTGAATCCTACGGACTAAGACTGGGATGCCATTAAAAGTTCATGTGTGTGTAAAGGCAGGTTAGCAATATAGTGTATATAGAGTGAGGCAAGATGCCAAACATACTTAAAAATAATTTACGGTTTACATACACTGTAATCGGTAATTGCCGTGGTTCGGGAATTGGAGCAGGTTTACAGTACAGGCTGATCTGGCAATAATCATGATGCTGTTGTTCCGTGCTTGCAAAACATCTATTTGTGGAGCCAAATCGCGCAATTATACATTATTGTCTCCGAGTTCTTGCTATCTTGGCAGAACACAAGAGTCAGTTAATCCCGCGTCCAGCGTGCGTGGCGAGGCTTCCTCTGAAATCTCTCCAAGCTTGACTCTAAACGTAGGAGGCATTAAATGATTGGGGACCTTGGGTTAATCGCTCTCACTCTGCGATGACCCAGTCGTCACATTCCAGATATTTCTCACTTTGATCTCTCGACAAATGGCCCGTCTATGATCTCAGAAACCATTGAGGTCCTCTTAGAACATTACATGCTGATTGGTGGAAATGCTCTCACATACTGGAACAAAGTATTTCTTCTCAACACTTTCCCACTTTTTTTTTTAACCATGAGTAGATCTAAGCAGGCACACATCTCGCCGCCGAGGACAATAGGTGATGATAAGGAACTGTCCTCCCTTGAACCACGTGACGCCCGCCAGACACCATAGTCATCTTCTCTGCATTGGCTTGAAGGAATTCTATGAAGAGAAAAGAATAAATTCCCGTGTGGTCACTATTTTATAGAGGAATGTTGAAGACAATCCTTCCGTGGAGCGCCCGCCTTTTCCATGGTCTGAAATTTGATTGTCAAGTGAAAAAGTTCAAATGGCTCTTCAGGTTTCGGGTTTTTATTGGATAGTTTTTGTTGTGGGTTTGGACTTTGGTTCTATTTTCTTATTCCATTTTCTAAATTCATCTTCCGGAAAAGGGTTATATTCTTTTTTTTTTTTTTTTATGCTATTTGAATCTATTCTTTTTTTTTTCTATTATTTTCTATTTGTTTTTATTCAAATTTTTTATTTCCTATTCTATTTTTTTTTTAATTTCATTCTAATCTATTCAAAATTTACATTTCGGAAGACTGCTATATTCTATTTTATTCTATTTGAATCTATTCTTTTTTCTATTCTATTATTTTCATTCTAATTTTTTATCTCCTATTCTATTTTTTTTTCGGTACTATACCTTTATTTTCTATTTTCACTTTTTTGTATTCTGTTTTATTTTATTCTATTCTTTTCAAAATTAGAATTTCGGAAGATGGCTATATTCTAATACACGCAGTCTTTGAAGGAAATCAGGTTGTTTGGATTCTTTTGATGCCGGGGAGCTATTTATGGGGGCAACATGCGAGCCAGAAATGTTGGTTTTCAATGGTTACTATCTACCTACTGAGGACCTTGGGTGAAGCTGGACGTTTAGAAAAAAGAAAAAAAAAAAAAAAAGTATAATTTACACATGTGCGGTTCGTTCCAAATTAAAATTCGGATGACATTTTCGTTATTTGGAGATTCAAATGTATCTGAATTTCCAAATTACAATAGTAACAAATTTTAAATGAATCTAAAATAACATTTTGTCCCAAAATAATATATTATCCAAATTGAATTTGAAATTAATTTGAAAATGAAAATCGAAAAAAAAATTTGAAATGTAAACCCTTTTGCTGATTACCTTCAAAGACTGCGTGTATTAGAATATAGCCATCTTCCGAAATTCTAATTTTGAAAAGAATACAATAAAACAGAATAGAAAAAAAAATTGAAAATAAAATAGAATAGAAAATAAAGGAATAGGACCGGAAAAAAAATAGAATAGGAAATAAAAAATGTGGACAAAAAAACTAAATAGATAAAAATAGAATAGAAAAATAAATATTCAAATAGAATAAAATAGAATATAGCGGTCTTCTGAAAGTTAAATTTCTAATAGATTAGAATACAAACAGAATAGAATAAAATAGAAAGAATATAGCTGTCTTTCGAAATTCCAATTCTAAAATAAATAGAATAAAATATAAAGAATATAGCCATCTTCCAGAAGATGAGTTTAGAAAATAGAATAAAATAAAACAGAAAGGAAAAATAATAGAAAATAAAATAGAATGAAAAACAAAGCCATAGAATAGGAAAGAATAGAAAATAAAAGAATAGAATAGAAACAAATACAATGGAAAAAAAAAACAATAGATTAAAAATTAAATAGAAAGAATATAGCCTTCTTCCAAAATTCAAATTTTGAATAGAATAAAAACAAAAAATAGAAAGCATTTAGCTGTCTTCTGAAAAATTAATTTTAGAAAAGAATAGAAAACAAAAAAACAATAGAATATAGTCGTCTTCCAAAATTCAAATGGAATAAAATAGAAAGAATATCGTCTTATGGACTGTCCCACGCAGATATACTGCGGCAGGGTGGCCCTCCTGTGCGAAATCACGTACCTGTATGGGATTTTGTGTACTGGGTATGGGGCGCGCGTCACTGGCAGCCCACTCCTGCTGGGATTGGACAACCGATGTCCGCCGGGACCCGCCGATCGTCAGTATGTAAACAAGGCAGACCCCCATTCTGTGAGAGGAAAAGATGGAGATCTTGCGTTTCTGCTAAGCAGAAACACGGATCGATCCCTGTCTTCCCCAGTCAAAGCACCTCCCCCACACAGTTAGAAAACACTCCCAGGGAACACATTTAACCCTTTGATCGCCCCTGATGTTTAACTCCTACCCAGCCAATGTCATTAGTATAGTGACAGTGCATATTTTTAGCAATAATCACTGTATTAGTGTCACTGGTCCCCAAAAAGTGTTAAAAGCGCCAGGTGTCCGATTGTCCACTGCAATGTCGCAGTCCTGCTAAAAATCGCTGATTGCGGCCATTACGAGTAAAAATAAATAAATAAAAATTCCATACATACATCCCATCCAACCAATCAATATACACTTATTGGGATTTTTTTTACCAAAAATATGTAGCAGAATACATATTGGCCTAAATTGATGAAGAAATTAGATTTTTTTTTACATTTTTTTATTGGATGTTTTATAGCAGAAAGTAAAAAAGTGTTTTTTGTTTTTTTTTAATTGTCTTTGTTTGTTTAAAAGCGTAAAAATTAAAATCCGCAGAGGTGATCAAATACCACCAAAAGAAAACTATTTGTGGGAAAAAAAAGGACATCAATGTTATTTGTGTACAGCGTCGCAGGACCACGCAATTGTCAAAGTAACGCAGTGCCGTATCGCAAAAAAAAGGCATGGTCATGAAGGGGGGTAAATCTTCCGGGGCTGAAGTTGATATAGCCATAGCTCCCAACTGTCCCCGATTTGTCACAATGTCCCTATGTCCCTCTTTCCTCCTTTATGTGTCCCTCATTTTAGTCTGATCTATTTGTATATAAAATGCACTTTTTATCTTTCAAAAAGTGGTTCTCAGTGCTAAACCTTTCATCTGATTTCTAAATTGCTGAACTTTTTAATTTCACAAGCCAGTATAAATAAATAGTAATGGTTAAAAAAAAAAAAAAAAATCACTTGTGGGTTTAACTTATCTTTTTTTATTTTTTTTATTGTATAATTCTCCTTTAAAAAGGGGGCGTGGCAAGGGGTGTGTCCTATGCCTACATACATATGCTAATAGGTGTCCAGCTACGTATTCTCCACAATGAATTTAGATCAAGTCGATATTTTTCGATTCAATTGCAATTTGTATCCGGTCAAAAAAAAAAAAAAAAAAATGAAACCATAACTAATTTTGTTTGGAAAATTAGTAGCTTAACAAATAGACCCGAGACTTAACACTTTTTTTTTGTTTTGTTCTTCACAAGTCGAAGTAGAAGGTGAAAAAGTAGAATCAGTGAGAAGAAGGAGAATTCTACAAAACGTCAGAATATATTAGTACAGACTTAATAAATACAATGGGTTGGGCGCGACCCACTCACCAATCCATCTTTTTGGTGGTTCTCTTCGGGTTTTAATTGCTGTCTGTAGCTCCTTGGGGGGAAATGGTAGCACACAACTGACTAAAATTCGAGATACTATGCACAACAAAAAAAACAAAACAAAACAAAATTAGTATCCTTCTGCCCTTTTGTGTTTTTCAGATGCTAGTTGCCGACCTAAAGAAGACCACCATGGAAAAGACACCAGAGCACATCGCCCTCAGCGAGTACAGCATCGCCGACATTTCTTCTTCTGAATCCAAGGACCTGGTCACCAGCAGGACTGAAAGCACCTTGTACAGTTCCTCAAGAAGCGAGTCTTCGTGGAATACCGTACACCGGAGTGCCTGGGACACTTACCAAAAACCCATCATTATTATGTCCATTGGGGGTTCAGTCTTCCTTTTGGGGATCATAATGACCACAATGAACTTTGTCTATACCTACGCTCCGGTCTCCAAGAACTTTGGACCTGTGGCTCTCTCCATCGGACTGATGGTTTTGGTTGTGGGTTTGGTATGGGTGCCCATCATCAGGAAGAAAAGGAAACAAAGGTCAGCCTCGCGGCTTTTCAACACTTCACGTCAGTTTTTCTTTCACTTTTGAGTATTTTTTTTTCGGGAGGTCTGGCCACAGGAGTTGCCATCCAGAAAACGTTCCAAAGCTACTGGCTCGGTGAATGCATCGAGTCTTGGATCCCATAACCATAAGAAATATTGCCAAGAAGGTAAACGGTCCTTAAATGGTTTTACATGACACAAGGGAGAGCTGGGAAATGGTGGAGTAAAAAAAAAAAATGGAAATGGGCTTCCAGGACACCATAGCAAGAGACGGCCTTCAAGCAAAAAAGGGTAAAAGGCCCCTTTATAGGGGCTGCAAATGCCAAATGAAGGAATGCATGATCACCCTTTTGGTTTGCATAATCCCCATCTTGAAGGCGTGGAGCTGGTGCTTCGTAGCCATAGGACTACCCTACAAGAAGATAAAGCTGTTGAACATCATAACTTTTACCCATGAACGGTTTCCCATAATTCCCTAATCATGGAATGGCTCGCCTACCAGGATCAAAAGAAGAAGATATGGCCAACCTTATTTTTTTATTTTTTTTACCTACGTCTTTCATTCGATCTGATCTTCAGGAGTTTTTGCTTTTCTTTTATACTTTCTGGAACTTCTTCCCACCCAATGATGCGGTCCTATAAAGTGGGCGTGGCCTGTTCTCTAAGTGACAGATGGATCGGGGGCAGAACCTCTGGAAACTTGCATGACAAGTTATATTTAAATTCATTTTATGCACAGCAGTTTGCAAAGGAAGTGATACTATATCTGCTAAAAAGATTATATAGCTGTATAATAATAAGTCAAATATTTTTCTTACCATCAAAGCTTTTAATGACCTTCTTTTTTTTTTTTTATTCTGTGCTGACGTTCTGCAGCGGAAGGAATGTTACGAAATGTATTTATTGCAATTGTGAATATTAAAAAGCGTGTCTTTTTCAGGAAAATAAACCTTATTAAGCGTGACTTAGGGTGCCCCTTCAACGCAGATCTGGAGACAGATTTTAATTACCGGAATTATAAAGCTTTGTACACTTTGAAATATTTTTATTGTTTGTTTGCTTTATCATGTAATGAGGGGCTCACATGTGACTGCGATTTGTAGTTCCATGGCAGATCGATTCCCCCATGTCCATGTATTCATTCATCTAGCTTGTCCCTATATGCTAAAGCAGGGATCTCCAAACTTTCCAAACAAAGGGCCAGTTTACTGTCCTTCAGGGTTAGGAGGGCCGAACTATGGCCAGTGGGTGTAGAAAAGGTCCTGATTCCAGTGGGAGGAATAGTGTCCCATCATTGGTATCAGTGAGAGGAATAGTGTCCCATCATTGGTATCAGTGGGAGGAATAGTGCCCCATCATTGGTATCAGTGGGAGGAATAGTGTCCCATCATTGGCATCAGTGGGAGGAATAGTGCCCCATCATTGGTGTCAGTGGGAGGAATAGTGTCCTATCATTGGTATCAGTGGGAGGAATAGTGTCCCATCATTGGCATCAGTGGGAGGAATAGTGCCCCATCATCGGTATAGGTGGGAGGAATAGTGTCCCATCATTGGTGTCAGTGGGAGGAATAGTGTCCCATCATTGGCATCAGTGGGAGGAATAGTGCCCCATCATCGGTATCGGTGGGAGGAATAGTGCCCCATCATTGGTATCAGTGGGAGGAATAGTGTCCCATCATTGGCATCAGTGGGAGGAATAGTGCCCCATCATCGGTATCGGTGGGAGGAATAGTGTCCCATCATTGGTATCAGTGGGAGGAATAGTGTCCCAATATTGGTGTCAGTGGGAGGAATAGTGCCCCATCATTGGTGTCAGTGGGAGGAATAGTGTCCCATCATTGGTGTCAGTGGGAGGAATAGTGTCCAATCATTGGTATCAGTGGGGGGAATAGTGCCCCATCATTGGTGTCAGTGGGAGGAATAGTGTCCCATCATTGGTATCAGGGGGAGGAATAGTGCCCCATCATTGGTGTCAGTGGGAGGAATAGTGTCCCATCATTGGTGTCAGTGGGAGGAATAGTGTCCCATCATTGGTGTCAGTGGGAGGAATAGTGTCCCATCATTGGTGTCAGTGGGAGGAATAGTGTCCCATCATTGGTATCAGTGGGAGGAATAGTGTCCCATCATTGGTATCAGTGGGAGGAATAGTGTCCCATCATTGGTATCAGTGGGAGGAATAGTGTCCCATCATTGGTATCAGTGGGAGGAATAGTGTCCCATCATTGGTATCAGTGGGAGGAATAGTGCCCCATCATTGGTATCAGTGGGAGGAATAGTGTCCCATCATTGGTATCAGTGGGAGGAATAGTGCCCCATCATTGGTATCAGTGGGAGGAATAGTGTCCCATCATTGGTATCAGTGGGAGGAATAGTGTCCCATCATTGGTATCAGTGGGAGGAATAGTGCCCCATCATTGGTGTCAGTGGGAGGAATAGTGTCCCATCATTGGTATCAGTAGGAGGAATAGTGTCCCATCATTGGTATCAGTGGGAGGAATAGTGTCCAATCATTGGTATCAGTGGGAGGAATAGTGCCCCATTATTGGTATCAGTGGGAGGAATAGTGTCCCATCATTGGTATCAGTGGGAGGAATAGTGTCCCATCATTGGTATCAGTGGGAGGAATAGTGTCCCATCATTGGTATCAGTAGGAGGAATAGTGTCCCATCATTGGTATCAGTGGGAGGAATAGTGTCCAATCATTGGTATCAGTGGGAGGAATAGTGCCCCATTATTGGTATCAGTGGGAGGAATAGTGTCCCATCATTGGTATCAGTGGGAGGAATAGTGTCCCATCATTGGTATCAGTGGGAGGAATAGTGTCCCATCATTGGTATCAGTGGACAAGGGTCTCTTCACAACTGGGGTCCATGGGCAGGGGGCTTATTGGAATCTAGAAGCCCTTTCTAATAAGGAGGGCTCAGGCTAGATAAAAAGAACTTTCCCAACACTCAGGAGCCATTATAATTCCATGAAGTGTTTAAAAGGTTTTAGTCGATTTTATTTTTGCACTTCACATTTATGGTTTCTCTTTCCTTTCTTTGTGTGTATTTGATCGTTCTTTGTATACGGTTTCTTCGCGGACCCATCACAACCATAAAAAAAACACTTTGATTCAGCTTTCCCCTTTACCTCCAATGTGTTTTGCCCTTTTGGTCTGTGTGCCCCCATTGCGATAATCTCTATGGAACGAGAATTCTTCATTCGATGGTTTGATAAATGACCCGCCTCCCCGACACCGATCATTTCGGTTACTATCTCTGCTACCAAGTTCCCGGCTCCGCCCACCTTTTGCAGCCATTTTGGGGGAGGGAATCTTTTTTCTGCCTGTTGGGATTTTTATTTCCTTCTTGGTTGAGAAAATGCAGAAGAAGTAAGGGAGTCGATCTCCGGGGGCCGGGGGGTACGAGGGCGGCGTTTACAACCTACGTTACGTTTCTAGACAATGATGGGCAATTCTTCCTAAATCAAACAGCCAAAGAAAGAGTGGGGGGGGCGGGGGGCTTCTGAGGGGACTCACAAGATTCTCTGTAGCTCAAGTGACAGCCAAAACATTTTAAAAAAGGCAGGTTGATCCCAGTAGGGCATTTGGGTTTTAACCACTTCAATACCGGGCACTTTTACCCCCTTCCTGCCCAGGCCAATGTTCAGCTTTCAGCGCTGTCACACTTTCAATGACAATTCCGCGGTCATGCTACACTGTACACATAGGACATTTTTATCATTTTTTTTTTTTGAGACCGCTAGAGCTTTTTTTTGGTGGTATTTAATCACCGTTGGTTTTTTTTTTGCGAAAAAGAACATTTTTGAAAAAAAAAAAAAGAAGTTTTCTTAGTTTCTGTTATAAATTTTGTAAATAAGTAATTTTTCTCCTTCACTGATGTGCGCTGAGGAGGCTGCAATGATAGGTGGCACTACAAGACAGCACTGATGAGCACTGATGAGGCTACACTGATGGGCACTGGTGAGGTGGCACTGATGGGCACTGATGAGGCTACACTGATGAGCACTGATGAAGCTACACTGATGGGCACTGATAAGGGCTGCACTGATGGGCACTGATGAGGCTGCACTGATGGGCACTGATGAGGCTGCACTGATGAGGCTAAACTGATGGGCACAGATGAGGCTACACTGATGGGCACAGATGAGGCTACACTGATGGGCACAGATGAGGCTACACTGATGGGCACTGATGAGGCTGCACTGATGAGGCTACACTGATGGGCACTGATGAGGCTACACTGATGGGCACTGATGAGGCTACACTGATGGGCACTGATGAGGCTGCACTGATGGGCACTGATGAGGCTGCACTGATGGGCACTGATGAGGCTGCACTAATGGGCACTGATGAGGCTACACTGATGGGCACTGAGGAGGCTGCAATGATAGGTGACACTGAAAGACAGCACTGATGAGGCTACACTGATGGGCACTGATGAGGCTACACTGATGGGCACTGATGAGGCTGCACTGATGAGGCTACACTGATGGGCACTGATGAGGCTGTACTGATGGCACTGATGAGGCTGCACTGATGGACACTGAAGGGGCTGCAATGATAGGTGGCACTAATAGGTGGCACTGATAGGCGGCACCGAAGAGACTGCACTGATGGGCACTGATAGGCGGGACTGATGAGGAGGCACTGAAAGGCAGCACTGATGGGCACTTAGGAGGCACTAATAGGTGGCACTAAGGAGGCTGCACTGATAGGCGGCACTGAAAGCAACTGAAAGACGCTCTCCTCTCCTCACACACTATCAGTGTGAAGAGAGGAATGCCGATAACCAGCATTTCCTATTTTATTTATTTTTATTTATTTCAGGTACTTGTATAGCGCCGTCAATTTACGCAGCGCTTTACATATACATTATACATTCACATCAGTCCCTACACCCTCAAGGAGCTTACAATCTAAGGTCCCTAACTCACATTCATACATACTAGGGCCAATTTAGACAGGATTTACACCGTGATCACCCGATTACATGGAAAAGAGTCCACATCATAGGCACTTTACCGTGATTGGTGTTGTGATGTGTCTGAGGAACCCCCCTGCACCACCGATGGCCATGCCGCACGCCCTCGTAGGCACACACGAGCGCCCGTTCTGAAGGACATCATATAACGTCCTGTCCGAACAGTAAAGCCACCGCAATCTGCTATAGGCCGGGCAGGAAGGTGCTAATTATACCATAATATGATCGGTAGAACCAAAAGATGGAGACTGCATAACATTAAGCTTGGGGCATCTTACCCAACTCTGACAGATGGAGCGAGACTCTGCAGCAAACAACAAATCTCATCGATCCTCAAGAGATGCAATAAAAAAAAAAAAAATCACCGGTGTACGGGGAGCGGGCAGAACACATCTGCTTTGTTTGCACAGCTAATATAGCGGCAAGAGTAAACATTTTATACCTAAATGTGGGATAAGGCAGCTGTTCAGCGAGAAACCATTAGGACTAATGGTGATGAGAGAGTCATAAATCGTATTCTTGAGCCACAACATCTCAGAAGGTTCGTACTTTGGTGTATTCCTCAGAGGAAGACGCTTCCCAGAGATAATTGTAGTCAAAAGAGACAATAGAAATTACCCAAATGAGGCTTTTATCTCAGGACTACTCATCAACTCCCCGCCTGGATGGAAGATTATAGTTTGGGCACCGCTTCTCAAGGAGAAAAAATTAAACGGAAGCTTCATCCACGCTCGTTTTTGTGGTGCCTCAACCATAAATCTCATGGATTTGGATGCAGTAAGAACGATCGGTCTATACAAGTTGTAGTTCCATTGTGTCACAGCCTAGGAGCTGAGGAGCATGTCCTTGATGTCCACCATGTGGTGGGGAGAAGGTGCCCTCCTTAATCCATTCCTGCCTGGCATAGGCTGGTCCTCTGAGGCTGGCTATGGGGTCCTCCCTTGGCGCCATGAGAGAGGCACCCCCAGTTTTGCCTGACCAGTACCACCAGTAGCCCATTTCATACCTTCCAATAGACCACAATATCAGCCTCACCCGAAGAAGTCTCTTTTCCAGAAGACATTTGCAGTTTGAGTTTAGTAGAAAGAAGAAGAGTCCACCCAACATCAGCCTTCTAGCTCTTTATACTAGAATACGGTTCATTTAGTGCAGCACCACCCCCATAGGGGCCACTGTGGTCCCCACTGCCAGTCACACAGCATTTCCTTCATTCACTCAAAACGCAGTAAAACAGCCCTTGGCTTGCTTTTGCTGTTTTATTGGGGGGTAATAACTTGGGTGGGGGTAGGGGATTATGGGATGCCCAATTTGGAAACGCCCAGAACACAGAACGCAAAAAAGGGGACAACTTCCTCCTTAGACGGTCTTCAAGACGGTCTTCAAGAGAGGACTATTACCAGCAGACAGTGTCTCCCCTGGTCTTGTCCTGGGACCGTGCTGATCTACTCACTGTCTCTGCCTCTCCGGCATAAATCCCTCCAACTGCCTCCTGTGGTGGGATCCTTCCAGGCCAACTTTACCGAGTTCTGGCCAGAGGTAAAAACCCTTCCCCTGAAGGGGACCCTTGAGGGCCACAGACAGCCTCACCTCAGCACTGCTTCTCCATCTTCCACTCGACTCCCCAGCTGGCATGGCATATTTCTATTTATGGGCTTCACAGTCCCCTGCCAGGCCCACCATCTTCTAGAACAGTGGTCACCAACCAGTAGATCGCAGCCAGGTGACTGGTAGATCGCGGTCTGGGCTTGGCCGACCCCCCCATCCCTGAGCATCAAACAGAATGCAATGCTTGGAAAGTTGAAGGTGTAGTAGGGAGTAAGAACTGCATAATCCGATGTCTCCTCTGTAGTGCTGGCCTCTGTCCCATGGGGAATCATACCAACTGCACTCCACCTCTTATCCCAGCTATGAGTCTCCAGAGTGGTGCCATCAGCAGAAATAAGCGATCTTCCGGTCAGCGTGAAGCAATACGCTGGGCATACTAGTATAAGGCCGATTTCACACTGATGTGCTGCGGTTTACCCACAGCAGGGGTGACGCAATGCACGCGATTGCAACACGGTAGTACGGCAATTTGAGGTTTAAATCAAGTGTGAGGATGCGACACTGTGCCCGGTGATCTTTGACTTCTCCCACGTTGTTCAGGTAGATCTCCACCTCTCTAAGGTTGCCTACCTCTGTTCTAGAATATTCTCCAACATTCTAGAAACAGGTGGGGCACCAGACAGCTCCCAGGATAAGTCATCCAGCCCTGGCCTCTAGTAACCCTGACCCAAATTCAGTGATTGGTTTGTCCCTGGGCCAGAAAAAAAGCTTTTACCTACTCTCACTTCTGGTAGCACACATTAGAGGGTGCTAAATTACATATTAACATTTTGTCAACCCAAAATGGTGGCGACACATTCCGTAGTTGCAAACAAATGTAGCTTTAGAGCCAAGTTGAGGAACAGCCCTTTTTGGTCCCTAGAGAAAAGATAGGCTGTGTTGTCATGAATATGAAGGGTCTTGGTGATGTCACTGGTCTCTAGTGATGGATAGGCTGTGTTGTCATGAATATGAAGGGTCTCGGTGATGTCACTGGTCTCTAGTGATGGATAGGCTGTGTTGTCATGAATATGAAGGGTCTCGGTGATGTCACTGGTCTCTAGTGATGGATAGGCTGTGTTCTCATGAATATGAAGGGTCTCGGTGATGTCACTGGTCTCTAGTGATGGATAGGCTGTGTTCTCATGAATATGAAGGGTCTCGGTGATGTCACTGGTCTCTAGTGATTGGATAGACTGTGTTCTCATGAATATGAAGGGTCTCAGTGATGTCACTGGTCTCTAGTGATTGGATAGACTGTGTTCTCATGAATATGAAGGGTCTCGGTGATGTCACTGGTCTCTAGTGATGGATAGGCTGTGTTCTCATGAATATGAAGGGTCTCAGTGATGTCACTGGTCTCTAGTGATTGGATAGGCTGTGTTCTCATGAATATGAAGGGTCTCGGTGATGTCACTGGTCTCTAGTGATCGGATAGGCTGTGCTCTCATGAATATGAAGGGTCTCGGTGATGTCACTGGTCTCTGGTGATTGGATAGGCTGTGTTCTCATGAATATGAAGGGTCTCGGTGATGTCACTGGTCTCTAGTGATTGGATAGGCTGCATTCTCATGAATATGAAGGGTCTCGGTGATGTCACTGGTCTCTAGTGATGGATAGGCTGTGTTCTCATGAATATGAAGGGTCTCGGTGATGTCACTGGTCTCTAGTGATGGATAGGATGTGTTCTTATGAATATGAAGGGTCTCGGTGATGTCACTGGTCTCTAGTGATTTGATAGGCTGTGTTCTCATGAATATGAAGGGTCTCGGTGATGTCACTGGTCTCTAGTGAA
Organism: Lithobates clamitans; assembly: GCA_037952925.1. Classification (NCBI taxonomy): domain Eukaryota; kingdom Metazoa; phylum Chordata; class Amphibia; order Anura; family Ranidae; genus Lithobates; species Lithobates clamitans. Next base: position 41,887 of record JBBGZY010003272.1, read on the forward strand.
TCTTTAGGCTGTGTTTTCATGAATATGAAGGGTCTCGGTGATGTCACTGGTCTCTAGTGATGGATAGGCTGTGTTCTCATGAATATGAAGGGTCTCGGTGATGTCACTGGTCTCTAGTGAATCTTTAGGCTGTGTTTTCATGAATATGAAGGGTCTCGGTGATGTCACTGGTCTCTAGTGATGGATAGGCTGTGCTCTCATGAATATGAAGGGTCTCGGTGATGTCACTGGTCTCTAGTGATGGATAGGCTGTGTTCTCATGAATAGGAAGGGTCTCGGTGATGTCACTGGTCTCTAGTGATTGGATAGGCTGTGTTCTTATGAATATGAAGGGTCTCGGTGATGTCACTGGTCTCTAGTGATGGGATAGGCTGTGTTCTCATGAATATGAAATCTCGGTGATGTCACTGGTCTCTAGTGAACAGGTTGTGTTCTCATTAATATGTGATGTCACTGGTCTGTGGCAAAGTCTGGGAAAGGTAATGTAATTGCCATTGATAGGCGGACTTCAGTTTCTCGACCTACACAAGGTAAATATCGGTTCAATATGTATCATTAGTAGGAATAATCTCTTGTATACACCAGATCACTGTGAAAATATCGATTGAATTGAAATGACTCCTTAAAATAATCAGGCTATAAAACTAGAAAAAAAAAAAAAAAAAAAGTCAAACAATTTTACATTTCTGGGAGAAGCCTCGGGTTGAAGCTTCTCACAGAAGCCTTTTTTTTTTTTTGCTTTGAAGGCAATCAATAAAATTTGGCTTTACTAAGACCTATTAAACTTTCCTTTGTGGTAACAAAACTTCCAGTTCCAAACCAGCCAGCCGATTTACAAGAATAAAAGGCTCGTTTTAAGAGCGCAGGGGAAATCCCAGCAGGCCCTAAATGATACAAAATGGTTGCATTCAAGCAAGTGCGGTTTTGACAATAGACGGTTTTAATGCCAAATCAATAGACGCACATTTTATATAACATATTCCCAGCAATTCAACCTAAAAGCTGTTAGTGAGTGCAACAAAAAAAAAAAAAATTGAAAGAAGAAAAAAAAATAAAATAAATAAAAACATAAAAAAAAAAATTACATTTAGTTGCGAGCCGCTACGGTCGGCACATACATCAGATATGGTGGAAACCCCTCAATACGACTTTTAGAAGGCTGCGGTCAGGAGGAGAGTGGTCCTGGATTCCTACACGGTGCTGCGGATGGCTTTCCGTTACTAAATGGATCAAATGTACTTTCAGCTCTTAATCCCAATTTGATTACAGAGCAATTTAGACTTTGTTCTTCCACTCAGCGAGGGGGGGGAAACACTGAGCCAAACGCATTACAAATTAACCATCAGCCCATTAGGAGCAGACAGGGAGAGGGCCCCGCGCCTTCCTCCACGCCGCTCTGTTACTCTGATGCTCTTAAAAGAGCTGCCTGAGGACTGCGAAACTATTAACCCCGTTCTGGAAAAATGTTACCATACCGTCCTTCAAACCTGAACGATGACAGACCTCAACACTTTGATTAACCCCTTCACAGCAAACGGTAAAACAAATCTAAATACGATGCCTTGAAAAAGTATTCACACCCCTTGAGATTTCCCACATTTTCTCTTGTTACAACCAGAAACATAAATGTATTTTATTGGGATTTTATGTGATAGACCAACACAAAGTGTCACATAATTGTGAAGTGGAAGGAAAATGATAAATGATACAAATAAATATGTGAAAAGTGTGGGGGGGGGGAGGGGCATTTCTTTTCAGCCCCCTTTTACTCTGATACCCCTAACTAAAATCTAGTGGAGCCAATTGTCTTCAGAAGTCACCTAATTAGTAAATAGAGTCCACCTGTGTGTCATTTAATCTCAGTATAAATACAGCTGTTCTGTGAAGCCCTCAGAGGTTTGTTAGAGAACCTTAGTGGACAAACAGCATCATGAAGGCCAAGGAACACACCAGACAGGTCGGGGATAAAGTTGTGGAGAAGTATAAAGCAGGGTTAGGTTATAAAATAATCTCCCAAGCTTTGATCATCTCACGGAGCTCTGTTCAATCCATCATCGGAAAATGGAAAGAGTATGGAATAACTGCAAACCTACCAAGACATGGCCGTCCACCTAAACTGACCGGCCGGGCAAGGAGAGCATTCATCAGAGAAGAGCCAAGAGGTCCATGGTAACTCTGGAGGAGCTGCAGAGATCCACAGCTCAGGTGGGAGAATCTGTCCACAGGACAACTATTAGTCGTGTTCTCCACAAATCTGCCCTTTATGGAAGAGTGACAAGAAGAAAGACATTGGAGAAAGAAAGTCATAAGAAGTCCTGTTTGTAGTTTGTGAGAAGCCATGTGGAGGACACAGCAAACATGTGGAAGAAGGTGATCTGGTCACATGAGACCAAAATTCAACTTTATGGCCTAAAAGTAAAACGCTATGTGTGGGGGGAAACTAACACTGCACATCACCCTGAACACACCATCCCCACCGTGAAACATGGTGGTGGCAGCATCATGTGGTGGGGATGCTTTTCTTCAGCAGGGACAGGGAAGCTGGTCAGAGTTGATGGGAAGATGGATGGAGACAAATACAGGACAATCTTAGAAGAAAACCTGTTAGAGTCTACAAAAGACTTGAGACCGGGGCGGAGGTTCACCTTCCAGCAGGACAACGACCCGAAACATCCAGCCAGAGCTACAATGGAATGGTTTAGATCAAAGCATATTCATGTGTTAGAATGGCCCAGTCACAGTCCAGACCTAAATCACATTGAGAATCTGTGGCAAGACTTGAAAATTGCTGTTCACAGACGCTCTCCATCCAATCTGACAGAGCTTGAGATATTTTACAAAGAAGAATGGGCAGAAATGTCCTCTCTAGATGTGCAAAGCTGGTAGAGACACCCCCAAAAAGACTTGTAGAGAAAGGGGGTGCTACAAAGTATTGACTCCGGGGGGCGCCATACAAATGCCCCTCCCCCACACTTTTCACATATTTATTTGTATCATTTATCATTTTCCTTCCACTTCACAATTATGTGACACTTTGTGTTGGTCTATCACATAAAATCCCAATAAAAATACATTTATGTTTTTGGTTGTAACAAAATGTGGGGAATTTCAAGGGGTATGAATACTTTTTCAAGGCACTGTATCTAAGCACGATTTTGCAGCTTTGACACGTTGTTAGTAAAACTGTACATATCATTACAACTACTTAGTGCATCCAGGGGGATTATAGCTGGGTTTTTTTCAGGACAAATTGGGCTTTCATTTGGTGGTAAATGGTAATAGTTATCTCCTGATGTTTGTTTTAATTATCAGAAGAAAACTGGCCCAGAATAGTAAAAAAAAAAAAATAAAAAAAAAAAAAATTGTAGCTGTATATTTCTTGCTATTATTATAAATTACCATCAAACAACAACCCAAAATAAATCCTCCTGCTCCTTACGATTGTAGTGATACCACATCTGTGTATGTTGGTTGTGTGAACCCGGAGTACAGCCCAGAAAGAATTTTTTTTATTCGGCCGAAAAACACGCTGACAATGATACCAATTCAAAGTGCTTTTTTTTTTTTAATTCTACCCAATTGAAAAAACCTTGACCCCCAACACTAACCCTGCAAACATCGATCATGATATTTTTTTTATTATTATTTATTATTTATTTTATTTATTTTTTATTTTTTTTATTTTTTTTACATACTTTTGGTTTGTTTACAATTCCTCTCCTGCAAGAAAAGGAAAATACAATGTATCGTTCTCTTCATTCAGAAGAGGAAGGAAATCCCTGGGGGTGGGCTGACAGTGACTGATCACTGCGATGGCCAATCAGAGGATCAGAGGCTATCACAGTGATCAGGTGACCCGAAGCCCTCAGTCCTGGGTCCTGACCATTGATACGAGACCCGGGGGGGGGGGGGTTCCTGTGCTGCGCCGCGCACTCCCAGCACAAATGGAGATACGCGGCTGTGCGGCCCCACGGGAAAAAAAAGACCCACTTCCGTGAGGCGGTATATGTGCGCGGTCGGCGCAAAAGGGGTTAAACCAAGAGAGGGTTAAGGAAAGAATAAAAGTGTTTAGCAATCTTTCATGTCTCCATCAATAAATTCCTGACACGTCTCATGACAACAACAACAAAATTTTTCAGAAAAAACTTCCAGCAGGGGCTGCTCTGTGTCAAGTAATTTGTGAACACAGCCAGGAACTGTACAGGAGCCAGGGTTTGCTTTATCGTGTCGTCTCTAAGCTAGAATCTCAGTCCAGGAAGTGGATGGCGACGCTGGACGATGCCTCAACAAAGATGGTGTTGTCCTTCTGGAGGAGAAAGTTGATGAAGACATGGTCATCGAGACCACACCGCAACAACGGGTCCAATTTCTGTTTTCATCCATGTCTTTGTGGACCTTGCTTTGTGCACTGGTGGGCAGTCATGTTGGAACAGGAAGGGGCCGTCCCCAAACTCCTCCCACAAAGTTGGGAGCATGAAAATGTCCAAAATGTCTTGGTATGCTGACGCCTTAAGAGTTCCCTTCACTGGAACTAAAGGGCCAAACCCAACCCCTGAAAAACAACCCCCCCACCATAATCCCCCCTCCCCCCCTACACCATAATCCCCCCTCCCCCCCTACACCATAATCCCCCCTCCCCCCACACCATAATCCCCCCTCCCCCCCTACACCATAATCCCCCCTCCACCAAATGATTTGGACCAGTGCACAAAGAAAGGTCCATAAAGACATGGATGAGCGAGTTTGGGGTGGAGGAACTTGACTGGCCTGCACAGAGTCCTGACCTCAACCCCATAGAACACCTTTGGGATGAATTAGAGCGGAGAGTACGAGCCAGGCCTTCTCATCCAACATCAGTGCCTGACCTCACAAATGCTCTTCTGGAAGAATGGTCAAACATTCCCATAGACACCCTCCTAAACCTTGTGGACGGCCTTCCCAGAAGAGGTGAAGCTGTTATAGCTGCAAAGGGCGGAGCCAACTCAATATTGAACCCTCCGGACTAAGACTGGGAGGTCATTAAAGGTCATGTGTGTGTAAAGGCAGGCGTCCCAATACTTTTGGTGATATAGTGTATGTATAGAGGAGGATGGGGGGTGTGTGTGTATAGTGTATATGTATATATATATATATATATATATACGCAAAGGCAGGCGTCCCAATACTTTTGGTAATATGGTGTATTTTGCTTTTCCTGATTCCGCTGCCCCCCCCAATCCCCCGCCACCCCCATCAACATGACATTTTAATATAAAACTGGTTTTCCTGACACCAGAAAAAAAAAAAGGTGACAGGGGAGGGATCTCCAACACACTTTTTCATAATTTCAGCTCTCCGCCCCCTTTTTTCTGAAAGCTCAGACAAGCCGTCTACATTCTGGACTATGAACGGATGTATGTAATGTAGTGTATATAAATAGATAGATAAATAATAGATATACAGATACCTAGATAATAGAGGAATGCAGTGGCGGCCCGTCCATTAGGGGCGCAGGGGAGCCGCCCCCCCCCATCTATAATCCGGGTGCCGGACACATGGATTTCAATGGGTTGGTTTTTCTTTTTTTTAAGCACATGATTAGCCTGAGGCTCTAATAGGCTTCAAAAAAAGGGTGGGGCTCGGGGTACAGAAGCCTCTGGGATCTCGAGGAGGAGGAGGAGGAGAGGTAGAGGAAGCCGCCGCCCAGAGGAAGCACCGCCCCCCGCAACATAGATGGGGTAAGTGCGGGGCTGGTGACCAACTGCCCAAAGGGGGGGGGGTGTCTGTGGGTGCATTGTTTGCCCCCCCCAGAAAAAAATAATACCACCAGCCGCCAATGGAGGGATGGATATATAATTAGATGACATCACTGATATGACATCACTGGTATGACATCACTGGTATGACATCACTGGTATGACATCACTGGTATGACATCACTGTGTGAAGAATGAAGGAAATGGTTACGGAGTGACAGAGGAGTAGCTGTGATGACATCTATGGGGTAATCGGAGTCTTCTCTATAGTATATATATATATATATAGTCTCTCTCTCTGAATCAAGATTTGGAGGGGCGGATCCCCCCCCCCCCCCAGTGTACAGAGACATTCAGCAGGCCTTTCATAGTGCCACAGCCTGTCTGCAGAATATATTCAGTCTAGTTTGGAAAGTTCCTTTGTACCTTAAATGAAGGGGGAGGGGGACTCTGCATGTCCTTTACTTACATCGGATTTTTTAAGGGATTTCTATTTAATAAATTAAATTCCTTTAAATCTGGACTCTGCACCAGAACTTCCATGTAAATATATTCCCTGAAGAAGGATGAAGGATATCCTGGAGATCCACTGTGTGGGTATGAATTGCCTCTACAAACCCAGATATCAAGTTGTAAAAGTGACATCACCACTGTGCTGTATATAGCCTGAGAGCAGAGCTGTGGGAGGGGCCCAACTGGGCTCCACCCACTACAGAGCCAACATGCTTCACCCACTTCCTGCGGGAAACTACAGGAGGGGGGCGGAGACAAGATCAGTCCCCCTGTACAAGGAGAAAAAGACCAGAGCTGTGGGAGGGGCCCAGCAGGCTCCACCCACTATGGAAATAGACAGGAGGGGGCGGAGACCAAACCAGCCCACCTGCACAAGAACCTTTCGTCCAATAGTAGTGGTAAAAAAAGCACTTGTGGGTTGAACTGATCATTTTTTTCTGTACAATTCTCTTTTAAGGGGGCGTGGCAGAGGTGTGTCCTATATCTACATACTTTTGTTAATAGGTATTGCCATCTCAGAAAGTTGGGAGGTGTGGTGTCCCTAGGACACAGCTGATCACAGATCGGGGTAAAGGGCCAATCACAGCTGATCACAGATCGGGGTAAAGTGCCAATCACAGCTGATCACAGATCGGGGTAAAGGGCCGATCACAACTGATCACAGATCGGGGGAAAGGGCCGATCACAGCTGATTACAGATCGTGGTAAAGGGCCAATCACAGCTGATCACAGATCGTGGTAAAGGGCCAATCACAGCTGATCACAGATCGGAGTAAAGGGCCAATCACAGCTGATCACAGATCGGGGTAAAGGGCCAATCACAGCTGATCACAGATCGGGGTAAAGGGCCAATCACAGCTGATCACTAGGGATGAGCCGAACACCCCCCGGTTCGGTTCGCACCAGAACCCGCGAACGGACCGCAAGTTCGCACGAACGTTAGAACCCCATTGACGTCTATGGGACTCGAACGTTCGAAATCAAAAGTGCTCATTTTAAAGGCTAATTTGCATGGTATTGTCCTAAAAAGGGTTTGGGGACCCGGGTCCTACCCCAGGGGACATGTATCAATGCAAAAAAAACTTTTAAAAACGGCCGTTTTTTCGGGAGCAGTGATTTTAATGATGCTTAAAGTAAAAAAAAAAAAGTGAAATATTCCTTTAAATATCGTACCTGGGGGGTGTCTATAGTATGCCTGTAAAGTGACGCGTGTTTCCCATGTTTAGAACAGTCCCTGCACCAAATGTCATTTTTAAAGGAAAAAATCTCATTTAAAACTGCTTGCGGGTTTAATGTCATGTCGGGTCATGGCAATATGGATGAAAATCAGTGAGACAAACGGCATGGGTACCCCCCAGTCCATTACCAGGCCCTTTGGGTCTTGTATGGATATTAAGGGGAACCCCGCACCCAAATTAAAATAAGGAAAGGTCCCTATATACTCTGAACAGCAGTATACAGGCGGTGCAAACAAGACAGGGACTGTAGGTTTGTTGTTAAGTAGAATCTGTTTGTAATTTTGAACATTTTTAATGTGTTTAGCTCCAGCCAAAAAATCTTTTCTAAGCTTTTTGGAAAACATAGGGAAGGGTTATCACCCCTGTGACATTTGTTTTGCGTCTTTCCTCCTCTTCAGAAGATTTCACCTCACTTTTTTGTCCCAATGAAAAATGTTTTTTGAAAATTTGGGTTTTTTTGTGGAACAAGGATTGGAAAGCATCAGTGGAAAGGAAAAATTGTTTTCCCATATTAACTCTTACAGGAGAGAATTTCCCTTCCTTAGGGGTAGATTTCATCTCACTTCCTGTTGTCTCCTTCCGTTTGCAAGTAGGAGTCGTTTGTAAGTTAGATGTTTGAAAGTAGGGTCCTGCCCTATATACTCAGCAGAAATTTGGGCCTTAGGTGTTGCTGTGGCCAAAACACTGTAAGCCCTCACAGGGCCCTGCTGTGAAATATTAGATCAAGAATTGTAATTACATGCCCCTGTTGAACAGGAGCTGAAAAATTAGGCCTTAGGCACTGGTGCTGGTGCCACAACACTGCAACCCCTCACAGACACTCTAGTTGAAACGCAGGAACAAGCCCTGCTGCAAAGTATTGCATCAAAAATTGTAATTACACGCCCCTGTTAGACAGGGGCTGAAAAATTGGGTCTTAGGCACTGGTGCTGGTGCCACAACACTGCAACCCCTCACAGACACTCTAGTTGAAACGCAGGAACAAGCCCTGCTGCAAAGTATTGCATCAAAAATTGTAATTACACGCCCCTGTTAGACAGGGGCAGAAAAATTGGGTCTTAGGCACTGGTGCTGGTGCCACAACACTGCAACCCCTCACAGACACTCTAGTTGGAATGCAGGAACAAGCCCTGCTGCAAAGTATTGCATCAAAAATTGTAATTACACGCCCCTGTTAGACAGGGGCAGAAAAATTGGGTCTTAGGCACTGGTGCTGGTGCCACAACACTGCAACCCCTCACAGACACTCTAGTTGGAATGCAGGAACGAGCCCTGCTGCAAAGTATTACATCAAAAATTGTAATTACACGCCCCTGTTAAACAGGGGCTGAAAAATTGTGCCTTAGGCACTGGTGGTGGCGCCCAGAACCAAAAATGTTCTTACAAGCTATCAGCGTGATGATTGAGGAGGAAGAGGATAATTACTCAGGGATAGTCACTCAGCATCAGCATAGGCAGTCTTTGAAGGGATCTGAGATTTCAAAAAAAATTATTCGGTTACATCTGCATCAGGTGCTTGGTAGCTGGTGGTGATCCAAGACTGATTCATTTTTATGAAGGTCAGCCGATCGACCGAGTCGGTGGACAGACGCACCCTGTGATCGGTTACCACGCCTCCAGCAGCACTGAATGTGCGTTCCGAAAGAACGCTGGATGCAGGACAGGCCAGTAGCTCAATTGCATACTGTGCAAGCTCTGGCCAGTGATCCATCCTCAAGACCCAGTAACCCAGAGGATTTTCGGTGGGAAAGGTGTCCAAGTCTGATCTTGCCCCTAGGTATTCCTGCACCATGTAAAACAGACGCTGGCGATGGTTGCTGGAACCGATCATACCTTGGGGCTGCGGACCAAAAAATTGTCTGAACGCATCGGTCAGACGGCCACCTTCTCCACCGCTCCTTCTTTGACTGACCGAAGCCTCAGCAACACGTTGTCCAGAAACAGGAGTTTGTAACCTCCCAGTCTCTGGGAACGCGTTGCACAGACCTTTCTGCAAGGCCTCCCGAAGATGTTTCATCCTCTGCTCCCTCTGCGATGGCAAGATAAGGTCCGCAACCTTACCCTTGTAACGTGGATCAAGGAGGGTTGCCAGCCAGTATTGGTCCTTCTCCTTGATACCACGAATACGAGGATCCTTACGCAGGCTTTGCAGGATCAGGGAGGCCATGCAGCGTAGGTTTGCTGAGGCATTCGGTCCGGAGTCCTCTGGGTCACTAAGGACAACAACGTCCGCAGCCACCTCCTCCCAGCCACGTACAAGTCCATGTGTTCCTTGGGACTGATCCCTTAAAGACTGCTGATGCTGAGTGCCAGGCTCCACCTCCATACTGACACAATCTTCCTCCTCCTCCTCCTCCTCCTCCTCGTCCTCTTCCTGTGTGATCGGCGGGCACGCAGGAACACTGTCTGGATAAAGGGGGCCTTGAGAGCTAAGGAAGTCCTCCTCTTCCTGCCTCTGTTCTGCCTCAAGTGCCCTGTCCATTATCCCACGCAGCGTGTGCTCCAACAGGTGGACAAGGGGGACAGTGTCACTGATGCATGCACTGTCAGTGCTCACCATCCTCGTGGCCTCCTCGAATGGTGACAGGACAGTGCATGCATCCCTGATCATGGCCCACTGGCGTGGGGAAAAAAAACCAAGGTCCCCTGACCCTGTCCTGGTGCCATAGTCGCACAGGTACTCATTGATGGCCCTCTGCTGCGTGTGCAGCCGCTGCAGCATGGCCAACGTCGAGTTCCACCTGGTGGGCATGTCACAGATTAGGCGGTTCTTGGGCAGGTTAAACTCCTTTTGGAGGTCCGTCAGCCGAGCACTGGCATTATATGACCGGCGGAAATGCACACAGACTTTCCTGGCCTGCCTCAGGACATCCTGTAAGCCCGGGTACCTGCCCAAGAACCGCTGCACCACCAAGTTAAGGACGTGAGCCAAACAGGGCACATGGGTCAGTTGTCCCTGTCGGAGGGCAGAGAGGAGGTTGGTGCCATTGTCGCAAACCACCATTCCTGCCTTAAGTTGGCGTGGCGTCAACCACCTCTGAACCTGCCCCTGCAGAGCTGACAGAACCTCTGCCCCAGTGTGGCTCCTGTCCCCCAAGCACACCAGCTCAAGCACCGCATGGCATCTTTTGGCCTGCGTACTTGCGTAGCCCCTTGAACGCCTACGGAGCACCGCTGGTTCCGAGGAAGAGGCCATGGAGGAAGAAGAAGAGGAGGGGGTGGAGGAGAGAGGTGTGTCACAATCAGCATTTTGGAGGCGTGGTGGCGGAACAACCTCCAACACTACTGCACCTTGTCCTGCATCCTTCCCAGCTGCCAGCAGAGTCACCCAATGCGCCGTGAAACTTAAGTAACGTCCCTGTCCATGCCTGCTGGACCATGAGTCAGCGGTAATATGCACCTTACCGCTGACCGCCCTGTCCAGCGAGGCATGGACATTGCCTTCCACATGCCGGTAGAGAGCCGGAATCGCCTTCCGTGAGAAAAAGTGGCGTTTGGGTACCTGCCACTGAGGAACCGCACATTCCACAAACTCACGGAAGGGGGCAGAGTCTACCAACTGAAAAGGCAGCAGTTGAAGTGCTAGCAATTTTGCCAAGCTAGCATTCAACCGCTGGGCATGTGGATGGCTGGGAGCAAACTTCTTTCGGCGGTGCAGCAGCTGGGGCAGGGAAATTTGCCTGGTACAATCTGACGTCGGTGTACCAAAAGCAGATTGCCCATAAGTACTTGGCTGTGACACACCTAATTCTACACCTTCATTCCTCTCACTGCAGGTCGCAGAGAGGACTGAAGGTCTAGTGGGGTTGGAAATCTCAGCTGATGAGGAGCAAGGAGAGATCGTCTTTGTTCTTTGGTGTGGGTCTTTTAGATACGCTTGCCAACGAACTGCATGGCAGGTCAACATATGTCTGGTCAAGCATGTGGTACCCAAGCGGGAGATGTTTTGGCCACGCGAGATACGCTTGAGACATATATTGCAAATAGCAGCGGTGCGATCTGATGCACTCGTCTCAAAAAAGGCCCACACCAAAGAACTTTTTGAATAACGCGCAGAGACTGCAGCGCCCTGCACATGTGGAGCTTTGGGGTGTGATGCAGTCAATGTGCTGCCCTTAGGCTGGCCCCTGGAGGGCATCCTGCCTAGTTGGTGATGTGCCACCTCCTCCTCCTCCTCCTCCTCCTCCTCCTCCTCCTCCTCTCTCCTATCAGGCACCCACGTTGAGTCAGTGACCTCATCATCCCCTCCCTCCTCATCACTGGAGCAAACCTGGCAGTATGCTGCAGCAGGGGGAGCATGACTGCCAGATTGCTGTCCTTCTTGGGCACCCCCTCTGTCCGTGCTCATGTTACTGCCTTCATTGAGCTCAGTATCATCATCAGAGCCTTCCAAACGCTGGGCATCCTCCTGGAGCATGTACCCAACACTGTGGTCAAACAGTTCAAGGGAATCCTCAGGAGGACATGGTGGGGCTAGGGAAGGAGTCACTGATGACATTGAGCTGAGGGAAGAGGCCGCTGCTTTGCCAGACAAAGCACCCTGGGCATGGGTGAGAGAGGATGAGGAGGATGAGGACGGCTTGGTCATCCACTCGACCAAGTCTTCCGCATGTTGCGGCTCAACACGGCCAGCTGCCGAAAAAAAGGCCAAGCGTGTCCCATGGCCACGTGCTGATGAGGATGCACCGTCTCCACGACCAGCACTAGACACAGAGCCTGCTTGCCCTCTCTTATTGGCTTGTGACTGTCTGCCTCTCCTTCTTGGCCTTCCAGACATACTAATGGCCTGTAGCTGCACTAAGCTGGGATAGAACACCTGTAATTTTCTTCAGGTAGCTTTATATACTGTAACCAGACAAGCCTGCCTGTCAGTAGGAAGATAACAGGAACGGATCTAGCTGAACACTGTGAGCAGGACGTACTGCACTAAATGTATATAGCAGGAACGGATCTAGCTGAACACTGTGAGCAGCACGCACTGCACTGAATGTAAATAGCAGGAACGGATCTAGCTGAACACTGTGAGCAGGACGCACTGTACTGAATGTAAATAGCAGGAACGGATCTAGCTGAACACTGTGAGCAGGACACACTGCACTGAATGTAAATAACAGGAACGGATCTAGCTGAACACTGTGAGCAGGACACACTGTACTAAATGTAAATAGTCTAGCTGCCTGACCGTGGTACTAATAGGATCAAAAAGAACACCTGTAATTTTCTTTAGGTAGCTTTATATACTGTAACCAGACAAGCCTGCCTGTCAGTAGAAAGATAACAGGAACGGATCTAGCTGAACACTGTGAGCAGGACGCACTGCACTGAATGTAAATAGCAGGAACGGATCTAGCTGAACACTGTGAGCAGCACGCACTGCACTGAATGTAAATAGCAGGAACGGATCTAGCTGAACACTGTGAGCAGCACGCACTGCACTGAATGTAAATAGCAGGAACGGATCTAGCTGAACACTGTGAGCAGCACGCACTGCACTGAATGTAAATAGCAGGAACGGATCTAGCTGAACACTGTGAGCAGGAAGCACTGTACTGAATGTAAATAGCAGGAACGGATCTAGCTGAACACTGTGAGCAGCACGCACTGCACTGAATGTAAATAGCAGGAACGGATCTAGCTGAACACTGTGAGCAGGACGCACTGTACTGAATGTAAATAGCAGGAACGGATCTAGCTGAACACTGTGAGCAGGACACACTGCACTGAATGTAAATAGTCTAGATAGAAGATAACAGGAACGGATCTAGCTAAACTGAATACAGTGTATATATATATATGCAACACCTGGGATGCATATATATACACAATACACTGTAAGTGCAGCTAACTGACTGACTGTTCTGCCTAATCTATCTAACTCAAATCAAACACTGTCTCTCTGTCTATCTCTTTCAACGCCGGAACACACACTACACAGGGCCGCCGTGCAGGCGGCCTTATATAGTGTGGGGCGTGTACTAAATCCCCTGAGCCATAATTGGCCAAAGCCTCCTTGGCTTTGGCCAATTACGGCTCTCTGTTCAGGCGGCGCTGTGATTGGCCAAGCATGCGGGTCATAGTGCATGCTTGGCCAATCATCAGCCAGCAATGCACTGCGATGCCGCAGTGAATTATGGGCCGTGACGCGCCACACGAATTTGGCGCGAACGGCCCATATCGTTCGCAATTCGACGGACGGTCGAACAGCCGATGTTCGAGTCGAACATGGGTTCGACTCGAACACGAAGCTCATCCCTACTGATCACAGATCAGGGTAAAGGGCCAATCACAACTGATCACAGATCGGGGGAAAGGGCCGATCACAGCTGATCACAGATCGGGGTAAAGGGCCAATCACAGCTGATCACAGATCGGGGTAAAGGGCCAATCACAGCTGATCACAGATCGGGGTAAAGGGCCAATCACAGATCGGGGTAATGGACCAATCACAGCTGATCACAGATCGGGGTAAAGGGCCAATCACAGCTGATCACAGATCGGGGTAAAGGGCCAATCACAGCTGATCACAATGTAGACACAAGCTGGTTATCGGCATTCCTTTCCTCACTCTGACGAGGGCAGGATAGGAGATAACCGGCTTGTGTGAAAAGGACATCTACACTGATTATCAGTGCAGTCCCAACAGTGCTGCCAATCAGTGCCCACCAGTCATGCCAATCAGTGTTCATCAGTGCCCCCCCATTAGTGTTGCCCATCAGTGCTGCCAGTGTTCATCAGTGCTTCCACATCAGTGCCTCCTCACAGTGGTATCACTAGCGTTGGTGTCACCTGCTGCGGTAAAACATGGTGTCACCCCCCCCTTTCCTGTCTAGGCTGCCCGGCACCCTGCAGGGAGCACACGTTCACGGGGCGCACCCCAAACCTGCCCCTGTAAATAATAGTATAGGGTGGTATAGTGGCAGGTTGGGGTGGTATAGGGCAGGGTAGGGTGGTACAGGGTGGGTTGGGGTGGTATAGGGCAGGTTGGGGTGGTACGGGGTGGGTTGGGGTGGTATAGGGCGGGTTTGGGTGGCACAGGGCAGGGTGGTATAGGGCAGGTTGGGGTGGTATAGGGCAGTGTAGAGTGGTACAGGGCGGGTTGGTATAGGGCGGGTTGAGGTGGTATAGAATAGGGTGGTATAGGGCAGTGTAGAGTGGTACAGGGCGGGTTGGGGTGGCACAGGGCAGGTTGAGGTTGTATACGGCAGGGTAGGGTGGTATAGGGCAGTGTAGAGTGGTATAGGGCAGGTTGGGGTGGTACGGGGTGGGTTGGGATGGCACAGGGCAGGTTGGGGTGGTATAGGGCAGTGTAGAGTGGTATAGGGCGGGTTGGGGTGGTATAGGGCAGGTTGGGGTGGCACAGGGCAGGTTAAGGTGGTATATGGCAGTGTAGAGTGGTATAGGGCGGGTTGGGGTGGTATAGGGCGGGTTGGGGTGGCACAGGGTAAGTTGAGGTGGTATAGGGCAGGGTAGGGTGGTACAGGGTGGGTTGGGGTGGTATAGGGCAGGTTGGGGTGGTATAGGGCAGGGTAGGGTGGTATAGGGCAGTGTAGAGTGGTATAGGGCGGGTTGGGGTGGTATAGGGCAGGTTGGGGGGGTATAGGGCAGGTTGGGGGGGTATAGGGCAGTGTAGAGTGGTATAGGGCGTGTTGGGGTGGCACAGGGCAGGTTGAGGTGGTGTAGGGCAGGGTAGGGTGGTACAGGGTGGGTTGGGGTGGTATTGAGCAGGTTGGGGTGGCACAGGGCAGGTTGGGGTGGTATAGGGCAGGTTAGGACTCTATGTAGTGACACTGCACTGCATTTATTTACAGCATGCTTCTCGCCCGCAGATGGGCGGGGCTGCTGTGTCCCCGCCTCTCATCTCCTTCAGCTGCGGGATCAGCAATAGTGAAGGAGTCTGTGGGAGGAGTGGAGGAGGCAGGCACACCCCCCAGCTCCGCCCACCACCTCCGGCATACTTGGGGATATTATATATATTATATTAGCCTGACTGAGGAGTGTTACAGGCGCCTCCCACCGCTCCGCTACAAGTAATAAAGTACAGTGTTAGGGGCGGCCCTGGTGTCACCCCTCGCCCCCCCCCCCCCCCATAGCAATGCCACTGCCTCCTCACCAGTGCAGCCAATCAGTGAAGGAGAAAAATTACCGGATTCTTCAAAATTTCATAAAATTTGAAAATAATAATTTTTGGGTTTTTTTGTTTATTTTAAAAAAAAATAACCCCCCCCCCCCCCACCAGAGGTGATTAAATACCACCAAAAGAAATCTCTATTTGTGTGATATAATAATACAAATGTCCTATGAGTGTCACATGACTGAGTAATTGTCATTCAAAGTGTGACAGCGCTGAAAGCTGAAAACTGGCCTGGGCAGGAAGGGGGGTAAAGTGTCCGGTATTGAAGGGGTTAGGTGAACCTTCACCATGCTGCCCTGCTCCCAACCAGGTGATCTGACCAGTAACACCTCCTGTATCTGAGCACTCCCACTCTGGAGGAAGGAGCAGGGGGGGGGCATTGTCAGTCTGGGAAGAGGGGAGTGTTCGATGAACTAGCAGATTTAGATACACTAACACATTGAAGCCAAACTCCGGCTCACGCGACAGTCACACGCGCATTTACAGCCACATATTGTTTTTTTCTTTTGGAATGCAGGTTTTACATAAATGAATAAAAGCTGATCATTGCAAGCACCCCTTGTATGTGTAAAGAAATGTAAAGCTATTTATCCAGTGATGGTTCATTCATTCTGTGTGAATCTGGGAAAATACCAGGTTATGGCCACTAGATGGAGCTAGAAATCATAGGAAATAAATATTGATCCTCAGCTCCACCTAGTGGCTATAATGCAGAATTTTCCACCCATAAAAGCCAACCGGCCGCCTGTCACCCACCCTCTGAAAAGCGATTCGTGGTCTGAATAAGCCCCTTAGGCTGAGAGAGACATAAAAGTGACATTTTGTGATACGATGACGTGAGCTCCTCCCACAATCCACGCCTTCAGTCCCGATCCTCTTCCACACATACAGATCTTGTATGTCAGCCGGCGGGTCACACTGGGACATGTAGTTCCGGGATTCACTGGATTGGCCACATTAAATATTTACAATAGTGATATCTTTCTGGGTGCAATGCTCTGCAGCTGCTTTTTTTAAGAAAACGCTAAGCAGAGGGTCACCGTTTGAAGCAACGCTCTGCAGTCATTCTTCTTTAGATGCGATACTCTGCAGATGCACATGGTTAGATAAAATATCAGTGTGCTTCCTTTTCAGGCTCCCTTCTCAGTAGTGCGACTTGTCATGTGACTTTGGACACGATAAGCCTATTGACTTCAATGGCCCCCGTTCCAATCTATATGACTTAAAGTCACGGCGGACGTGCAGAAAAAAGTTTCCCGCACAACTCGGATGCGACTTTCTTGCGACTTGAGCGCCAGATGTTGTAAAGTCGCACTAGTGGGAACAGAGCCTTAGACTCAACGCCCTGCAATGATTTTGTTTTATTTAGCTGTAATGCTCTGCAGAGGGTTGGGGTTATATACAATGCAAGCAATGGGTTATTTTAGTCGCAATGCTCTGCAGAAATTTTCCTTTACCCAAAGTGCTCTGCCCTTTTTATTTTCTCTAACACAATGCAGCAGCTTGTTATATACAGTGCTAAGTCACATAGAAACAATGCTCTGCAGAACTTTTTTCTTTGGATGCGACGCTCTGCAGAAGCTTGTTATATCCAGTGCTAAGCCGCAGATTACCCTTAGAAACAATGCTCTGCAGATATTTTTTTTTTTTTAGATGCAATGCTCTGCAGTAATTTCTCTTTAGGTGCAACGCTCTGCAGTAATTTCTCTTTAGATGCAACGCTCTGCAGAAGCTTGTTATGTACAGTGCTAAGCCACAGATTAGCTTTAGAAACAATGCTCTGCGGAATTTTTTTCTTTAGATGCAATGCTCTGCAGTCATTTCTCTTTAGGTGCAACACTGTGCAGCAGCTTATTATATACAGTGCTAAGCCACATAGAAACAATGCTCTGCAGAACTTTTTTCTTTAGATGCAATTCTCTGCAGTGATTTCTCTTTAGGTGCAACGCTCTGCAGAAGCTTGTTATATCCAGTGCTAAACTGCAGATTAGCTTTAGAAACAATGCTCTGCAGATATTTTTTTTTGTTTAGATGCAATGCTCTGCAGTAATTTCTCTTTAGAAGCAACGCTCTGCAGTAATTTCTCTTTAGATGCAACGCTCTGCAGAAGCTTGTTATATACCGTGCTAAGCCGCAGATTACCTTTAGAAACAATGCTCTGCAGAATTTTCTTCTTTAGATGCAATGCTCTGCAGGGATTTCTCTTTAGAGAAAAAAATGCAGTACTCTGCAACGGCTTGTTGTTATATGTTGTGCTAAGCAGAGCACACTAATAGATGCAATGCTCTGCAATCATTTTTTAACTTGCATGTAATAGTCTGCAGAGGCTTGTTTATATATAAAATGATAAGCAGTGGGGCACCTTTCGATTCAATGCCCTGCAGTGGAATCGCTTTATATGTAATACTCTGCAGCAGCTTGTTTTTATACAATGCTAAACAGTGGCTGCTCTGCAGTGATTTTTACTTTAGACGCAATGCTCTGCAGAGATTTATCTTTGGTCGCAATTCTCTGCAGAGATTTATCTTTGGCCGCAATGCTCTGCAGAGATTTATCTTTGGCCGCAATGCTCTGCAGAGATTTATCTTTGGACGCAATGCTCTGCAGAGATTTATCTTTGGCCGCAATGCTCTGCAGAGATTTATCTTTGGTCGCAATGCTCTGCAGAGATTTATCTTTGGCCGCAATGCTCTGCAGAGATTTATCTTTAGACGCAATGCTCTGCAGAGATTTATCTTTAGACGCAATGCTCTGCAGAGATTTATCTTTAGACGCAATGCTCTGCAGAGATTTATCTTTAGACGCAATGCTCTGCAGAGATTTATCTTTGGACACAAGGCTCTGCAGAGATTTATCTTTAGACGCAATGCTTTGCAGAGATTTATCTTTGGACATAATGCTCTGCAGAGATTTATCTTCATATAAAATGTGCTGCAATTATTTTTCTTGTAGATACGATGCTCTGCAGGGATTTATCTTTGGGCGCAATGCTCTGCGGGGATTTATCTTTGGACGCAATGCTCTGCAGGGATTTATCTTCATATAAAATGTGCTGCAATTTCTTGTAGACGCAATGCTCTGCAGCAGCTTATTATATTCAATGCTAAGAAGTGGATTACCTTCAGACGCAATGCTCTGCAGAAAATGTTTCTTTGGATGCAATGCTCTGCAGCGACTTCTCTTTGGCTGCAGCAGACTGATGTAGATGGAATGTTCCGCCACCAACGTGGCCCAATTTATCACAAAGCTAAAAATAAAGTTTGCGTTGGAAAGGTGTAATCAGCCCCGCCCACTCACCTTTATCCTCCGCTCTTATGCAACAACAAGGTAAGCTGTGACTGGCCTGGGAGTGTCTCCCAATTTATGCAAATGAGGAGGAAGGCAGGGAGTCAGGTAACACTCAGAGCTCACAGGTGAGCAGACCAGGTGAATGGCTGCTGAGGCTCCCTGACCCAGAGATGTTTTGGTGTAAGCCAAGGAGGTTGGTTGGGCGATGCCCGGTCCTCTTCCTATTGGGGCCTTGTGCTTTGACATGCTGGGGGTTGCCCTCATCCTGACCGGTATCTTTGCCAACCTACAGCTGGACGGTCGCAGTTTTGGGGAGTTCATCATCTACAGCGGTGGCATCCTGATCTTCTTTAGCCTGTTGTGGTGGATGATTTGGTATGCCTTCAACCTGGAGGTCTCCATGGAGGACTTGTTGAAGGAGAACTTTGCATCGCCCAAGAAGAGAAACCTGAGGCATCTGGCTAGGAAGTTCTCAGAGAGGCTCTCCCAGACGGGCAGGAGGAAAATAGTGAAGGTCAGAGGTGGGTTACCTTTTGGGGTTTCCTCATCCCCGAATCCGCCAAGTGGACCTGTACCCCTCACCCCGACCATCCTCGTCAATAATGGACTTAGTGGGCTGGACACCCCCTCCTTGCAGCAGAAGAACCTGGAGCTCAGCACCATCAGTAGCCTGTGTGGGCAGCTGGAAGCAGCTGGTATCCAGGTGGTGGTGGACAGACTGGTGTGACCGCCTGGAGGAGAAGGTAAGGAGACCCTTGTTGTAGAACCAAACGTTGGTGTACTTCCATCAAGTCAGGCCAGACTTGTTAAGACTGGGCAACGATGGTAGACATGAGAGAGTGCGGTTGCCTAGGTGATATTGGGTGACAACTTGATGTCTATGGTGGTAGATTGGGTAACGGTGGTAGATGTGGGACAGCAGTTGCCCGAGGTGATTAATGGGTGACAACCCAGGTGCCCTATTGGCTGGGAAACAATCCAAGGTGTTGGAAGCAGGTCGCCCGGATTCGTTTGGTTGTTTCAACATTTGAAAATTGGTTGCACATACACCGGGACAAGAGGTGGGCAGGAGGGGCGGCTGCCCTGGGCACTGTGGTATCATGTGAGGTAGGGGGGCACCACAAGGAGATGGGGGGGGGATTTGGATTTTTTTTTGTTTTTATATTCAGGAGAATCCAAGCAGTTGAGGACCGATGTGTGGTAGGGAACTCCAACCCATTGTATGGTAGAGCCCATTGCATAGCTCCCAACTGTCCCTGATTTGGAGCAATGTCCCTCATTCCTCCTCATTTTGGTCTGATCTATATAGTTGTATATAATTTGTAGTGGTAAATAAAAGTACTTGTGGGCTTAACCAATCTTGTTTTTCTTTTTGTACAATTCTCCTTTTTAAGGGGGTGTGTCCTATACCTGCATACTTTTGCTGATAGGTGTCCCCCATTCCCATCTCAAAAAAGTTGGGCGGTGTGCCATTGTACATAACATGCTGGGACTTGTTTTGCACCAAGTGAGTTGCTTGGGTTTGTAGTTCCGCAGTGCGAGAGTAGATGACAACGCAGGCACGCCACTGGAGGGGGAGGGGGGGTGGAGCGTTGTCACCCCCTGAACAATGACCTACATGGCAGGATCACCAGGGATTACTTTTAATGAAGGCTTCAGTTTTACAAACCTTGACAATGACTTTTGTAATAGCAATGGGCGCACCAGAGCGAGCGCGTTCTCCACACATCGCGTTTTAGGTGGCCCGTTTATTTCGCAGGCTTTCCCTAGGGGTGAGAAATGCACAAATAAAGTCCCTGATCCTTTTTAGAATAAAACTCTCCAAATTGTAAAATGGTGTGGCGCTGTGCGTTTTGGCGCTGGTAAAAATGCATGCGATAGATGCTTGGAGGTGCCAATAAAAAAAAAAAAAAACAAAAAAAAAAAAAAAACAATGGCACTGCTGTGAGTCTGCTAGGGAAGTGTGTTTCTGTGCATGTTGGGAAAGAGCATGCGTCTTTTTTTTCTTTTTTTTTTTTTTTTTTTTTTTTTGTATCTCCCAAATCCCTTTCAGTTTGTTTGCATTGCACATTGTTGCATTGTTTGTTGTGACTTGTCCCACCGGGCTGCAATTGCCCCTCCTCCGCTGTGGAATGTTGGGGGTTTCTTGCAACATTTGCACATGTTTAGCTCTTTATTTGCTCTGGAAGGACCAAAGAGCCATTTACTAGAATTTGTGTGTGGTGTTTTTTTTTTTTTTTTTTTTTTTTTTTTTTTTTATATTCCTGTAGTTCTACAATTGACAAACTTCCCATAGACATTGGTCAGCGATTGGATAGGCTGCTGCAAAACACCCTTTTTTGCACGCCGCAGATAGGCCAGCACTGTAATATGTAGCTCATACCTCCTGAGAGAGAGATCTATATATCTAATCTATCACTATTACAATTTGCCTGTGTCCCCTTAAAGCGGAGCTCCACCTTTTTAAAAAAAAAAAAAAAAAATGATTAAAAGCCAGCAGCTACAAATACTGCAGCTGCCGACTTTTAATAAATGGACACTTACCTGTCCAGGGTGCCCGCGATGTCGGCAGCAGATATCGATCGCTCATCTCTCAGCTGCCCCCACTGCCATCCTCGGTCAGGGAATCAGGAAGTGAAGCGTTGCGGCTTCACTGCCCCGTTCCCTACCGCGCATGCGTGATTCGCACTGCGTGTCTTCACTGGTCCCTGTTGTGTTGTGGGAACTGTGGTTTTTTGTTTTTTTTTTTTTTTTTTTTTTTTTCCCAGAACACAACGGGGGCGGGCCTCTGCGGCTAGCTATTCCCGGAAGTGGGTGCAAATACCTGTATTATACAGGTATCTACACCCCCCCTCCCCCCCCCCCCCAAAAGGTGCCAATTGTGGAACCGGAGGGGGGGAGTGATCTGATGAGCGGAAGTTCCACTTTTTTAGGGTGGCGTTCCGCTTTAACATCCGTCAAATAGACAGGAAGTGGGGAGAATTCTTTCCAAAGAGGACATAGACAAAATAAAATATTGTATCAAATACTTTGTATCAATTTTCCTGGATGCCAATCCATGGCAGCAGACCTGTGGTATTATTGCCGCCATGATGGTGCCAGGGAATAAAATTTGACAGAGGCTTTCAACACGTTGCCACTCTTTTACCCTTTCAATACCGGGTACTCCTTCCTGCCCAGGCTAAATCTCAGCTTTCAGCGCTGTCGCACTTTGAATGACAATTGCGCGGTCATGTAACAACACTGTACACATAGGACGTTTTTATTTTTTTTAAAAACCCACAAATAGAGCTTTCTTTTGTTTTTTTTTGTTTTTTATTTATTGCTAAAAAAAAAAAATCTTATTAAAAAAAAAAAAAGTGTGTGTATATATGTATATGTGTATATATGTATATATATATGTGTGTGTGTGTGTGTGTGTAATTTTTTTTTTCTGGTAGAAAATTTTGTAAAAGCAATTTTTTTTTTTTTTTTCTCCACCGATGGGGTGGTAATGATGAGGTGGCACTAGTTTGCATCACTGCTGGTCAATGTTGGGGCTTCACTGATGATCAGTGCCCTTGTTATCTGTACAGGTCTCCTCTCCTCTCACTCTGTCAGTATGAGCCAAGGAGAGCCAATAAACCAGCTATTATTATTATTATTATTATTCTTCAGGGTTTATATGGCACCAACACTCTGTGCAGCACTTTACAACATGAGGACAGCCAGTACAATTCAATACAGGAGGAATCGGTGGGCCCTGCTCGTCAGAGCTTACAATCTAGAAGGGAGGATTTCACATGTGATTGGACACAGCTGATCACATGAGTATAGAGCCACGTCATTGGCTTTCTACCGAGATCGTGGGACACAGTGTGCCATGATTGCCGCGCTGTGTTTTAGCAGCAATTTTTTTTTTTTTTATTTTTTTTTTTTAGTATAGGGGGTCCCTGAGTTACGAACCTCCGACTTGCGAAGGACTCCTACTTACGAATGGGAGGCGAGTGACATTCTGCGCGTGTGTGGGCATTTTTTGACAGCGGGCACATCGGAAAAGGCCGTATGCGCGGCTACGTGACAGAACATCAGAAAACGACGTCTCCACCTTTCTGCGCACGCGCTTCCGACTTACGAACATATCTGGCTTAAGAACAAGCAGGCAGTCCCTAACAGGTTGGTAACTCGGGGACCCCCTGTATACACGATGGGGTTGTAACAGATCTGGGACACTTGTAGTAATGCGGTGCGCATAGGGATTGGGATTTACCTAGCCAGGTCCTGTTCTGGGCCACATTTCTATCTGAATGATGCGTCCGTATGTAATATATTTTACAAAGAAAATGTTAAAAAAAAAAAAAAAAAAGTAAGCACCTGTGTATTTATAAAAACACACACAGAAAAATATGCAACGTGCATAAAAAATCCAGTATTTCAGCATGCACAGGGTGTATGTAATTATAATGCAGCATCCTCTATGCTGCCCTGGGTGCAAACGTGTGTGTGTGTGTGTGTGTGTGTGTGTGTGTGTGTGTGTGTGTGTGTGTGTGTATATATATATATATATATATATATATATATATAATATATATATATATATATTTATATTTATATAGTGTAATTGGGGTTGCCACCTTTTCTTCAAGCCAAACACTTTAGCGGCACAGGTCAAGGTGTCTCTCCCCTCCCCCCCCCCCCCCCCCCTTCCTGTAGTATACACTATAGAATTATAAAAGACCTGGAACAGTGGGTGTGGCCAAACTGCTCTTGCTGATATCATCACCACCCTGTCACTTGGACCTCCTGACTGAGGCTTTGACCCCCCCCCCCCCCACCTATCATTTGAAAAAAACAAAAACTTGAGTAGATAATCCCAATCGCTTTAGCTTTTCGTTAACCACTTCAGCTCCGGAAGGCACTTCCTATAATGGCGTGGCAACGCTCTGTCCCTTCCCCCCCCCCCCCCCCCCAGGTGGGCTTCTGGTGGTGACTACAAGCAACCGTTTAAAACCCAGGCATGGCCCACTGTTGTCACCATCAGGAAACCGGCCCTGAGAAAAGCCATTGCTGGAGAGCGTGTAGACAGGAAGTGGCTGCAAAGAGGCTGCCGAAGATCAGCACCTTTGATGAAAGATGTTATAAAAATGGCAATAGATTTATCATGCAGAAAGGAAGCCAATTGTCACCCAGTTGGGGTTTACTTCTACTTCATACCTCCCAAGGCTCTCGCTCAACTTGCACCGGCTGACAATAGTGTGTTGTAATGGTAGTGAGGACACAATGGAGTCTTCCTACAGGGAAGTCTTGGAGGTGTGGGCGGGTTTCTCCCATCCTCCGGGCCGGTAATGATAAACTCCTGAATTACATAATATTACAAGTAGGCTGACTGTGCCGGGATGAGTGACATGTTATATTGTTATCTGATCTGGTTTGTGCGGCTTC
Source organism: Lithobates clamitans (assembly GCA_037952925.1). Classification (NCBI taxonomy): domain Eukaryota; kingdom Metazoa; phylum Chordata; class Amphibia; order Anura; family Ranidae; genus Lithobates; species Lithobates clamitans. The sequence goes on from JBBGZY010003272.1 coordinate 66,213, forward strand.
CAGAGACGTCACCCGGGGTGAGAATATCGTGTACCAAACGCATCAAAACAATCGATCTCCCCGCCCACAACTCCACCCACCCGCTCAGCTGGTATAGTGAGCCTCACAATCTTCTTTTTATAGATGTACCCTGGAGGAATGTGTGCTCCCCTCTGGGCGAATGTACCCTCGGGGGGGAATGTGTGCTCCCCTCTGGGCGAATGTACCCTCTGGGCGAATGTACCCTCGGGGGGTGGGGGGGGGGGGAATGTGTGCTCCCCTCTGGGCGAATGTACCCTCGGGGGGTGGGGGGGGAAATGTGTGCTCCCCTTTGGGCGACTGTACCCTCGGGGGGGAATGTGTGCTCCCCTTTGGGCGAATGTACCCTGGGGGGGGGGGGGGGAAATGTGTGCTCCCCTTTGGGCAAATGTACCCTCGGGGGGATTGTGTGCTCCCCTCTGGGTGACTGTACCCTCGGGGGGGAATGTGTGCTCCCCTCTGGGTGACTGTACCCTCGGGGGGGATTGTGTGCTCCCCTCTGGGTGACTGTACCCTCGGGGGGGAATGTGTGCTCCCCTCTGGGCGACTGTACCCTCGGGGGGGAATGTGTGCTCCCCTCTGGGCGAATGTACCCTCTGGGGGGAATGTGTGCTCCCCTCTGGGCGAATGTACCCTCTGGGGGGAATGTGTGCTCCCCTCTGGGAGACTGTACCCTCGGGAATGTGTGCTCTCCTCCTCCCCTTGGGGGAATGTACGCTGTCATCAGAAATCTGCACTGGGGACAGAGATTGACAACGTGCAAGTATAGGATGGTTCATTATCCAATTGTACGTTGTAATTGCAGGGAACGATGAAGGTGATTTGGGGGGGCCGTGTAAGTGGTTGGGGCATATAGGGATCTGTAGGGGTAGGTGGTAGGGGTATATAAGGGTCTGTAGGGGTATATAAAGGTCTGTAGGGGTAAGTGGTAGGGGTATATAAGGGTCTGTAGGGGTAAGTGGTCGGGGTATATAAAGGTCTGTAGGGGTATATAAAGGTCTGTAGGGGTAAGTGGTCGGGGTATATAAAGGTCTGTAGGGGTAAGTGGTCAGGGTATATAAAGGTCTGTAGTCGTAAGTGGTCGGGGTATATAAAGGTCTGTAGGGGTATATAAGGGTCTGTAGGGGTAGGTGGTAGGGGTATATAAGGGTCTGTAGGGGTAAGTGGTCGGGGTATATAAGGGTCTGTATGGGGTATATAAAGGTCTGTAGGGGTAAGTGGTCGGGGTATATAAAGGTCTGTAGGGGTAAGTGGTCGGGGTATATAAAGGTCTGTAGGGGTATATAAAGGTCTGTAGGGGTAAGTGGTCGGGGTATATAAAGGTCTGTAGGGGTATATAAAGGTCTGTAGGGGTAAGTGGTCGGGGTATATAAAGGTCTGTAGGGGTATATAAAGGTCTGTAGGGGTAAGTGGTCGGGGTATATAAGGGTCTGTATGGGGTATATAAAGGTCTGTAGGGGTAAGTGGTCGGGGTATATAAAGGTCTGTAGGGGTAAGTGGTCGGGGTATATAAAGGTCTGTAGGGGTATATAAAGGTCTGTAGTGGTAAGTGGTCGGGGTATTTAAGGGTCTGTGATCCACTTCCTCCCCTTCTTCAGCCTCATGAGCAATTCTAACATTTCCCGTAGATGGCAACTTTCCTGGATTTGCCCAGACAATCCCACATCGTGACCCTCTCTGTCCCGGCAATGCCATGTCCCGGGATCACAGCATCCACCTTTTAGGAATCGTTGCACATGGGCAGAAACTCAAAGGCTTCAATTGTGGGGGGGGCTGCAGATGGGATGTCTCTGTGTATTTAGAGGTAGGGGTCTGGGGTGGAACCAGTGTTGGGCCAAGGACATCTAGAACCCATGGCAAACCTCCCAAACTGCGTTTCCCCCCCCCCCCCCCCCCCACTAAAAAGAAAATGAGCACTAATCTGCATGTTTCAACACCCCCCCCCCCCCTCCCCCCCCCCCCATCTTGATATAAATTTCTCCGCCAATCACAAGTCCACCCCCTGTTGACATCGTCTGCCCCTCCCCCCTCAGAGCACGAATCTATGCCCCTTCCCCACAAAAAAATCACCCCTCCTAGCACAAATCCTCTACCCCTACAATTTCCCCTTCTATTACATATCTCCCCCCCCCCCCCCTTCTCTCTCCAATCCCACCTCCTAGAGGGCAATTTCTTTTTTTTTTTTCCTTCCTATCATCCCTCCTCCTGATGCAAATATTCCTAAATCGCCACTCTTACCTCCCAACTTCCTTAGATGGTAATGAGGGACACGTAAAAGTATGCAAGAATAGGACACGCCCCCTTACAAGGAGAATTAATACGCAAAAAATGATTGGTTAAACCCACAAGTGTGGGTGGTTTTTGGCTTTTTTTTTTTTTTTGCCAATACTATTCCTTTTTATATTGGCTTTAGAAATGTAGTGGGATGAAAGGTTTAACACTGTAAAACACTTTTTGATCTACAAATTTTTAATACAGGTTTATAAATCAGACCAAAATGAGGAAAGAGGACAATACCTCAATCGGGGACTTGGGAGGTATACCTTAGTACACCCCCCCCCCCCCATCAAATTTCCACTCTAGAGTGATACCCTCCCCCACCTCAGTGCCCAGGGCAGTTTCCCCTCCTGCCCACCCATAATGTGAGTTGGAGTCTAGGGGGGCCAATTTGTTAAATTTGGCAAGATTTGGGCACAGATTAAGTGCGGACCATGGGTGGGATTTTTTTTGGGGGGGGGGGGGGGGAATTTAGCTGTGTGCTTTTTATAATTTTATAATTTAAAATGGCATTGCATGTTGCTTGCTTTTGAGTTGGCATGCATTGGATTGGATCGGGGGGGGGGGGGGGGGGGCGCATGCCTTGGAGGTATTCTATTTTTTGATCCCTGATGTGAGGATTGTGCGAGGCGTTCACATGTCCCCCCTGGATAGGAAGCTCTGTACATGTCCCCCCGCTGGATAGGAAGCTCTGTACATGTTCCCCCCCCCCCCTGGATAGGAAGCTCTGTACATGGTTTCCCCCCCCCTGGATAGGAAGCTCTGTACATGTCCCCCCCCCCCTGGATAGAAAGCTCTGTACATGTCCCCCCCTGGATAGGAAGCTCTGTACATGTCCCCCCCTTGGATAGGAAGGTCTGTACATGTCCCCCCCCGGATAGGAAGGTCTGTACATGTCCCCCTCCCCCCGGATAGGAAGCTCTGTACATGTCCCCCCCCCGGATAGGAAGCTCTGTACGTGTCCCCCCCCCCCCCCTGGATGGGAAGCTCTGTACGTGTCCCCCCCCCCCCTGGATGGGAAGCTCTGTACATGTCCCCCCGCTGGATAGGAAGCTCTGTACATGTTCCCCCCCCCCCCCCCCCCCCCCCCCCTGGATAGGAAGCTCTGTACATGGTTCCCCCCCCCCCCCCCTGGATAGGAAGCTCTGTACATGTCCCCCCCCCCCTGGATAGGAAGCTCTGTACATGTCCCCCCCCCTGGATAGGAAGCTCTGTACATGTCCCCCCCCTGGATAGGAAGCTCTGTACATGTCCCCCCCTGGATAGGAAGGTCTGTACATGTCCCCCCCGGATAGGAAGGTCTGTACATGTCCCCCCCCCCCCCCGGATAGGAAGCTCTGTACATGTCCCCCCCCCCCGGATAGGAAGCTCTGTACATGTCCCCCCCCCCCTGGATAGGAAGCTCTGTACGTGTCTCCCCCCCCCTGGATAGGAAGCTCTGTACGTGTGTCCCCCCCCCCCCCGGATAGGAAGCTCTGTACATGTCCCCCCCCCCCCCCCTGGATAGGAAGCTCTGTACGTGTCCCCCCCCCCGGATAGGAAGCTCTGTACATGTTCCCCCCCCCCCCCCTCCGGATAGGAAGCTCTGTACATGTCCCCCCCCCCTGGATAGGAAGCTCTGTACGTGTCCCCCCCCCGGATAGGAAGCTCTGTACGTGTCCCCCCCCCCCCTGGATAGGGAGCTCTGTACGTGTCCCCCCCCCCCTGGATAGGAAGCTCTGTACGTGTCCCCCCCCCCCTGGATAGGAAGCTCTGTACGTGTCCCCCCCCCCCTGGATAGGAAGCTCTGTACGTGTCCCCCCCCCCTGGATAGGAAGCTCTGTACGTGTCCCCCCCCCCCTGGATAGGAAGCTCTGTACGTGTCCCCCCCCTGGATAGGAAGCTCTGTACGTGTCCCCCCGCCTGGATAGGAAGCTCTGTACGTGTCCCCCCCCTGGATAGGAAGCTCTGTACGTGTCCCCCCCCCTGGATAGGAAGCTCTGTACGTGCCCCCCCCCTGGATAGGAAGCTCTGTACGTGTCCCCCCCCTGGATAGGAAGCTCTGTACATGTCCCCCCCCCTGGATAGGAAGCTCTGTACATGTCCCCCCCGGATAGGAAGGGTCTGTACATGTCCCCCCCCCCCCGGATAGGAAGGTCTGTACATGTCCCCCCCCCCCCGGATAGGAAGTCTGTACATGTCCCCCCCCGGATAGGAAGCTCTGTACATGTCCCCCCCCCCCCGGATAGGAAGCTCTGTACATGTCCCCCCCCCCCCGGATAGGAAGCTCTGTACATGTCCCCCCCCCCCCGGATAGGAAGCTCTGTACATGTCGCCCCCCCCCCCGGATAGGAAGCTCTGTACATGTCCCCCCCCCCGGATAGGAAGCTCTGTACATGTCCCCCCCCCGGATAGGAAGCTCTGTACATGTCCCCCCCCCCCCGGATAGGAAGCTCTGTACATGTCCCCCCCCCCCCCGGATAGGAAGCTCTGTACATGTCGTCCCCCCCCCCCCGGATAGGAAGCTCTGTACATGTGTCCCCCCCCCCCGGATAGGAAGCTCTGTACATGTCGCCCCCCCCCCGGATAGGAAGCTCTGTACATGTCCCCCCCCCCCCGGATAGGAAGCTCTGTACATGTCCCCCCCCCGGATAGGAAGCTCTGTACATGTCCCCCCCCCCCGGATAGGAAGCTCTGTACATGTCCCCCCCCCCCCCCGGATAGGAAGCTCTGTACATGTCGTCCCCCCCCCCCGGATAGGAAGCTCTGTACATGTGTCCCCCCCCCCCCGGATAGGAAGCTCTGTACATGTGTCCCCCCCCCCGGATAGGAAGCTCTGTACATGTGTCCCCCCCCCCCGGATAGGAAGCTCTGTACATGTGTCCCCCCCCCCCGGATAGGAAGCTCTGTACATGTGTCCCCCCCCCGGATAGGAAGCTCTGTACATGTGTCCCCCCCCCCGGATAGGAAGCTCTGTACATGTGTCCCCCCCGGATAGGAAGCTCTGTACATGTCCCCCCCCCCCCCCGGATAGGAAGCTCTGTACATGGTCCCCCCCCGGATAGGAAGCTCTGTACATGTCCCCCCCCCCGGATAGGAAGCTCTGTACATGTCGTCGTCCCCCCCCCCCCCCCGGATAGGAAGCTCTGTACATGTCCGTCCCCTCTCCCGGATAGGAAGCTCTGTACATGTCCGTCCCCCCTGGATAGGAAGCTCTGTACATGTCCTCCCCCCCTGGATAGGAAGCTCTGTACGTGTCCCCCCCCCTGGATAGGAAGCTCTGTACGTGTCCCCCCCCTGGATAGGAAGCTCTGTACGTGTCCCCCCCCTGGATAGGAAGCTCTGTACGTGTCCCCCCCCCCCCTGGATAGGAAGCTCTGTACGTGGTCCCCCCCCCCCTGGATAGGAAGCTCTGTACGTGGTCCCCCCCCCCTGGATAGGAAGCTCTGTACGTGGTCCCCCCCCCCTGGATAGGAAGCTCTGTACGTGTCCCCCCCCCCCGGATAGGAAGCTCTGTACGTGTGTCCCCCCTGGATAGGAAGCTCTGTACGTGTGTCCCCCCTGGATAGGAAGCTCTGTACGTGTGTCCCCCCTGGATAGGAAGCTCTGTACGTGTGTCCCCCTGGATAGGAAGCTCTGTACGTGTCCCCCCCTGGATAGGAAGCTCTGTACGTGTCCCCCCCCCCCTGGATAGGAAGCTCTGTACGTGTCCCCCCCCCCTGGATAGGAAGCTCTGTACGTGTCCCCCCCCCTGGATAGGAAGCTCTGTACGTGTCCCCCCCCTGGATAGGAAGCTCTGTACGTGTCCCCCCCCTGGATAGGAAGCTCTGTACGTGTCCCCCCCCCTGGATAGGAAGCTCTGTACGTGTCCCCCCCCCCCCCCTGGATAGGAAGCTCTGTACGTGTCCCCCCCCCCCCTGGATAGGAAGCTCTGTACGTGTCCCCCCCCCCCCCCTGGATAGGAAGCTCTGTACGTGTCCCCCCCCCCCCTGGATAGGAAGCTCTGTACGTGTCCCCCCCCTGGATAGGAAGCTCTGTACGTGTCCCGTCCCCCCCCCCCTGGATAGGAAGCTCTGTACGTGTCGTCCCCCCCCCCCCCTGGATAGGAAGCTCTGTACGTGTGTCCCCCCTGGATAGGAAGCCCTGTACGTGTGTCCCCCCTGGATAGGAAGCTCTGTATGTGTCCCCCCCCCCCCCCCCCCTGGATAGGAAGCTCTGTACGTGTGTCCCCCTGGATAGGAAGCTCTGTACGTGTCCCCCCCCCCCCTGGATAGGAAGCTCTGTACGTGTCCCCCCCTGGATAGGAAGCTCTGTACGTGTGTCCCCCCTGGATAGGAAGCTCTGTACGTGTGTCCCCCCTGGATAGGAAGCTCTGTACGTGTGTCCCCCCTGGATAGGAAGCTCTGTACGTGTGTCCCCCCTGGATAGGAAGCTCTGTACGTGTCCCCCCCCCGGATAGGAAGCTCTGTACATGTCCTCCCCCCGGATAGGAAGCTCTGTACATGTCCTCCCCCCGGATAGGAAGCTCTGTACGTGTCCCCCCCCCCCCCCCGGATAGGAAGCTCTGTACGTGTGTCCCCCCTGGATAGGAAGCTCTGTACGTGTGTCCCCCCTGGATAGGAAGCTCTGTACGTGTCCCCCCCCCCCCCCCCGGATAGGAAGCTCTGTACATGTCCTCCCCCCGGATAGGAAGCTCTGTACA